>CM021108.1:416879676-417093636 GCA_007115665.2 Sequoiadendron giganteum
AGTGATTTTCACTAGAGGACAATTTTTTTCTTTACTGTTTTCAATCCTTTTTCTAATTTTTCTTTTGGATTTTTATATTTTTTGATTTTTTGGATTTATACCTAGCAAGCTTAGGCATAATTTTTTTTGAGATGGGAGTTGTTGATGGGATCTTGTAGAGACTCCCCTTCAGGTGTGGATAATTGATATGCTCATGACTTGTAACTTGTCATGATGATGAAGCGTCCCAACCAATTGGGTTTAAACTTTCCCTTGTCTAGATTTGGCCATTTTTCTGATTTTCTTTCAACATGAGCTCTCCTACTTGAAATAATTGATTCTTGATCTTTTTACTATAGCTCCTTTTGAGATAGTTCTGATAGACCTGTAGGTGATTCAAAGCATTTATACACTGCTCATCCAATAGTTCTAGCTCGTTCAACCATGACACCTGATATTATTCATCAGTAATGAGATTTTATAATGATATCCTTAAGGATGGGAGCTCGATCTCGATGGGAAGGATGGATTTTGATCCATTGACCAGGTAGAAGGGTGTTGCACCTGTAGGCATATAGGTACTCATTCGGTAGGCTCATAAGGTGAGATTTAGCTTTAAGTGCCAGTCACAACTAGCTTTAGTGATTATTTTCTTTAAGATTTTTAAGATGGTTTTATTCGTAGCCTCAACTTGGTCGTTACCTTGAGGGTAGTATGGGGTGGGAAATCAATATTGGATATTAAATTTTTGGCATAGTTCTCAGACATCTTGGTTTTTGAAAGGTGTTCCATTATCTAAGATAAGGGCTTGTGGAACACCATATCGGTAGATAAGGTAGTTCAGGATGAATTTGGCAATCTATTTTCTTGTGATATAGGTCATAGAAATGGTCTCTACTCACTTCATGAAGTACTCCATAGCAGTGATAATGAACTTGTGTCCATTAGATGAGGTGGGTGAGATTTTGCCAATGAGATTGAGCCCCCATTGTGAAAAGGGCCAATGTGTTATAATCGGTTGAAGCTCCTAAGCTGGTGCATGGATGAGGTCCCCATATTGTTGAAATTGAAAACATCTTCGAACATATTCATGAGCTTCCTTCTCCATTGTAGGCCAATAATATCTAGTCCTCAACAGTTTCTTAGCCAAGGTCATACCACCAGAATGCGAACCACAAATTCCATTGTGTACCTTAGTTAAGTCAGTCAAAGCTTCCTCAGGGTTAAGGCATCTCAAAAGGGTTCCTTCGATACTTCTACGGTATAAGGTATCCCCTAAGATAACAAAACAGGATGACTTCTTGATAAAGGTTATTTTTAGGTTTGGGGTGATGTCAGTAGGGGGGGACTCCTATTTTTAGGTAGGTGTATATGTCATGGTACCAAGGATCTCTGAGACCAACAATTTCACACACAAAATTAGAGTCTGGTACCTTGAAATCTTGTATGAGAAGCTACTCTACCAAGAATTCATGTTTAGGGACATTGCGTGGGATATCCAAAAATGATTCGATTGTAGCCATGGAATCTGCTGCTCTGTTGTTTGCCCTCGGTATCTGCTCAAATGTGATGTCAATGAAGAATTCCTTGAGATTCTCCACCAATTTCTTGTATGGGGTAATTTTTTCATCCTTTGTTTGGTATTCATCATTGACCTGGTTGATGATCAGTTGTGAGTCTCCATAGACCTTAAGTGCCATGATTTTCCACTGTACTGCAATTTGAAGTCCTCTAACAAGGGCCTCATACTCGGTGATGTTGTTAGTGAAAGGAAAAGATAATCTATATGATTTTGAGATGAAATCTCCTTGTGGTGTAATGAAGAAGATTCTGATTCCTGACCCATGTTGAGTATATGACTCATCATAATATACCTTCCATTAATCTGCTACATTGAGATTGAAAATTGATTCAATGGGGAACTCTGACACCAATGGATTCTCTGCATATATTGGTGATTTGACTAGTTGATATGCAATTATCTATCCTTTGATTGCCTTCCACTCTACATATTCAATATCATATTGTATTAAGATCATAACCTATTTTTTCATTCGTCCTATGAGTGTTGCTTTAGAGAGTAGATACTTGAGAGGGTCTATCTTGGCGATGAGATTTATTTGGTGATCCAACATGTAGTGTCTGAATTTCTATGAGGAAAACACCACTACCAGACAAGATTTCTTGATGAATGTGTAGTTGAGTTTGTGCCCTACCAATGTTCTGCTGATATAGCAAATGGCTCTTTGTTTTCTTGTTTCATCATGTTGTGCTAGAAGAGCACCAAGGGCTATCGTTGTTGCTGATATGTACATGATCAATGCTTTGTTTGGGATTGGTGGTATGAGGACTGGGTTGTGTCAACAAGTATTCTTTGATTTTATTGAATGCTTGATTCTATTTCTCATCCCATTTGTATGCTACCCCCTTGTGGAGTAGATGAGAATATGGGACAACTTTGTTTGCTAACTATGCTATAAATATGTGAATGGATTGGAGTCTTCCCTGCAAGCCCCTTAATTGATTCAATGTCTGTGGTGCCTCCATTTCAAGGATTAATTTGACCTTTGTAGGGTCTATCTCGATTCCACCCATTGATACAGTATACCCTAGGAGTTTTCCTAATGTAACACCAAATGCACATTTCTTAGGATTTAGCCTTACCTTGTATTCTTCTAGTCTGTCAAAGATAGAGCTTAGTGTTGCTATGTGGTCTTGACACTTTCTTCATTTGGATAGTATGTCATCCAGATAGTCTTCCATAGATTTGTGAATCATAGCATGAAAAATCAGAGTCATAGCCCTTTGGTATGTGGCTCCAACATTCTTTAACCCAAATGGCATCATGTTCCAATAGCAGGTGCCCCAAGGATAGGTGAAGGTTGTCTTATGTTGATCATCATTTACTATCATAATCAGATTGTACCCTGAAAAACCATCCATTAGTGATAGCATCTCATTATCTTGTTGTTAAATCTACAATCATGTCTATGTTGGGAAGAGGGAAATCATCCTTAGGGCATGCTTTGTTCAGGTCCCTGAAGTCGGTGCAAATTCAGATGCCCTAGTGAACTTAGAAATAGGTACAAGGTTGGAAAGCCATTCAGGATAATTAATGGGTCATATGAAACCGTCAAGAAGTTTCTGTAGCTCAAGTTTGACCAATAATGCAATCTACAGATGCATCTTTTCTTAATTTTTGTCTTACTAGTTTTTCTTTTGGATATACGGTTAGATGATGGACTACGACCTCTGGATCAAGGTCTGGCATGTCAACATAGGTCCATGCAAAATTTACTTTCCTTTCTTTCAAAAATGCAGCTAGAATTTCTTGTTCCTCGGTTAGAAGTGATTCTACATAGAAAGTGATGTGTGGTGTCTCTCCAGTTCCAAGATTAACTGGATTGCATTTTTCTGCCAATACTACTAATTTTTCTTGATGGATGGTACTAAGGGGAAGATTGAATCCCTCATCCTTTAGCACCTCAGAGGGGTTTTAACCATTGGATACATCCTTTCTTTTTACTATTTTCGGATCAGAAAGTGCCACAGTGTGGTTTTCACTTAAAGATCTACATGTTAGTCTTAAATTTTATATTTTGCAACTAAGAGATTGAATTGTTTCCCCATAGTATGCATGTGTGTCCAACTCAATATCAAACCCTAATTTGTGATCTCCATATGGTAGTGTATCCCTGAGTCCCATGAATTCTAAGAGAGCCTCATCATTTTTAAATGCGTCTAAGATTGGTGCTCCTCGTTGGTCCTAGTCTATTAGTTGGGGGTAAACAAAATTTAGTTCAATGGTTTGGTTACTCAACTCGAAAGAAATAGTTGTGATTATAAAAAGGGAGGAATCCTCAAATAACATGGGTAGGTCGGAGATGGGATCTTCGTCACATATGTTGGTTATATCAAATGTATAGTTGTTTAGGGGGAGACCAATGGATACTGGTAATTGAGGAGGAGCTTTGATTGTTTTAACCTTATCACCTTTGCCAAGTATGGTTGTCTTTTGAGGGGTACATCCAAGGCCAAGATTCTTAAGACATTTCTCAATAATGATAGGTTCAAATTGACCATTATTATTTTGCCCAAGCTTTTCATTTTTGTTGTAGCCCATGCCAAGCATTAGTTGGAAACCTTTGTTGCTTTCTTCCATGGAGAGATCTGGCAAGGGCCTTTCATCTTGATATAATAGACTTGATACATCTTTCTCATCTACCACCTCTTTACTTAGGCCTCCCCACCTTTTGAAAGTGGAGGGTGTGGCTGTGAAGGTTTGAGATGTTAGGTCAATTAGTTGTGGTCTTCCATGGGATCTAGGAGATTGAGGTAACTCTCCTACCATAAAGGCACTCTTTTTCATTTTATAATCTCCACATCCGTTATCTTGGATAATGACCTTAATATATGAGATGCCCAAAATGGAGGGTTGCTTTGTCTCAAAACTGGAAGCTAAGGTGGATGGATCAATATAAGGAGATGTGTGTCCCTCATCATTTTTTAGGACTTAGGGGATCTTATAATACTTGCCCTCTAGATTTTTGCAATAATAGAAAGGCTCAGGATCATTGTGGATTGTGACTTCTTGGTTTTCATAGGGGAATTTGACATATCGATGGAATGTGGATGCAACAACCTGCATCCCATGGAACTACGAGCATCCCAATAAAATATTATAGGGAAGTTCAAGGTCAAGATCCTAGCAAGTAGTTTCCATGATTGTTGGCCCCACTTCAACGGGGAGTTGAATGGTGCCTTGGGACACCCGTTCTTGATCATCATAGGCTCTGAATATGATACCTTTTCCCTTTTCAATAAAATCTTCTAAGAATCCCAAATTATTTATCAACTTTAGGGTACAAATATTTAAACCTGCACCTCCATCCACCGAGACTCTTTTGACTTTGTTCTTCTCTACTAGGACTTCAAGATGGAGTGCACGATTGTGAGATGGTTGGGTTGGGAGATCATGTTCGGAGAAAGTGAGGAGATGTGGTGTACTGACCATATCTTCAAATTGGTCTGCATCAAGGTCTGTGGGGACAAAGGATGTATCCAATGCCTTCTCTAGGATATTCCTATGTGCGGGTGATATTTTTAGCAATTACATGATGGAGATCTAGGTGAGGGTCTTTTTTAGTTGATCTAGGACATTGTAACCATTAGGTATGGATTTCAGATTCACACCGTATACCTTGGATGGTTGTGAATGTCCTAGGATGGTAATTTTGTCACCACGTGTGGTGACTGCACACTAAGTTATAGATCCTTTGATATTGACAACCGTTATCCATTCATCCAAAGATGCAATACCATGGTCATAAATATGGTTTACATTGTTGTACTTTCCTTTACCATTGTTGTTTCCTTTATTGTGATCTGGCATCAGATTCATGTATATTTTGAGATCTTGATTCCCAGCGGGTTGTTCAATGGTTATGGTTTTATCATCAATGAGATCTTGGATCAAAATTTTAAGTCACATGCAACTGGTTGTCATGTGTCCCTTTATTTTGTGAAATTCACAAAGGTGCTTCTCATTATATCATGGTGGTTTAACTTGAGGCTCTTGGTAATTTTCATAAATAGGGATTTTGATGATATTTTCTTGTACCAATTGTTGTATGACTGATTCGATTGATTCCCCAAGGGGTGTGTATTTTAGTTTAGGGGGCTATTTATTCTTTGAGGGTGGTCCCCCTTGAGCATTTAGGTTGTTGAAATTTTGATTGTTGGGTTGTTGTTGTGATGTGTTGTTTTGTATAATGTTTTGGGTGTTGTTTTGTGGTTTTTGGTACATTTTTTGTTGTACATTTGGCCTTGGAGCATTGATAACAAATTTAGCATCAACAACACCATCATTGGTGACATTCTTGTTTTTAGCCCATGTGCGAGGCTTGTCATTGTAACTTGTTGATGGTCGATTGTCTTGGTATGTGGGTGTGCCCCCTTATGTTATAAGGGCTCTTTCAATGTTGAGCGCTTTGGGAATCAATTGGTCATATGTGGTTATGCATTACATTTTCAAATGAAAGGCCAAGGTCCCTTCAAGGTTTGAGATGATAGTCTCGATTTATTGTTCTTCTGGCATAGACCATTTTCTCTTGTTGGCCTTGAATCATCATCATTGCAAGAAGGTTGTGAATGTTTCTCCCTTGGCTTGCTTTAGGTTGGATAACTCTTCCAAGCTTACTTCCATGCCCAAGTTGAACGAATAATTTTCAATGAATTTGTCCATAATTTCTTGAAACTTTTTAATTCTTGTAGGAAGGTGAGAGAACCATTCCATTTTTGGACCAGCTAGGCTCTGAGAGAAGAGTCACATTAAATAAGAATCATCGTACGTGACCTCCATATAGTGTACATGGAATTCCCTAATGTGATATTTAGGATTTCCAGTTCCTCGTATTTATCAAACTTTAGTATTTCAAAGCTTGGCGGGAATGGAACCATTGCAATGCTTCTGTCAAACAGATAGGGGCACAAATTCCCTTGTGTTTTATTTGTATTTCTTGATTATATGTCCAATATTTGTTGTGAGAGAAATTTAACTTGTATGGAAAAATCAGTTTGTGGATCGGGTGGTGGGATGAATGTGTTTTGCGATGGTGGTTTGGTTGCTTATGTAATAGGTGGGATGGTTCATGTGTTTGTGAGATATTTTTGAAAGCTCTATTGTGCAACCAACACTTGTTGATACACATGTTGTTGTTATTGTGCCAACAATGCTTGTTGTTGGGATTGTTGTTGTTGGGCCAATAATGCCTACTTTTGTGCTCGTTGTTGTGTGGTTTGTTGTTGTTGTGCTATCAATGTGATAGGCTGTCGTTAGGTCCCATTAATTTAGAATATAAAATATCACTGTCGACCGGGCAGTGTCCAAGGCAGTTTTCAATAGAAGATAATTTAGATAACTCATTTTAGATTTTTTGATTTCTTAAAGACATCTGAAATTAATTCTAATTTAAGGCCGTCTAACTACTCAACTAAGAATCAATTTATTCTAAGAAAACTGGAAATTATTAAACTAGAAAGCATAAGATAACTAATTTAGAAAGCATGACAACTAAGCTAGAAAGCACATAAACAAGTAAACTAAACAACTGACAAACTACGAAAGTGGAAAAATGAGTAAACAAACCATGAAACATCCTCCTAAACAGTAAAATATTCTAACAGTTGCAACAAGTAACTCGTGATAATGGAAGACAAAGAGTACTCCAGAACTTCAGAAACAAAAAATAATAGACTTAACGATTTCCTACTGAATGATTATCTATGTAGCAAAAATGACATAAAAGAAAGTACTTATCTATTTAAGCTATCCTCCCTCGAGTGGCCAGCTCGTGGGTTGTTACATTCGTTCTCAAGTCACATACACTGCTGGTTCTGAAGTTCTTCCATTAAAGATAATTATCATCCATAGCTCAATAACTCAAAAATTGATAGAAGGTAGTTTTTTAATTCATAAGTATTTAGAGATCATGTTAACAACATAACATTACTATTGAGCGTCCTCTTCTACTTCTGAAAATTACATTTTTATAGAAAAACTTTAACTAAATCCTAGATTTCAGATGGCGTGGATAGCCATTGAAAAAGTCTATAATAGTTTACAACTAACTTTCATTGTCTTTAAAACCCATTACATAAACATTAAAAAGGCTCGAGACGAGCCATGAAGTCTTTGACTCAAAAATATAATAGAACTTAAACTAACATCAACTACATCCTTGGTTCACCAGCCTAATGTTCAGGAGTAGGTTGCCAACGTCTATCTTCAATATTTACTAAGGCACACGTTGGTTAAATGTTTTGCAATTGTTGCATGATGTTTGATTAGTGCTCTACAAAAACACTCAAAACAACCCATTAAATCCGTATTGGTAGATTACCTCAATTAATCATAAGAAATAAAGTTTGCGTAATTATCCTTAAAGATAAACAATTATTTCTCCTAAATTTTAATTAACTGGCAGAGATTGAGGATTAAGCACATATGAATAGGATTTTCTGGTATTATTATGATGAGGTTATTTTTACCTCATCATTTCCTTCCCCTCCTAGGTCCTGGCAGGTCCTCTTGCTCCATGGTTGTAGCCCTGTCTTTTGTTCCATTCTTCATACTTGTCACTAATGTCATACTCATCTTTCGCTGTTTTGTCAAAATTTATAGGTTCATGGATGAACCCTCTATGAAAATCAACTCCCTCTTTCCATTCGTTGAAAACTCTATCATTCTTATATGTTGAAATGTGGAAAGTAGGGGATAGACCGAGCAATAAAGGAGGTCTATACCTCATCCCTATCCAATTTGTCTTGAGGTCTTTTAGGATCTTAGCTAAAGCATCTGCCATTCTGAAAGACCATCTGATATTAAGAGGAGAGATGACCTCTCTTTTCTTTAGATAAGCTGGTAGTGGAGTAAATATTTCTTCACAAGCATGCCAAGCTTTTCCAATTAATTTATGTCCATGTTCTTTTAAATGGTTGTAGCAGAGTCAGAGATTGTCATCATATCTTTCTTTCATTTTCTCATCTAATAGAAGAGATAAAAAGGTATCTTTAAAAGCTGCAGGCCTACCATTAGGTGATCTCATTTGAAGGCCCATAGTTTTCTCTGCTTGAGCAAATTCTTTGCTATGCTCTTGCTAATGAATTTGATTGCGCATAATGGACAACAAAGCTCTCAATTGTACTTCGCCCAGAAATAGATTAATGAAGAAAACAATATGATTTTCTAACAAAAGATCATGTACAAAGAATTCACAAAGCAAATCTTTATCTTCAAGAGTTGATTCCACAAATATTTTAACAAATTATTTATCATTAGGCTCATATGGCTGATCATTATAAATTCTGAACAGTTTCCACCTTATCCATTGTTCAATAAGAAATATTGAATATAATCTTGATGAACTTCTACAGGATAACAAACATTCAACCAGCTGGCATGCATCCTGCTTCCCCTTATAAGCCCTATGAAATGATTCCTTTAGCAGTACCAACTCCTTTTTCAATTTGTAGTTCTCAATATTAGCATCTCTTAAGAAATAACACCTTTCCACCCATTTCATAAGTAATGGAGGAATTCGGACCTGGAACCATTCAGTTACAATTGGCTCAGTTTGGATTTCTTTTGATTCCATTTTTGGTTTAGCAGTGCTTTCCTGTAAGTCTTGTTCTAATTCTACAATTTTTCTAAGAGAACCATTTAATTCTTCTTTTTGTGTTTTCTTTTCTTCCTCAAAAGCTGAAAACATACGCATAAAATTCTTTTTCAACATTTCAATTTCTTTATTTTTGTCAAAAATATCAGCATTATAAGTCCTATTTCCTTGATTTAATTTTTGAATTTGTTCTTTCAATTCATAAATCAGTGTATCTTTTTCTTGTACTTGCAGTTTCAAACCCTGAATTTCCTGATCTCTTTTACTTATCACAACAACATGCACTGTTAGCTCTTCTTCTTGCAATTCAATTTGTTCTTTGCTTCTGTACAATTGTTTCCTCAGATCATCAATTTCTACTCTAAGTTTCTCCATCTCTGCATTAGTATTTCCAATTTCAACAGTCTCTACAATTCTATCTACAATGGGAGATAAGTGGCTTAAAATATTATCTTCCCCATCCTGTTCTTTTTCTTGAATTTCCTTTGCGAGGGCTTCTTCTACATATTTTGAACCATGGGAAGGAGTTTCCTCAACATAATTTTCTCTTTCTAGAGGCATAGGATCAAACGTCTCAATGGGTTTTGTCGATCTTTTGGGCTTCTTTTTCTTTGCACTACTCCCTATACTTTGTACTGGGGTTATTGTGGATTCAAAGGATAAACGTTTGCTTCTCCTTAGGGGAGGAATATTCTACAAGGGAACAAGCGTTTTTCTTTTTCTTTTCCTCAAGGGAATGCTCATATCTGGATAATTGAGTTTGACATCCTCTGACTGAATAAGGGTTTTAAATTCTTCATTCAAAGATTCTTGTATTTCTTCACCAGGGGTTGTTGGAATTGGAGCTTCCGGAGCTTGAGAGCCCTTAGGGGAAATTTCTCCGGATGGTGAGGCAACTTGTTTAGACGTTTCCCCTGGTTCTGATTTCCTTTTAGCTGAGGATTTTTCAATTTTCCATAAAAACTTTTCCCACTTACTTTCAGATTTCTTATGAAAATGATATTTGCAAATTAATTGTATTAACCCATGATGTTTAAGTGGCCCTGACCCCGTCTTGTATCTTTCTATAGAAGAATTTATAGAATCACATAAAAATTCTGGAAAATTAACCCTAAGAGCAGGGTTTTCCTTTCCATGGCGCAAATGGATTAGCATGTGAAATGTAGGTTCTACCACTATAGTGAGTTGTCCTTCACAGGTGAAATATTTTATAATCCAAGCCACTGTAGTTCCCCAGGGCTCTAATATAGAGGCTCTTTGAAATCCCTTATTTTGACCTCTAGTACTAATGACTACCATAGGGTGAGGGTCTCCCTCTCTAACAAATAATTCAGATAATTTTTGATATGTGATTTGAGAGGTCTCTTTCAATTTAATGCCTGAATTATCTAATCCAGATAGACGAGAGATAATCTTCAGACTCAACTTAAATCGCTTTCCATGGAGTATCACCTGATCATTTGAGTAGTTCTCTACAAACACGTTCACCAAATTTTCATTATATCCTTCAAAATTTTTGATGAAGTCTAACCAGCCTGCCTCCTCGAACAAACCAGAAATATTACTTAACCCCAATAATTTTTCTGTAGAAGCTAGCTCTGACTTCTTTTTGCCACCACCCATTTTCTTATTTACCCTACTGAAGAATTCAACAACGCAAGAAACGTGTACACAATAATTTTTGAAAAGATAAGCTTCTGAGATTATTTATTTGTCTTGATTGAAGCTTACTATGCAATAATATTAATCTACATGGAGGCATGTGAAAAGCTTGCCGTACTAGTAGTTGATCGTCGAGTGGCACAAATTACTAAATTAGGAGGGAAGTTTATGCCAATTAACTACACTTTATTTGAAAATAACTACTTACTTAAAGCAAAAATTAGTATTTACTTGCATTCTATGCTTGCTCAAAGATCTCATACCTTTACAGATTTGACAGGATGACACGATGGTACTGGTTGAGGTGACAACATATTTATTAGGGTATGAATGCAAAATCTTATGAATGACGGGGCCATCAATGAGGACATGTCATAATGGCGGTTTTATTTATGATGAGAAAAACTAAATAAAAAACAAAACAGATGGGAAGGTGTGTGTACTAAGACGTGGTAATGAAAGCATCGCAAAATTTCAAATTTATAAAAAAAGAAATGGAGGAATGCAAATGGATAAGTTCTGGAGCATGCAAATGAGAATGCGCTCGAAACTAGTGAAAAAGTTTCAAAGCACGTGAGAGGAGTGCATTCGAGATGAAGAAGGTGGATAAGTTCCAGAGCATTGCCAAAAGATACAGTCGGGGTGGCAACGAAATTGAGCTTCCAGAGCATCACCAAAAGATGTAGCCAGAGAAGCGACAGAATGAAGGTTGCAGAGCATCACCGAAAGATGCAGCCAGAGCAGTGATGGAATGAAGGTGAAATGGTGTGACAATGCACTTGAACTTCAGGAGCTTTGAACCACTCTGCAGGAATGAATTTTTGTCATGGTGAGTTGGTGTGCAAGTTCCAGAGCATCGGGCATGAGGACTGTCAAGTTCCAGAGCACTTGGCATCTGAACCATCAAGTTTCAGAGCATCTTGGAAAGGTGCTCTGGAAGTTATTTCTTCCTTATAAGAAATCTTGCAAAATGGAAACAAAAATTAGTAAAGTTCAAAAAAAGAACTGATGAAAAATACTTTTTAAAACAAATTGGTACACGTCTTTTTATTACAATTTTTCAATAGATATATATATATATAATATAACATAACTAGTTGGACTTTGCCTTGGGAAAGTCAATGCATTGGATCTCTCCTTGCATTTCTACCAGTTTTGTAAATTCTTCCCTATTGATAGGCTTATGGTAGATATGTAAGCAATCACCGTTGGCTAAGAGAGTTCGTGCATCACCATCAATTTGTTTTAACTGAACTATGTCATTCGAAAAGACCTCAGAAATTTCATAAGGCCCCAACCAATGAGTCATGAGTTTTCCTTTATGATTTTTATATTTGGAATCAAATAACAAAGCCCAGCCACCGTTATGGAACTCTCTCTCTTTAATGTGTTTGTCATGCCATATTTTTCGTTGATGTTGGACCAGTTTGGTTTGATGGACAATGTCTAAATGAAGCTCATCTAATTCACTTAACTGCAAAACTCATTCTACTTGGGCTCGTTTCAAATCCAGACCCAACTCCATAGCTGTTCGTAGAATTTGGAGTTCAAACTCAATGGGCAAAAGAGGTTTCTTCCTAAAGACAAGCTCATAGGGGCTGAATCCAGTGGTGGATTTCCATGTTGTGTTGTACGCCCAAACAACTTCAGGCAATTTCCTGGCCCAATCTTTTCTTCCTGAAGAAACTATTTTCGTTAATATGTTCTCTAGTTCTCTATTAGTCACTTCCAGCTGACCGTTTGGTTGAGGGTGATAAGGAGATGAATTTATATGGCTTACTTGAAAATGGTTGGTAAATTCCAAAAGTACTTTGGACATGAATTAAGGTCCCTGGTCGGTAACGATGGTTTAGGGGGCTCCAAATCTAAGGAATATCTTATTATAGAGGAAGTTTGCGACGTGCTCTTCTCTGGCAACTCGTAAGGCTTGAACTTCTGCCAATTTCGTCAGGTAATCAGTAAAAACTAGTATGTATTATTTCCCTTGAGAGGAAGGATATATGGGTCTAATGAAATCTAAACCCCATTTTTCAAATGGTTCGAGGACCAACTGAGGCTGTAATGGCATTTTAGTAGAAGCAGTCGGTCTTCCCAGTCTCTAACATTTATCACAACGATGAACATAGTTTTTAACATCCTTATGCAGTGAAGGCTAATAATATCCAACACCTAAAATTTTATGGGAATTTCTTTTAGTAGAGTAATGACCTCTAGAAGGATCATCGTGATAGGCCCTCAAAATGTTGTAAGTTTCGTCAACTTTGACACATCTTCTCAAGACCATAGTAGGTCCACAATGGAATAAAATCTTGTTAATCCATTTAAATGGGGCACTTTCACTGATAATTCACTTCCTTTGTTTCAATGTAAACCCCATAGGTACTTCAGAGGTAGCTAAATAGTTAGCAATGTTTGTTAACTAGGGTGTCTTCACATAAATAGCAAACTGATTCTCATCTGGAAACTCATCCTGTACGGGTGTACAATCACCTTCTTCTTGTTCGATTTGAGACAATAAGTCTGCTACCACTCTATTAAATCTCCCTGGCTTGTCAAGGACTGTTACATTAAAATCCTAAAAGAGTAATAACCATCTCATAATCCATCCATTAATTGCAAGTTTGTTTATTAGATATTTTACAGCTAAATGGTCATTATAAACTGTAACCTTATATCCTGTAATATAGTGGCGGAATTTTTTAATGGCATGAACAACAACCAAAAATTATTTTTCTGTTGTCATGTAGTTTCTTTCTATAGATGTCAAGTTTTTACTAATAAAATATATGGCATGTTTACCCCCATTCTCATCTTCTTGTCCCAACACTGCACCAATAGCGTCATCCGAAGCATCAACATAAATATGGAAAGGAAGACTCCAATTTGGCTTGCGCAATACAGGAGCAGAGACAAGCTTCTCCTTAATTGTTTCAAATGATAGTTGACACTCAGGTGTCCAATTGAACACTACTTCTTTCTGGAGAAGGAAAAACATAGGAGCAACTATTTTACTGAAGCTTGCTATGAATCTTCTGTAGCATCTAGCATGCCCAAGGAAAATTAAAACATCTGTTTGTGTTTGAGGAACAGTCAACTGTTAGATGACTTCAATTTTCTTGGGATCAACCTTTATTCCCTCAAAGGAAATATGGTGACCTAAGACTATTCCTTGTTCCACTATTATTAAACATTTTTCGTGGCTAAGAGATAGTCAGTTTTCCTCAAAAACTTGTAAAACTTAGTCTAGGTTTTGAAGGGCTTCATCATAGGTTGACCCATAGACTGTGAACTCATCCATATAGACTTCTACATAGTCATTGACAAGTGCAACAAATATAGCCAGAACGGCTCTCTAAAAAGTCGCAGGAGCATTACAAAGTCAAAAGGGAAGCACCCTGTATGCAAATGTGCCCCAAGGACAAGTAAACATGGTATTATCTTGGTCTTCTGGAGCAACCTGAATCTGGTTGTAACCACTAAATCCATCTAAAAAGGAGAAATATTTCCTTCCAGCCAAGTTGTCCAAAACCCGATCAACAAATGGTAGGGGAAAATAATCTCGATGAGTGGCTTTGTTGAGTTCTCTATAGTCTACATAGATTCTCCATTTCCCATTTTTCTTTGGCATAACCACCATAGGTGACACCCACTTACTATCAGAGATAGGATAGATAAATCTTGCATGGAGGAGTTTCTCAATTTCGATTTTGACAAGATCCTTTAATGCAGGATTGAGTCTCCTCTGTGGCTAGAGTACAAGCCTTATATTAGGATTAGTGTTAATGTGATGTGTGATGAGCCTAAAATATGCTCATTATTTAAGTGTCATGATGTATTTTTGAATACCTTTACTCTTTCTAATGGTTGTTTTAAACTCTGTGGTTATAAATTTTTTATGTTAATGGGTAGTATTCTGTGACAATGCATTCCTATAATCCTGCAACTTAATATCTCCATATGACTATATTCATGGCCCTGTTTAACCTCCCAGTTGACTAATATGATACATGTAGTTTCTGGATAAATGAGATGAATTTAATGTGTGTGATTAATGATAAGTATCGTGTTGTTATGATTTCTTTCGCCTTTTATGCTATATGTCCCGCAGGTTGTTGAAGATAGTATGAACAAGTCAATGCGCAGCGAACCTCGGTTCTGAAGTGAAGATCATTTCATCACGGCACCAAGCATGTTGTTCCCGCGAAGATGCTCTACCCGGGTCATCGGGAGGAGATCTAAATGGTCGTCAATCTAGGAGGAGTGGAGCACTGGATTCTTTTCGAATCAGTTGGATGGATACACTTTCATTTATGGAAATTTGTTCCTCAAAATTAGGAAGCATCTATGTCCGTATCTTTCTCTGATAGTTAGTTAGCTAGTTAGCTATTTCTCTTTAAATAAATGTTCCTCCTGCATGAGTGAACGAGATGATAGAGAAGAGATTAGACTAGAGAGTAGAGATAGAACAGAGTGTAGTGAGTTTACTATTATAATGAAAAATAGAGCTTTGTATTAAGTTTTCTTACAAGCAGAACAGTCATGTATGTGATTTCAAGTTCATGAATAAAAAGCCAATGACATTTTGAGTTCAACTCTTGTTTAAGTTAGTTGATGCTTGCTAAGGGGGCCCACTTAGTAAGTATCCATAGTTAGCTGTTTGCTTTTTGTTGTTTATCTGTTAGAACTTCATTCTAGTAAGTTTTGATGGAAACTTAGTCTTAAACTATTCCTGCAGCATAAGGAATCCATCCCTATGTTTGTTCCTGCAGCATAAGGCCAGTTCATGGTTTGTTTACCCAGTAATGGTTATTGTGATTCCTATTTTAATTAAGTGATGCTTAAGTTAGTAAGACTTTGTTTCATGTTCCTGCATCAGAGTTAGAATTCTTTTCAAGCATTTATTTTGAATAGGTTGTGGCTAAAATCGGTTCTTAGTGCACATACAGTGCCGCTCCATTTCAAGTATACATTCCCTGGTTTGACAAGTAAATGAATGACCATGAGAAGATGTTAGTCACCTATTGGAGTGTCCAATTCCCAGGTTAGGATTTGCCGTGACTTTTATATCCTTTTATGGGCGACAACCAATGTGTACAAACACTCGGGTGAATTTCCCTCATATCTATATAGTCCCAAGCAAAATCTTTAGACCTTCTTACCAATACATTAAACAATTTATCCTCTTGTGTTTTTGTCAGCCAACTATTGACATTCAGGGTTTTTCCTGTAGCAGCATAATCGATTTTGTTCCAGGATGGGCCGAAGTGACAATATGTATTGGTCACAACAAGGTGTTGAGAGGACAACTATGAGGTATAAGTCAGTGGAATCTCGTAATATCCTCGAAGAAATGACTTGTTTTGGGAATCATATTAGCTAAGGGACAAGACATTCCCGTTGTAGCGTGGATTTGTTCCATCTCACTTATATCAATTGACTATCCCAAAATTTATGGAGCATCCATCATTTCTTCCTCACTCGAGCCTATAGCAAGGCATGCTACGTCATCTACAAACTCATCCTCTAATTCCTCTCCATGTTGTTTAATTACTACCATGGCTATCGAGGCCAAACTATCTTGACCATTTGATTCTTCTGGTTCATCAACCCAGACCTTATCATGTTTGGTGGGTTTAGTAGGAGGGTACAAAAATAAACATTTACTATCTAGACCATGGGAAATGGTCATTCCCCCTTCTCTGCAATCAATCTTAGTGACAACATTGGCCAACCATGGTATTCTAAGAATTATTGGATAGCTATCATTGGGTTTAAGCGACTGGATTACCTGGAAGTCAACTGGATATTCCCATCCATCAACTTTGACAAGAACATTTTTAATAATGCCCTTTAGAGTGGCTAAAGACTTATTTTCCATTTGTAAGACTGTGGTTGTGGGATGTAAATCAGTAAGACCTAATTTTTCCATCAAATCCACAATCATCACGTTAATAATTGCTCCTAAATCTACTAATGCCTTTGGTATTGCTACCTCATTAATTGTGACAGTTATAAGTGGACTCCTAGGATCATCATATTTTGGAGCATCAGTCTTTCCAGACAAAAAATCAGCTAAATAGCCATCAATGTGAATAATATTTATCTTCTTTGGCTTCCTCCCTGGTGTTTTAATACACAACTATTTGATTAACTGATTTAACTCAGGAATTTCCTTTATTGCTTATAGCAGAGGAATCTTGATTTGTAGTTGCTTGATTTCTTGAATTAATGCAGTTTTAGAAGCCACATGCATTTTCGGAGTACCTTCTGGAGTTATTGATTTTAGATGTTCTGGAAATGGTGGCAAAATTTTATCTTTTGGAGCGGTATCCTTCCTATGTTCACTCAAGGACTGACCTTCCTCCTCTTGAGGTAGATCAATAGCTCCTGCTATTGGAGAAGGCACAATATCATTTGTGGGAGTGGTATGATTAGCTGGTGTATCCTTTGCAGGAATTTTAGGCTTGGGTTCATCCACAATTTATTCAATGGTTGGCAGTTGAAGAGTTCTACCAGAGCACAACTGAACATTTCCACAATGTATTACATTAAGTCCGGTAACATTATCTTGTTCAGTAGAGTAGACCGACGTATTATGTCAATTGTTCTTAGGATTGGGAAGTGGTTGTGCTGGAAGTTGAGGTTGATTTACCTGCTTGTTCTGAGGAGGATTTTGAGATGGTGGTAATATATTGTGTTGTTGATTCCTCCTAGGCCCAGTATAAAATTGATTTTTTCCCTGATTCCATTGGGGAGCAGTATGTTGTGGGTACCATTGTTGTTTTGATTGGTTTGGCCAGTGCTGATTTCCCCATGTTTGATTTGCCCATTCAGGGGATCCCCAATAAGGAGTTCCCCAGTTAGGTTGTGGGGGAGGTGACTGATTCCAAGATGGAGTCCATTGATTAGTAGCCTAGTTATTTTGTAGTCTCCATGCAGGGTTAGAATTTTGTCCATAAGAGAAGTTACCTCCCTATCGTTGGTTTAACGCGTTTATCTCTTCTTCGACCTGAATAGTTTTTTTCTTAGTATTCTTGAGGTTAGCAAGAAGCTCACATTGGTTGGTAGGATGATTTTTCTCATAGAGTTGATAAACATTGACTTTGTCTAAAGGATACTCGTGCAAAATGTGTTTTATTCGACACCTAGGATAATAGATTGACAAGGTCTCAGGGTTGCGAGTTTTAGCTTGTATGCCATCTAATGTAGTGTTTAGTTGAACAAGTATGTCGGTTTTAAGCTTTGCTATTTCTTTGCGGAGCTTACCTATCTCGTTAGACCCTTTGAAAATATTAGTTTTACGGATTACTCCATGAGTATAGGAGAAATTCCGACACAACTCACATATTTTCTCAAGGGCCATTTGAGACACGTCACATTTTCCCATTAGATCAAGACTTCTTCTAGCGTCATCATCAAGTCCCTTAAGAAATATAGTCTTGTGAATCTCAACACTAATAGCCTCTTCTCCACATCGTTTAGAAAAGAAACGAAACCTATCTAGATAGTCCTCTAAAATCTCATCCTCGTTTTATCTAAGTTTAAATAGATCTTCCTTACGATCACTCACCCTACAATAACTCTGGTATTTTTGCAAGAAAACATTCTCCATTTCCCCCCAAGATGTAATACTCCCAGAACCTAGTCCCATGAACCAGCGCATTGCTGAATCTTTCAAAGTAGAAGAAAAGAGCTTGAGTTTCTGGTTATCATTTTTATAGTCATAGGTTTGACACAGGACCTTAAATTTGAAAAGAAATTGGTCTGGGTCTTCCGAGAACAAGCCACATAAAGTTGGGGAAATGTTTTTCTTCACAGTATCATCATCTGCATCCAAAGTAATAGGATAAGTAAATGTTCAAGGAGGCTGAGGTTCATCATGGTTGGCATTATGTGGGTTAGGTTTAGCCCTATGATCTCCCATGATGTTAAGAGGAATTTGCTCCTCAAAGAAAATTTCCTGTATAACTGGTTGTTCTACCAATTGATCTTTAGGTGAATAATGGAAAGCCTCTGGTGGATTGGGCTCAAATAGTTCTTCAATAGTATAGTCATCTAAGCCTTGGGCCTCCCTATGTATGATTGGTATGTATTTTGGGGGGGTCTTTGGTATAAATCATCTGTGAGGGCCTCTTTTCTTGACCATGCAAAAAAGGAAGCCAAAGGTGGTATTTTGGCCTAAAATGAGGTATTTAAACTGTCTCTTAGTAACACTTAAGCAAGAAGGCTATTAGTCCCCAGCAATGGTGCCAAAAAGTGATAGGTTGTTGTTAGGTCCCATTAATTTAGAATATAAAATATCAATAAGTCGACCGAGCAGTGTCCAAGGCAGTTTTCAATAGAAGATAATTTAGATAACTAATTTTAGATTATCTGATTTCTTAAAGACATCTGAAATGAATTTTAGTCTAACGCTGTCTAACTACTCAACTAAGAAATAATTTATTCTAAGAAAACTAGAAATATTAAACTAGAAAGCATAAGATAACTAATTTAGAAAGCATGATAACTAAGCTAGAAAGCACAAAAACAAGTAAACTAAACAGCTGACAAACTACGGAAGTGGAAAACCGAGTAAAAAAACCATGAAACATCCTCCTCAATAGTAAAAGATTCTAATAGTTGCAACAAGTAACTCATGATAATGAAAGACAAAGAGTACTCTGGACCTTCATACACAACAACCAACAAACTTAACGGTTTCCTACTGTATGATTATCTATGTAGCAAAAATGACATAAAACAAAGTACTTATCTATTTAAGCTATCCTCCCTCAAGTGGTCAGCTCGTGGGTTGTTACATTCATTCTCAGGTCACATACACTATTGGTTCGGAAGTTCTTCCATTAAAGATAATTATCATCCATAGCTCAATAAATCAAAAATTGATAGAAGGTAGTTTTTTATTCATAAGTATCCAAAGATCATGTTAACAACATAACATTACTATTGAGCATCCTCTTCTACTTCTGAAAATTACATTTTTATAGAAAAAATTTAACTAAATCCTAGATTTCAGATGGCGTGGATAGCCATTGAAAAACTCTATAACAGTTTACAACTAACTTTCATTATCTTTAAAACCCATTACATAAACATTAAAAAGGCTTGAGACAAGCCATGAAGTCTTTGACTCAAAAGCATAAAAAAAATTAAACTAACATCAACTACATCCTCAGTTCACCAGTCTAATGTTCAGGAGCAGGTTCCCAACGTCTATCTTCAATCTTTACTAACGTATGTGCTGGTTAAATGTTTTGCAACTGTTGCATGATGTCCGATTATTGCTCTACAAAAACACTCAAAACAACCCATTAAATCCGTATTGGTAGATTACCTCAATTAATCATAAGAAATAAAGTTTGTATAATTTTCCTTAAATATAAACAATTATTTCTCCTAAAGTTTAATTAATTGGCAGAGACTAAGGATTAAGCACATATGAATAGGCTTTTCTATTATTATTATTATGATGAGGTTATTTTTACCTCATCACAATGCTTCTTGTTGTGTGTATTGTTGCAAGGCTTGTTGATAGGATAAAGCTTGTGCTTGTACTTGAGCTTGATCTTGTTGAGTAGCTTTTGCATCTTTTGTAGCTTGTGCGGCTTGTTGCTATTGTAGCAAAGCTTGCACTTGTGCTTGGGCAACTTGTTGTGATTGGGCTTATTGCACTGCCTGTTGTGCTTATTGGGTGAATTATTGTGCAACTTGTTGAGCTTGGAATTTTTGAAGTGATTTTTGGTATGCTTGTTGGGCTGCTTGCAATGTGATGTTGTATTGATTCGATATGTTTGGATTTGGTGGTGGAGGTGGATGATATTATGGAATGGTGTGAGATGAGGTAGCAAGATTTTACTAAGGTGGTTGTTGTGGTGTTTGAGTGATGACAAGGGGTTGAGTGGTGGATGGTAGGTTTGAATAAATGGTTGGTATGCTTAGTCCTTGTGAGACTATATTTTGAGATGTTTTGATTGTTGTAGTTGGTATGTTGATTGGTTGGATTGGTGCTACTTGGTGTTGCGATATTGGTGGCATAGTTGGAGGATTTGGTATGATGGATTTGTTGATTTGACTTGAGTTTGGATTGATTTGATTTGTTTGATTTTGGATTGGTGTGTTGGATGGAAGGATTTTCCCCATACCTTGATTAAGTGTGGATGATGATGTTAATAGCGGGAATGATGGGAAGATTGGTGGGGTGATTCCTTACAAAAGTGAGGATGATGCATCAAAAGTTACCACTTTTGTAAAAAAATCCACTTGTCCTTGTGATATCATGGGAGGAGAACTTTATGTGTCAAGAGGGTATTCCAATGTTATGGAAAAGATGGGGGGGTTTTTTGTATCATGAAATATGAGTGGTACATATGGATGCTTTGGGTCTTTTAGGATGGTGCTAGTCATACCCAAGATCATGTTTGCCTCCAAGTTTTGGTTATTGACAAGTGGATGTGTTTGAAGAGCTTGGAGTAATGAACTCCCTTTGGTGATCATTGGTTGACTTAGAGCATGGGATGATGTTGTTTGTATGATGGGTTGGATGAAATTTGGGAATGAAGGCATGAATGGTGCTTGAGGTATACTCCCAAAAGGTTTTTCCACAATATTGCTTACATGAAAATCAAAAGGGATTTTGGCTCCTTCCTTTGCTAATGCCAACATGTATTATGTGGGATTGAGCCTCATAACCGTGTTGACGATCTTGTGTGTTTCAAGATTTTGGATTAATTTAAGTATTTCATCTTGGTTCATCTCTTGGAAATTGTTGGTGACATCCTCCACTTGGAAACCTCCCTCTTGAGGATCTTGAGGTAATTAAGAGGGATTAAGTGAAGGGTTGATTGATTCCTTGGGGTTGAATTCTGGTGCAGTTTAGCTCAAATCACTTGAAGTGGATGTTTCTTTGTTCTGCTCCATGATCTTCTTGTGTTGAGATATTGTTTGGACTATAAAATAAGGATCAAATTTTGGGAAAATGAGGTAAACCTCTAACTCCTTGGGTTGGTCTAAACTTTAGGTAGAAAAAGAAAATCTAGAATGTTAAGGATCAAATGATGGTGGTGCAAATGATGAGGGGGATATGGATGCTTGAACTCTTGAGGACCTTTGAGGAATACTAGACTTTAGGATTTTAGGATTTTGATTTTGATTTGGTTTGATTTGATTTGGATAATGGACTCATAAATCCCAAGATGTTAGATGTTGTCTTGGAGTAGACTTGTCCACAAGGGTGATAATTCAACTAGATATGTGAAGAAGGATTCATCCACACATATTTAGCTAAACAAAGTGATTTTGATTTTGATTTGAAGGATTTACCAAAAGTCTAGCATCAATGATTTTTCCAAACTTTCAAGAGTTGTATGTGAGATGGGATTTTGATTGATGTTTGGGATGGATGAGAGCATTAATTCAATCCTAGATGAACCTAGAGAGACTTTACTTACAAGACAAGGGTTTTGAAGAACATGCTATACTTCTAAAGTGTTTAAATCCAAAAGACCAAACTTTGACTTAGATGAGTGGTTCAATTTGAGCATACATATCCTGATTTTTCAAAGGAATGAGTCTATAAAACCTCGTGAACTTCTTTCTTATCTTGGTGTATTTCTTGAGGTTGCACTCCCTAATGTACTTCTTGATAAATTTTTGCGTGTGACACCTAAACTTGAAGTTTTTGCATAAATACTTTTGCTTTGGGATATTGAACTTTTTGGAAATCATGAGAACAAGAACATATGTGGAGTTCAATTATCTTTTATCTTGATTTAAATGGATTCTTTTTTACTAAATCGACACTTTTCTTGATTAAATTCAAACTAAATGTCTACATCTTAACTTTTTTTCATTCCACAAGGTCCATTATGTGGAAATCAAAGGGTAAAAGCCATAGTTTTCTTAAGTTGAATTTGGAGAAAATAAATTGAGATATAGGCCCAAATATTTAGAAACCTCTAAGGGTAAAATCCCTAGGGACAAGCAGTAATATTTGGATCTTTCAAAAGATATTCATTCTTTCCAAAGGGTTTGAAATTTTGATGACTTGTTAAATGTTTTTTTCAAATTTTGAGATCCAAGCAATGCATTTTAACTGACTCATAGATTGTTCAATCCTAGGATAGAAATGGCCATACTTTGTTGAGTCCTCACTTGGATTTCTCCAAACACTAGACAAAGTGAACAGTTAGAGATTTGGCGACACTAGCTCGCCCTTTCTCAGCACACACTTCTCAGAACCACCAAATCTCAAAATCCTTAAAATCCAGAGATCAAAAGGATTTTTTTTGTTTCTACTATTGAATAGTACAGATGTGAAGTGGCTTTAGAATGATCATTCTTGCACCAACAAGTATTAAGGATTTTTGGTAACTAAACAATTTTGGCTCTTGGTAACAAAATGAGAACATCGAGCCATATGCTCAATCGCTTTGCCACTTAAGGCTCTAACTATCATTCTTGTTCCACTTAAGGCATGGTACTAGATGTCGTATGGCATACAATGTCCAAGATAAAAGGTACTTTCTCACGATTTCCCAACCTTTGATATAGCCCACCGATAAATGTGCTTCAATAAATTGGCCTATGAGTTTCCCATTGTGGGGTGTGTCTCATAGTAAGCCCTCTCTTAAGGGTAATAAAGCATAAAATACACTTTGAGTGTTTCTATTGAACCCAAGATCACATGAAGTGTAAGGAGAGAGGATACACACTAAAAAATGGATAAAGACAAGATCACACAAATTAATCACTTGTTCATTTTAGCCTTCAAAGCAATAGTGAATTCATTTTAAGCACCAAATTTGAGTGTGAGTTTGCCTTGCTTAATTTTAACCCAAAATAAAAGTCTAGTAAGTTCCTAATGTTCATTTTTATCCAAATTTGACAAAGCTTGAGTTGTTTGTAAATTTTAAGCCCAAAATCACTCTAGTTGGTCCTAAAGTAGAAAATAAAATGCAGAAATGGAAAGCCTAAGCTATTACAATGAGCATTAATTTTTTTTTTTAGGTTTCCAACTCAATATTAATCCTTTTCCTGCAAAGGCGATGTTGTTCTACAAATACGATGCTCTGCAACTGTCAAATACGGTGCTGAAAATAGAAGCGACGCTCTAGTAAAAGCAAAAGCAACACTCTGAAGAAGGTAGAGAGAATGAATGTGGTGCAGTAGCAAAGGCGATGCTTTGTCAAATCAGAATTTAGATAGAAGAAAAAAAGTTCAATGGTGACGATGAAACAAATGTGACATGATAGAGGTGAGAAAATGCGATGTGACACAGTGATGGCGACACTATAGAACAAAAGTGATGCTCTGTAGACTCGCAAATGAACAAAGGCAGCGTCATGTTCCTGTGTCTGCAAAAAATGGAAAAATCAAGAAAAAATCAATAAGTTAAGATGTCAAGGCCTCCTTCTAGTGCCAAAATGTGAAAAACAAACCTACAAAAAGCTAACATAATATCAAAAAACACTTGTTAAACATGTTAGAAAACCAAATCTAGCATTCCCTATGAAATTCTTAGCTAAAACAAGAAGAAAACATGAAAATGAACATAGAACAAACAAAGATAGCATGTAATCTAAATTGAAGTAGCTAAACCTCCATCCCATAGGGGGAGTTTTTTAGGGTTAGAAGGAAAATATCTAATAGTTAAATGCAGATTTGATCAATAAAATAGAGAAATAAAACACACAGAAAATTATAGCAGAAACAAGATAACACAGAGAGTTTAACGTGGTTTACCAAATCTGGGGTACATCCACAAAACCACAACCATCCATATGATTCTATTATCTAGTACAAAACCTATTACAATCACACAAATAATTACTTCACTGCAACTCTCATCCCAACTGCTTATTACAAGCTTTCTAGAAGCTTCTAGAATTAGGGTTCTACAAAGTCAATTTTTTTCTTCTTTTTCGGTGACAAAGCGAAAAAGTAGGATCATGAAGAGTGTATAATATAGCAAGATCAGTTGCCACATAAAAAAAATCTCCCACTTGGAGACTGATCAGGATCCACACCAACATAGAGTGGTTCTCCTTTGATGTGAAAAGGAAGCCCTTTCCCAATCCCTTTGATAAGCTTGATAATGTTGATGATTCCAAGTATGAAAATGACTCCAAATTATGATAACTTAGCTAAAAATGGTGAAAATTATGGATTTCTATGAAGTGAAATGCCTATAGTGATAATGCTTGAAGTTGTGGATCTATATTGTGAAGAGAGTGCTTCTATTTATAGAACTCAAGGGTTGAAGAATGGGAGGATTTGGTGAATGTGGGATAAAATCGGAGCCAATGAGAATGTTCCAAGTGTCACAATTCTATTGGAGGAAGGAGGAGCACATTTTAGGAAATGTGTTGAGGAATGAGGGATATAAGAGAAATAAATGAGAATGTAAGAGGAATAAATGAGAATGTTAGAGGATTTGAAAGGTTGTAAGAAGAATTTATTGAATGTGGTTGAGAATTTGAAAGGATGTAAGAGAAGTAAATGAAAATGTAAGACGAGTTGTTGGGGATTTGAGAGGTTTTTGAAAAACTTGGGTGGAAATTGAATATAGGGTGGTTGAGAGGAATATTCCTTGGAATATGCCTTTGTGAGGATAAATAGAGGAATTATATAATTAAAAGAAATTAATTTCATGTGCAACCTGGTTAGTTGACCATGAGTTGATTTAAATCTTGAGGAGTTAAAAGCTAGAGGATTTGTTAATGATGATTAGAAAGTGATTTAGGATTAGTTAATTGGAATGGATCAAATGATTGTGACATTTGATTTGATTTATTTAATCAAATGAGAAGACTTTGGGGGGTTTAATTAAATGATTTGATTTAATTAAATATGATGAATATTAGTTAGAAGAAGGGTGAATTAATCAATAAATTTAATTATTTGATTAATAGTTGAATTTAATTAAATAATGTTGATTATTCAATTAATTGGTTAATTCAAAGTGATTTCAGAAGAAGTGGTGTTAATTAATCGAAATAAGATGTATAGTATCAATCAATACTTTTTACGTGTCTAAATTTTTCCCCTCTTTGAAGCAAGGTACCTGTTGCATTGGTTCAAAGAATAACATTCCCATGATCAAAATTCAAAAATTTCTTGATTTTTCGGATGCCCCATTGTTTCCCCAACAAAAGAAATTACGCTGCTATAGACTTATCTCCAATCACTTTAGCTAAAGTTGATCTAGTGAAATTGGATCATTAAGATTGACTAATTTATCTTCAACAATGAGGATTTTGCATGGGTTGAACAAGTGGATTGAGAGGAAAAGGTAATATCCATGGATGAGGAGGCCAGAGCACAAGGAGACCCCTTGGGTGTTGGTGTCACTAAGACATAGGTGCATATATCATGACTACATCATCATCCAAGACTTATCCTAGACGCCCACATAGGACTTGTCGTGATGTTCGGATGAGTGATGCAGGCTCTTTTGAGCCAAAAATGAGTGTAAATATATGGTCAAAGTAGCTTCTATTTGATTAATTTATTATGTCTTTGAAGTTTATTTATTAAAGAGTGCATGAAAAAAAATTTAAATCCTTGAAAATATTTATAGTTCATGGTTTTTTCAATTTTCTAAGCCTCGACACCAAGTCTGAGTCTGAGATAGAAATTATCTTGCCAATTCTTGAGCGAGTTTGAGTTTGGTAACACTAATTCAAAGCTGTGATAGTTGTAAATCCCTCATTTGGCCCACCTAGAGAACATAAGCTACACACCACCCTCCTTGATAATGGAACAAATGAGAAACTTGAATAAGGGGTGGATGCTCCATCATCATGGATAGGTGGATTGATATCAAACATCAAACACTCATCAATTTATTGTCACATGTTGAATTGGCTCTTCTTTTCTTAGAGATATTGATTATTCAAGGAAGAGGAAGGATGCAAATTTCCAATTTCAAATTTTGAAGGATGTCATAGAAGAGGTTGGAGCCTCTAATGTTTTATAGGTAGTGATAGATTCAACCCATGTTTGTAAGTTAGTTGGCTTGATTGTGGAAGGTACTTATAAGCAAATTTTTTGGACCCCATGTCATATTCATGCATTAAAAATACCTTGAAAGATGTTAAGAAGATAGATTGGGTGAAGGTAGTGGTGTCAAAGGCTAGAGTTGTGTAGATGTTCATTTTCAATCATCATACTTCACTTGCTTTGTTCAAGAAATTTTCAAGGAAGGAATTCCTCAAGCGCATGGAAACTAGATGTGCTAGCTACTTCAATTTGTTAAAGAGGATGCTTTAGGTCCAAGAAGCTTTGAAATTAATGTTGGTTGATTCAAAGTGGGGTAGGTCAAAGGAAAGCACAAAAGGAAGAAGTGTGAAACAATAAAATCCTTGATGATGATTGGTGGTTCACAATGAGGTGAGAAAAATTGTTGATTTTATTATTTAATTTTTAAAATGCTAATTTATTAATGTTTATAACTTTTATAATTAAAATATTTTCATTATTTTTTAATA
Organism: Sequoiadendron giganteum; assembly: GCA_007115665.2. NCBI lineage: Eukaryota > Viridiplantae > Streptophyta > Pinopsida > Cupressales > Cupressaceae > Sequoiadendron > Sequoiadendron giganteum. The sequence continues at coordinate 416,906,984 of CM021108.1, forward strand.
TTTCAATTCTTGTAACTTGTTTGCACTTGTAGATATGTTTATTCCTTCATTAATCCTATTAATCAAGTATTAAGATATGTTGATATTGACTCCCTGAGCCTTGGAGAAATTTATGAGACCTCTGATAGCATGCTTGGGTAGATGAAGCAAGGAATTCATAGTAAGGACCCTAATTTGGGATTTTACTAGGAGAATCTTAGGCCCATTATGATGCAATGGTGGAACACTATGAACACCCCACTTCATCTAGTAGCCTATGTTCCAAATCCCAAATAGTATGTAGCTAAGCTTAAAAGAGTGCCTCCATCTCATGATGAAGAGGTGAAAGGTGATGCAAGAACATCCAAGTCCATAAACAATCTTGTGTCACCAAAAAGAGTTTCCCTATGTTTTGCTATTATTATTTTTCTTCCAGGAGTAGGTGATAAAATTTCAAATAATTCCTAAGGATTCATGACCAAATCGAGACATAATCATGAAGAGGAGAAAAATGGGTACTCACATCTCAAATTTGGAGAAAAATAGATAGATATTGGACAAGTTATGGAGTTACAAAATTTCAGCCTACATCCTACCTTAATAGAACTTCTGGCCCTATCTCGATCACCCTTAAATCCTCACAATTCCTATTATTTACGAAACTCCAGAAAAATCCTAATACGGAACTTTTAGCCCTATCTAGATGTCTATTGGATCTCTACTAAGTTCTTTTGGACTTCATTCATCCACCAACTGCAAGTTTGCCTTCCTTGTTGTTTGTGGAATTTTTAGCTCCATCTGGATCTGTAGAACTTTTGTGTGCATCTAGATACTTCTCAATGCCTATTTTCTCACAAATCTAGTTCCCCTTCAACTTCTTGCATTTTTTTATGTCGCTCAAATCCCCACAAAAGCCAATGCTCCCAATCTTCCTACAAAGCCTATTGTTGTAGAAATTTTCCTTTCATTCAAACTCATCCAGCGACCTTATATTTCTCCACATCCCGAACACCCTTGGATCCTTGCATCCCATGGTCCCCAATTTCTCTCAGAACCTATTGTTGCAAAACCTTCACTACCAAGTGGATACTATCTACTTACCCTTTAAATTCTTACAACATCCTCTTACCCCTCAATTTTTCATAATTTCCTCTAAACTTAACTTCCCCGCAATGTTTAGCTTAGCAAAATTCTTCTATAGAACTTCTGTTGATATGAGGACATGTCCCGATGGTCTGCATTTCTCTGCAATATCCTAATGGACATATTTTATCCACATGAGCACCTTGGTGGAACCCCCTTGGATTTTTGCAACTACTTGAGTATGACAACAAATGTGTCAAAGAAAATTTTAAGGACTTGTACACATTTTCCTAAGGCCTATAGGGACTTTACACATCCTATCATTCCAAAACATAGGATGACCACCACCTTATGTAGATTGGCATTAAATTAGGAAATCATTATTAGTATGGGGGGACACTCTTCCTAGATAGTTTCTATTAGAAGAATTGGTGTGTTAAGTAAGAATTTCTACTGAAGAGCTAGGGATCTTAGGGTTCCAATGTGAGGGTTTTCAAGATCTAGTTCAAGTCTGTGAAGTTGTAAGGCTTGAGAGAAAATACCAATGAGGTCATGTAACCAAAATGTATTCCTACAAATGAATAAAATATATATTGAGTTTGTGATGAATGTGTCACTTTATAAGTTGTGTGTATTATGGTTGCATGACTGGGTGGTCTAGTAAGATCCCCTAGTCATGATTGCATCAAGAGGTATCAAAGCACAATTTTATCACTAGGAGTGTTGAGTATGTTGCTAGTGTGCTAAGATGAGTTGTGTGAGAGAGTTTGAGAGATGGGAATGAGTTGGTTGTCCTCTAGTAGAGGTTAAAGCTAGGTAGGTGTAGAGTTCCTCCACTGAGAGAGAAAGTGGGTTGAGAAAGTGTTAAAAGGTGCATCTCAAAAATTCTATGTAGAGGGTGTGTGCAAGGGTTTTGTTGTAGGTGTGAGAGAAACCTATAACTACAAAAGCATAAGCTCTAGATTTTATGTGTTATACCTATAAGTGGGTGATCATAGAAGTTAAGATTGTGGAAGAAGTTGTTTGCAAAAAGAAGAGTTTAGAAGCCACAATAAAGGCTCATTGAAGAAAGAAAAATTCACAGAAAGAAGAAAGAAGTGGGTAGCAAAAAAGCTCACTAGAAGAGGTTAAGCATAGAAGTTGTCTCAAGAAAACACTAGAAAATTTGTTGCAAAAGAGGAAATTATGTAACTACAAAGGGTAGAGGAGGCACAAGAAGCTGAAAAGGTATGTTTGTTTTTAATAAGTCTTGTTGAAATATTGTGAGAGTTTTGTTGCATGCAGAGCCCTGTAACTTCAAAGGGTTAATACCCTATACATAGGAGAACTTGTTGCAAGTGGAATCTTGTAACTGTAAAAGGGAGTGTGTGAAAATATTAGAGTTTACAAAAGACTATAGAAGTGTGAAGATTTTTGTTGTAGGTAGAGTCCTATAATTGCAAAGGATTGATACCCTAGAAGTGAAAAAGATTGTTGCAAGTGAATTTATGAATGCAAAGGAATGTGTGAGTCTCTAGAGGAGTTTGTAGAAGCAAAGATAGATGTATTCAGGAAAGAGGATAGGAAGGATCATGAGAAGACTTGTGGGAATATTATTTTTAGAAGAACATCAAGAAAGAAGGTATGATGAAATTATTTTTGAACAATTAAAGGGAATCCAAGCAAGAATGGATGCATTAGGAATGAGTGGAGGAAAAGGTGTAGATAAAATAAATATATGAGAGAAGGTTAAATGAAGGTAACTTAATGGAAAATGAAAGGTATGATGTTGAAAGGAAAGAAGGATAGATTATTATTCTAAAGAGGGAGAAGAACAAGGTGTCTATCACAAAATGATGAGATTTGAAAAGAATAAAACCCTCTTGAAAGGGGATAATGCAAGAAGAAGCGAAGAAAATAAATGTTACAAACCTTAGATAAAAAGGGCAAGGAAAGAGGGACATGTGGGAGAAACCCATATATTTGTAGAGGAAATGGGTCAAATTGAAACCCATGTTTTAGCTAGTGATGATTTGGTTGCAAGAAATGGAAAGGATAGAATAGGAGATTAAGAAATCCTCAAGAAAGAGGATAGTGAAGAAGAAATAAATAGAGAAAATTGTGTGCAAGTGAGGAAAGAGGAAATTCTCATGAAGAAGGATAGTAAGAAGAATAGAATGGTAGAGGAGCAACTAAGAAGTGAAGAAAATGGAGCAGAGAAGGACAAATTTAAGAAGATGTCCTTTGAGGGAGCTATGTTTGATGAATAAATTGGTGAAGATGAAGAAGATTCAATTTTGAGAGAGGAGCTGAGATGAAGAGAAAGGTTGCTTGAAGGAGAATAGATTTTGGATGGGCGTAGGAAGGTGAGGAAGCAAATACAAATGGGAGAAGATAAATCCCATGGTGATGCTAATATTGCTTTGAATACAACTAGAAAAAAAGATGCAAAGAGTGTCATGTAGATAAAATATGTCTTGTTGAAGGCATAACGATAGAGGATAAGAAGATTGCATGTGTGGGAGTTGTAGCAGTAGCAAAAGAGGACAAAGTGGAAACTAAGGTAATAGCTTATCATTTTCATTTTATTCATAAGATAAGATGGTGCAGATAGAAGAAGATAAGGATGTATTAGAGTGTGAAGAGGAAGGAAAGATGAGTGCAAGGGAAATATTTGATTTCCATAATACATATTTGTACTCAGATGCTAGAAAGGATGATGCAGATGTAGAGGGGGACCAAATGTTTAGGACCCTGAGTCATGGGAGGGTCTAGAATGATTAGCTACCCTAATCTACCCCACGCTAAATATTTTTTAAATCTAGTTGTAAGGTGTTTAAGGAAGAGAAAGAAGAACACTCATAGTATTTTTATCTTTTTACTAACCCGAGAGTTTTAGGGGGTTGAGAGAGCATATTTCCTGATTTCAGATTTTTGGATTTTAGACCATACCTCAGACAACTCTCTAATAGAGGACAACATCATAGAATAGGGATGAAGATGCGACACACTAGTGTCTCACTAATGCGCTAGTGTTTGTATGGACATAAATTATGAAATACAATGTAAAACCTCAGGAAATAAGCTAACTACTTAACTAATATAGTTTAATGCAATAGCGAAAGTAGAAAATTACGAAATAAAAGAATAACGAGAAACATGCTTTAAAGTTCTAAGTGACATTTTGACAAGAGTGAAAGGTGATGGAAATACAACATACAAATGGTCCAACCTCCCACAAGCTCCACACAAAGACAAAACCCACACACAATAGAATGGGGATAAATGTTGGGGATGTTTCAGGGCTTGTCATAATTAAACCCCCATTTTGGTGTTCCCACCTCCATAGAAAACCAAAATAGCCACAAGATAGAAAACATGATAAAGAAAGCAATGGCAACAACAATATGCTATGTAAATGAAATGATAATGCTAAATGAAGTGGATATCACCTCACAAACAAGGTACCCTCAAGCATGCGAAGGGAGATGTGATCTCGCAAGCTTGAAGTGAAAATGTCACCGCAACAACGAGAGTAAAATCCAATAGAGTAATGCTTTAGAGCTTCAAAAATGTTGAGAAAAATGCAGTGTGTAACAATAAGTATAGTGTAGAAGATCAAAAAGAGTGTGTAGAGGATGTATTGAATGAAGAATGAATTGTTTTGAAGTGAATAACAACCCAAAAGAGTCATTCGAGGTTGGTCAAGGGTGTAGGGGAATTACTCTTCATCGCTAATGGAGAAGTGTAATGCCTCTGTAGATAGAGGCAAGAATCTCATTAGGACGATAGTGTTCCACGTAGATGTTTGTGCAACATGCTAGCATCCCCGATAAAGATTCTGCCACTGACACTACAAATAGTCGTCGAGTGGGTGGGAATCAAATGGATGAAGTGGAATAACATTGTTAGATTTATTGTTTCTAAGGTGAGGGGATGCAAACGAGGAATATGCCAGGGTGGAAATTCACTCCATTGCATTTTCCCCCTACTTTAGTGAGCATATGTGCTACCAAATGTGAGGTAAAGTAGATCGAAATAGATTAGAAATGTATACTTGAACCATCAAGGAAGTAGACCACATTTGACCCGCCCAAAAGCACAGGAAGAGAAGCTAGCTCCATAGGTCCTCAGACCCAAGGAGAATTGAAAAAATGTGCCACAGATCCACAAACCTATACATGGTGAACAAAAGGCTTTGCAGGCCCATAGACTTACAGAGTCAAACAAAGAGATCCCACATGATGTAAGCGCTTCAAAGGTCCTCAAAATTGGAAAGGAGGCACCGCCTAGGTGCTTGGTCCTGAAGGAAGTTGGATGTAAGAGGCTTCATAGAGCTTGATTGAAAAACAACTTCACAGGCACACATGCAAAGCAACATGTTAAGTCATAGATAAAACATGTTAGATATCAAAAGAAGCCACATAGAAAGACAAGCAGATAGTCACACAGATAATCAACAATTGAAGGAAGATATTTCAAAGGGATTCCTTAGGAACCCTTCAAAAGAGAAGGGGTTCCACTCAAGGGATTCTTAGTTTGAAAGTGAAAAAGAATTTTTGAAAAGATAATTTTTTGCCAATGATTCTCATATCAAGGAATCCTTTTGAAAGATTCATTTCATCAAGGAATTTGAAAGAAATAATGTTCCCTTGCAAGGGCAAGTCAAGATTCTATCTTATAAATCCGAGATGAAAGAAAAATCCATCTAGGAGTTCAAGTTGAAGAATGTGATTTTTGAAAAATATGTTGAAAAAGGCAGACTTTCAAGAAAATATTTGTTGGCCACTGAATGCATTTTTTATAAAATTGAGGTAGTATGATAGCCCCCCTTAGGATGGTGTGCGTCAAGCACAAAGGCACGTGACATCCTAAGGAGAGAAAAGCAAGAATGAAAGTGATGTTGTGGCTCATGAAATATGATGAGATGTAACCATGGTAATTTTGTCACACACACGAGGGACAACACATGAGAACCACAACATAATGAAGCAAGAAAAGAAGAGAGATAAAAGGAAGGAGAAACAAGGATGTAAAAAATAGGAGACAGGGAGATCTAATATTTTGAGATTAGAGTTGTTTAGAAATATAGGTAGATAAGTACATAATAATAATATATAAATGAACTATCATCAACCCCCTACTATATCAGTCTATGTGATCAAAGGTACGCAAAAACAAAATGAAAATAAAAATTGGGTCAACGTGGAAGGGAGGCCTAAATGCCCTCAACACTTTGCATCATCCCCAATTATCAAAAATCAATACATGACAAAGAGAAGAATGATGTGACAAATAGAAGTTTCACGACACAAAAAATAGCCTATATCCAAGCACCTACGAGGGTGACAAGGGTCATCCAGGAACATATAAGATAATCATAGGGGAGCACAATACACACACACAATCTAATCTACAGATAAAGAAGAGGCACCTCCTCTTCGTCCTCAACCAAGAGGTTATCATTCTCCCAAACTAGATCATCATAAGGGGAGGGAGGATGAGCCTGCTAGGGCATAATATCAAGGGGGGTACCCTCTGACTCTCCTACAACAAGAGAAAAGGAAGAATGCCCCTCAAGGTCTTCTCCACTTAGTTCCTATAAGGTGAATGTTAGTGACCTCACAAAGATCACTGATAGGGCCAGAACCTCATCCACATAGTTGAACATACACTTTATAGGAGTGTCATGTGTCAAATTAGTGGGCGATGGAGGAGGTGCTTGAGATCCATTGCTAGCCTAATTAAAATATTTGAGAGTAGTGACTAACTTCAAGGACATCGAGGCTGCCTCCATCACTAGACAACATAAGCCAATGTAGAACCACCCTCCAAAGAAGGTGAACCATTCTTTCGACCTCCATTGCAAGTAGGATCACCCTCCATGTTTTGCTTCATCAGGGGATGTGAGATCCCCATAGATGAAGCAAAGGGTGAAGAGGAAGAGGAGAAAACCATAGTAGACACCACCGAGGTGTTCGACATGTCCATGGGTTTGGAAAAGGGCGAGATGTTTGAAAGGAACATAAGAAGGGGAGGCTTAGCCAAAGGATCAATGAGTACCTGCACCCTCTTCGAGTGAGGATCGTTCATGCTCACAGGGGGATCTGGAAGCAAGAATGAGATTAAGGGAAATGAAGCAAAAGGAGTGGAAGGGGAGGACACAACAAAAAATGTTGAAGCAGGAGTTGCTGGCTCCCCTTCCTTCTTCTATAAGAAGACCTACTCAATGGCTAGATCCTTCCTTGGATGCTTGCACTCACATGCAATGCGATTTCTACAGATCTGGGAGTTAGAGACTACAACTTGAGAAGGGATGAAATAATCCTATTCAACCTTTGAGGTATCTATCACAACCATTTATTGTGGAGGGAGAGTCTCCTGGATGGGAATAGGAGGAAGAGTTGGAGAAGATGATGCAACAATGGCAAGAGGAGCAAGCTCGAGTGCCTAAAAAATGGGCCTCTTCCCATTCACTATTTTAGAGGTAGGAGTAGTAGGAGGTTGCGGAGGCTGAGACATAGAAGATGCTCCATGGGGTCACTTCCCCTTACCATAAAAAATAGGTTGAGGCACCATGGGTAAGACAGGAAGCTCAAACACTTGATGATTGGCTTTCTACTAAGCGGGCACCATCGGACTTCCTAGAAAATTAATAGGAGTGAAAGTCGATGGAACCGTAACAGGGTAGGAGGAAGCAACACGTGGAACAATGAAAGAGGAAGAAGGGACCTAAGCATGAGAGGGCTTCCCCTTCCCCTTCTAGGAGGAAGAAGCAACCTACTACTACACTACAGGGTGAGTCATTTTTAACTATCTCTTGCCCTGAGTCTTGTACTTAACATAATTCTGATAAAGTAGGTCCATTTTAGGAGGGAGCAAACCAACTGGGGTGGGCCAAAAATTATCAAAGGAATAACCCCATGGGATACCAATGGCTGATATCCAGTGTCATGTACGACATGCACGACACCTTCATGAGAGAATTTTAAACACTTGTGAATTAAAAAAGTGACCCCATTCATAGAAGATAGCCAAGGGATTCCTAACTTCACCTTGAATAGGTCAGATTCAGAATGACATCGAAAGTAGTATCTAGAGCCCTAGGTCCCACTAGGATAGAAAGAGTTATAAAACCATACAAAGCAAGAGAGAGACCGCTGTGAGTACATTTAGTAGTTCTCGTTGTCTCATATTCTTCACTCTATAAGGAATTCAATAAAATAGTTTCCTCCATAAGAACATTCACACGACTCTCAAGTTCCACAAGGACTCTTGTCACAATGTTTCCATTGATGCAAGTAGGAATGTATAAAGGAGAGGCTATGTTATTCATAGGTAAATCCTGTGATGTAAAATTTACATCTGGAAAATGAGTCGTAGGTTGGGGGAGGACTAGGAGTAAATGAGACCACATTTACGTATGTCGAAGCCTTGGGAGAAGCATCTAAAGGGTCCATAATTAAGTTTGCAGAGTGAGATGGAAATGGGTCTGTATAAATCTACAAATCACTATTCACCTTAGCCACCAACTTATTTGCATTCTACTTCTTACCATCGAGATAAATATTATCATCATCGATGTGATCCTATATTTCATGACATGGGTGCATACAAAATTCAATATCATGCCTGTGGACGCGATGGTACTGGCATAACATGTTTCCATCATACCAGTTGGGATAAGGCTCTCTTAGAGGTCGAGGATCTTCCAATGTTATAATCTTATCCTTCTACAAATTTTTCAAAATAGAAGAATAAGACTTAGAAAACATAGTAAATTATCTATTGTGCTTGAGGCATCGATCACTAGCCACGATGACTAAATTTTCAACAAATTTACCTTTTCCTGAGATTGATACTATAGATCTTCCTTTGAGATGGGTGCACAGGGAGGATCCCCTAAACTGAACAACCATCTACTGGTACTTGTGCAATGTAGCACAAACTGTATAAAAGAAGGATATTTCATAAAGGAAAATTTCTCTTGCCAAGATCACTATGAGCTGCCTATGAATACCTTTTGTACATCCGAGTTAGGTAGCAGGTAAGATATTTATGAAAAGAGTGCTTGGTATCACATAATAAAATCAATGATATTCTTGTGCTCTCCCTTATTGCATCGGATGAGATCCAAAAAGGTCATCTTCAGACCGATGTTAGCCTGGAATTTTCAAAGAAATTGATTCATAATTTGTTGAAATGAGAATATATAATTATCAGGAAATAAATAGTACCACTCTAGTGATGTGCCCTTGAGAGATCGAGGAAAGAGTTTAGCCATCAGGGCATCGTGGTGAAAGAACTCCATACACACCGTGTTAAATGCTGACACATGTATTTGGGGATCTCCTTTACCACCATACTTCTCAAACTTAGGAATTTATATCCCTCGAGGGAAGGGAGTGTTCAAGATTGTCATCGATAAAGGTCTATATCAGAAGAAGGGCTGAAAAATGGGCTGGGTAGAGGCCTAAGATAAATTTTCTAACTGGTTTTGAATTTGACCCATATTCTATAAGAATACACTCAAAATAGGGTTAGAAGATGAAAAATAACTAGTGGAACCTCCCCCAGAACCACCACCTCTGGAGCCACCACCATGACCACTGCCAAAACCACCACTAGCGCCACCACCATGACCACCACCAAAGCCACCACTGTATCCACCATGGTGACTGCCACCGAAGCCACTGCCAAATATACCAGGACCACTGACCCCCATTCCTCCAGAGATTCTACTACCAAAAATAACATTTCCCCCAAGAGGAAGAAACTCAAATCCTTTAGGTACCCTACTTGCTTTGATAGTAGGGGGTGGATCAAGAGTAGAGATGTTAATGGAAGGGCTTGTTTCATCCATGCATATCGACGTAATAGGAATTGAGACACTAAACTATCTTTCATAGGTGTCATGCTAATGACCTCTAGTAATGCTTAATCAAGGGTTGTAAAAGGGGACATATGCTTCCACTATTTTGGTAAGGCCATAGAGAAACTCTATGCCCATCTGATCCTTTTATAGCATGTATCTAATCTCATTAACAACCCTAGCGGGCCTATCCATGCTTTGATCCTTCTCTAAATGATTTTCAAGATCCAATAGCCTCCTATCTAGAGCCATAAGATCCTCCACAAGAATAGGGATAACTTCATTCTCCTCCAGAAGTGGAGATGAAGGGGAAGTAGGACATGTATGGGCATGAGTGGTTTCATCGAAGAAACTCGTCTCTGTCGCTGATATCATCTCTTAAGGGGCAAGAGATGAAGTGATCTTTGTAAAGTCCATCTCTAAGTGTTGCATGCTCCTAACTACATGCTTGAAATTTGTAGACTGAGTTGTGAAGCTCATAAAGTGACAATGCACAAGATCACAACCTACACAAACATGAGAGAGTGAACTCAACACAAAGAAATGAATAATACAAGTTTCACTTCAGGTTCACCAAAATGTAGAGGGGGACCGAATGCTTAGGACCCTGGGTCATGGGAGGGTCTAGAATGATTACCTGTCCTGATCTACCCCATGCTAAATATTGTTTAAAGCTAGTTGTAAGGTGTTTAAGGTAGAGAAAGAAGAACACTCTTAATACTGCTATATTTCTGCTAACGTGAGATTTTCAAGGGGTTAAGAGAGCAGATTTCTAGATTTTAGACTGTACCTCAGACAACTCTCTACCAAAGGACAACAGTACAGAACATGGATGATAGCGTGATGCACTGGCGTCTCACTAGTGTGCTAGCATCCGTACAGATAGAAAGTATTAAATACAGTGTAAAACCTCAAGAAATGAGCTAACTACTTAACTAATATAGTTTAATGTAATAGAAAAAGTAGAAAATGAAAAAATAATAGAATAAGGAGAGATATGCTTTAAAGTTCTAACTAGAATTTGACAAGAGTGAAAGGTGATAGAAATACAAATTACGAATGGTCCAACCTCCCGCAAGCTCCACACAAATGCAAAACCTACACATAGTAGAGCAAGGAAAAATATTGGGGCTATTTTGGGGCTTGTTGTAGTCAAACCCCCATTTTGGTGTTCCCACCTCAATAGACAACCATGAGATAGGAAATACGATAAAGAAAGCAATGGAAAAAACACTATGCTATGAAAATGAAATGACAATTCTAAATTAATTGGATATCACCTCCCAAATAGGATTCCCTCGAGCATGCAAAGGGAGATGTGAGATCGCAAGCTTGAAGTGCAATTGTCACTGCAACAATGAGAGTAAAATCTAGCAGAGTAATGCTTTAGAGCTTCAACAATGGTGAGAAAAATGGAGTGTGTAGCAACAAGTAGAGTGTAGAAGATCAAAAGAGTGTGTAGAGGATGGATTGAATGAAGAATTAATTGTTTTGAAGTGAATAATAGCCCAAAAGATTTGTTCAAGGCCGGTCAAGGGCGTAGGGGTGTTACTCTTCATCGCCAATAGAGAAGTGTATTGCCTATGCAGATTCTAGAGGCAAGAATCTTGTCAGGATGGTAGTGCGTCGCGTAGATGTTTGCACGCCACGCTGGCATACTTGACAAAACTTCCCCCATCGACACTACAGATAGCCACCAAGTGGGTGGGAATCAGATGGATTAAGTGGAATAGCATTGCCCATTTAATTTTTCTAAGGTGAGGGGATGCAAACGGGGAATTTGTGAGGGGTACAAATTCACTCCATTATAGTAGATGAGGTAGAAAGAGAAGAATATTTTTGATGGAGACTAGTGCATAGTGGGTCAAATATCACAAGAAGAAGAAGAGGAATTTAGAAAGGTGAGAAGGTGAGAAGGTGAATATTATTAAATGGAGAATCATTTGGAGGAGGTTGAAATATGGTACATTAATACCCACAAAAGAAGAAAATGAGAGTAGAACTTGGTTGAGGTGGTCAATTTAAGGTGGGATAAATCCCATGAGAGAAGGAAAGAGGCATTGGGTGGAGGTGGATGGTCTGTGGTGCGTTGGAACCAAAGAAAAGAGTAAAATATTTTGGAAGAGGAGGTTGGGATATGATGGACAAGGGTCCATAATTGAAGAGAAGAGAAGAGAAAAAATTTGGCAGACGAAGAAGGGATTTGTTCTTGCCAAATGCTGGAAGAAAACACAAATTATTGTAGGGTACCTAGCAGAACATTGGAGTATGTTACAAATTGTATTCAACTTTAAAGGATACTCCTACTACTCAACTCCATATGTCATCTATGCTCACAAACTTCTTACTTGTCATGTCTAATGTAGGAGCATCCAGGTCCACAAACAATCTTGCATCACCAAAAGAGTTTCCCTATTTTTTGATGTTGTTTTTCTTGTAAGAGTAGGTAATCAAATTTTGAAGAATTCCTAAGGATTTGTGGTTGACTGATGACATCCTCTTGAAGACGGGACAAATGGGTACTCACATCTCAAATTTAGAAAATATTGGATAATGATTGGACAAGTTATGGAGTCACAAAATTTTAACCTACATTTGCCTTTGCAGAACTTCCAGACCTATCTTGATCCCACTTAAATCCTTGCAATTCCGCTTATCACACAAACTCCCACAAAATATCTTGATGTATAACTTTCAACCCTATATGGATGCCTATTAGATCCCATTAATTCCTTTTGGACTTTGTTTGTCCACCAACTGCAAGTTTGCCTTCGTTGTCATTTGCAAAATAATTAGTTCCATTCGCATTTATGTAACTTCCATGTGCATCCAAATACTTCCTAATGCCCTTCATTTTCTTGCAAATCAACTTCTCAAATTTCTTGATGGTGCTCAAATTCTTGAAAAAGTCGATGATCCTAGTTTTCTCGCAAATCCTATTATTGCAAAAAAATTTCTTACATACAGACTGATCCAATTAACTTTCATTTCTTTGCATCCCAATGACCCTTGGATCCAAACATCCCAATAGTCCCCGATTTCTTGTAGAACCTATTGTTGTAGAAGCTTAACTGCCAAGTGGATACTATCCACTTACCCTTTGAATTCTCACAACATCCTCTTATGCCTCAATTTTCTATAATTTCCTCTAAACCTAACTTCCTTGCAATATTTGGCCACATAGAGTTCTCCTATAGAGCTTCCCTTGATCTTAAGACATGCCCTAATGGTCCTCATTTCTCCACAATGTCATAATAGACATAATTTCTCCACATGAGTGTCTTGGTGAAACCCCCTCATATTTCTATAACTACTATAGAGAACATATGTGTTGAAGGAAGTTTTAATGACCTGTAGAGTTTCCTTGAGGCCTATAAGGACTTAATATGTGTCCCATCATTCCAAAACATAGAGTGGTCACCACCTTCTAAAAATTTGGCATTAAATTGGGAAATCATTCTTGGTATGGTGGGACACTCCTCCTGAATGAATTTTGTTGGAAGACTCGGTGTGTCAAGTAAGAATGTCTTCTAGAGAGCTAAGGAGATTAGGGTTCCAATGTGAGGGTTGAAAAGACCTAGTTTAGTTATGTGAATTTGTAAGGCTTGAGAGTCAATGTCAATGAGGGCGTGCAACCAGAATGTATTCTTGCATGTGAATAAAATGTATTGAGTTTGTGATGAATGTGTCACTTTGTGAGTTGCATGTGTATTATGGTTGCATGACTAAGTGGTCTGGTAAAATTCGTTGATCATGACTGCATCAGAAGGGCTCATGAAAGCCCTTCAAAAAATGTATACTGAAGAGAAATTTTCTATATTTCACACACACTGGCTTGTATTTATCAATATTCATGGTCCAACCTTCAAAAAACCAGAGGCAAGGTCGAATAGAGCTACATTAGCTCAAACCAACTCTATGGGATGGTGGACATGGCATGACAAGGATACACCAAAGTTGAGGGTACTCGTCATTCGTCTTTCATAGATTGCTAACTATTCATGTAGAGAGAAATTGGTCCACATATAGTTTCATCCAATTAGTCAAGAGGAACCTTACCTCTAAATGATTGATGAAATTGGTGGTCATACATAGTGCCTTACAGCTACAAGATCAATAAACCCATGAGTATGGTTAGACTTCAACCTTACATTGTGATGTTGATTCCAAAGATGTTATACAAATTGATGAGGAGACATGGGAGGGATTGGTTGGGATTCCATTGTTTGAGGAAGCCCTTTATACTAGTAGTGACTCAAACTCGAGGTTTGATTTTGATGCAAACCTACTAGTTGCATCTACTGATTTGGGTCAGTCATATATTTTCTATGTTTTTTGTCATTTCATAGTTGAAAAATTACAAGATTTGAGATTTTTTTTATAATTTTTATATAACATGTATGCAGTGAGAATGAAAACATTTAATTTTTGTTAATGTGATTGTCAATTTTTAGGTGAAACCTATATTAAAGTCTAATGTTATGTGTTAAGCTTATATTGTTGAAATGAACAAGACAAATGAGATGGGGGTGAATCAATTGTAGGAAATTAAACCTTCAAAACCCTCAACAGTAATAAGGTCCACAAGCATTCATTAAACCCTTATTCTATTAGTTTGATTAAACATGAAATGCAGATAACAGATGCTGAAATCATAACACCATATACAAGAGAATACTAGATTTACGTGGAAAAACCAATGAGGGAAAAACCACGGTGAGGATTAGCTCACAATATAAGTAATAGAAAAACTAGTACATTAGGGCTCACTGCCAGAATAGGACACACTGTCCAAAAGGATCAAAGCCAGAGCTCACTTCCATAGAAGGAATACAAGAAGATAGAAGAAGAATGTCACACAGAGAACACTTCTCAATGCAACAAGGAGTCCACCACAATTGCTCGCACACTTTTGCAGTCTCACATATAAGATTTAGGATGCCTTTAGTTCACTACCTTCAATAACCCTAACATTTAAATTTGCACTACTCTGCTCAATTTCACATCACACTCATCACTCACATCAATATCACATCTATCTTGCTTCTTACTCTTTCTTCATTACTCTCACTTGGATCAACACCATACATATTTATATCAAGCTCTACCTCAAAAACATTTTCCAATGTCAGCCACTAGTCATTATATATACAAATTCAAAATAGGTCAACACCTAAACATTCCTACAGTGGATAGGAATGAAAGGTGACCCACATAAATCCTTAATTAGGACCCAAATAGATCCCAACACACTTCAACATGCTTCCACAAGCCTCACATGTAGTGTTTAACACAAGGTTGGAAAACACCTGTGCAAACACCATAATCATTAATTACACACTTCCTTAAATCAATCTGAAAATTCAAAAGCTTCAGACAACATAATTCACTTCAACTCAATCTAGAGTAATCCATAAACTACTTAAGATTCATCAAGCACTTCATCCAAGCTCACATCAATAAATACTTCAACTTAGAACAACTAGTAACCCTTATTTACACACTGATAAATGAAACTTACATTGTACTACACGAAATCAAGTAAAAAATTGAATACAAATATAAAAGCGTTATAAGAAAATTCTTAAATCTGCACAACCTGAAGCCAAACAGTGGAGAAACACAATGAAAATACATTTCTCTTGGGTCATAGAAAACATCACTGAACAACTGGTTCACACACTGGTGAAAATATCTCACACTGTACAAGGATCCAAAAACCCAAATTATGAATATAGAAACCTTTGAAAACCTTGAATAACGTATAAGATCCATATTGTCATAGCATCAACACAAAAATAACACAAAGCACAATATCGGGGCTTACTACAACATAGTTTACTCTATTTATCAATTTTCTCAATATCCTCAACATCGTCAACCCATAGTTGACATCAATGACAACACCAATCAGTAGACTTCTTGTTTACATCAATGACAAAACCTTCATTATTGCAACATCTATAATGTCTATGATGAATGCTTTATCAATGTTATGATATGAATATTTGAAATTTCTCTATATTTTTTAAAATTTACCTATTTTTGAAAAAAATTGCTTTTTTTTTTTTTAAATTGCCTATTTTTTAAGAATTTTTTGTTATCACCCCCCTAAAAATTTCCAAAAAGTACCCCATACTAGAAACAAATCCCACCATCCCATGTCATCCTTGTCCCCAAAACTCGAGGGAGCATAGAATATAAGGGAAAATGACAATGAAATTGAAAAAAAAGAATCCATGTAATTAACAAAAAATATTTTTTTTAGTTTGATATTCCAAGTATGACTAGAAAGGAATGTTGAATTTATGCATATGCTAGATTCCTATCAAGTCAGCTTCAAACAAGCTAAATTTCCTATGTCTTTGGTTGTGTTTGATACCTATAAAGTAGAAAATGAGTTTGTTGATGTTTTCAATATTGAATAAGTTTTAATGTTTACTCCAACCAAGCCTTGTATACCAATCCTTTTATAATACATTCAAATATTTTCCTCTCAATAATGTAGCACTTGTTACTAACTGTTAGGACACAATACTGTGGGTCTCTTTCTTTAAATTTTGTTTTCTTTTGATAGAAAGAGCAATGTCTAACTTCAATTCTCTAGTTACTGTAAAGTAGATTTTGTAACCAACCTACACCCATGAGGAGTTGGGACTACCTTGGTTAGTAATTTTGAAAATATCTTGAGGTGAGTTTGATGAAACACACACTTATACTGGGGTGGTGAACCAATATAGATCAAACTTTTCCTTATCTCAACTTAATCAGACAACAATATTACTTCAAACCTTAATTACCCATAGCAATAGCATATACACAAGATCTACCAATTAAGAATGCACATAAGAGACACACAATTTTACATGGAAACCCTTACGGGAGAAAACTGTGGAAAAATATTGTGTGTCTAACTCTTCTTACAAATTTTGTATGCACAAATCCACTAGAGACTCCAATACTTGCCACTGAGCACCAACCCAACAAGAGACACCGATCTCTTCTAGTAAGATGCACCAATATCTCTATCTCCTCAATTAGGAGGCTCCAACCTCCAAATGAATAATATCCTTTTCTTAGATTTTCCCTTAACAATTGCTCATAAATTCTCAATACACTAACTCATAAATCTGCACTATAGTCCTCAATATTTTTGCTCATAAAAACACCATGATATTGCTTTTATTGCTCTCAGAAATTGATGATAAATACCTCTCATAAATCTTCACATATATTTCATAAATCTGCTCAAATATATTTTTATTTCTGCTCTTCATATGAATAATATTCCTTGAATTAATTGATTTAAAACCCTATCACAATCCTCTATTTATAGTTTCCAATCATGCCTCTTCACCTAAAAGGGGTGACTCTCCGAGGGGGTTAGCCCACTTAGAAACACATAATATTTATTTCCTAAGGTTGGGCGCACCTCTCTATGGGGTCGGCCTAATAAAATTAATTTATTTTTAATTTAATTTCCCCAAAAGTGGGTTTGGCCTCATGAATAATAGAACGTTTTATTTTATTATTATTTATTTGTCTTCAAAAATCCAAAGGTGGGTGACCAATATAAGGGTAAGTTAATTTTATTTGGGGCCACCAATATCATCAAAACATCTTTGACATCAATGACAATATTTTTCCAACAAACTTTATTAGTTTTTATGCCTGGCATCTATTGATCTAAGTTGATGGGAGGTGACAAAAAATCTTACACACTTCTTAGGTCATACTACTCATGAATGCTCATTATGATGTTAATTATATACATATGTAGAGTTCTTTGAGTAAGTAATTTTTCTTTTGTTTTGCATGATAAGACAACTTTAGAAGCTTAGAGCATTTGTAGAATTCCAAAACAGCTCAATCACCAACTATCAGTGCAATGACTTGGTTAACAAAGCCTACAGAAAAAGTATATCCTAGGAGTGGGAGAATAATGGTAAGATATGTACATAAAAAAATATCTTTCTTGAATGCAAAGCCTTAAAAAGTGAGCTATAATGAACAATATATATTGCAATATGTTAGCCATTCTAACTGGGTAGTTCCAAACTTGCATATTTACAAAAAAAAATAAAAACCATACATCATGCTTTCCTAATTTAAGCCCTCTATATGGTATTTTCAAATGAAAGAGGAAGACTACTGATAGTTAGAGGCCAAGGATAGTTGCAAGTATGTTCACTATGCAGTCACAAGAAATGGTAATCTTGCATCACCAAATTTTTATTTGCTCATCCCATACCACATTTCAGGTCTGTATTTCAAATAAATGTTCAAAGACACAATTGTTGTTGGCCCTCATTTGCACCTGTTAAAGAACATACCTTAATAAACCACCATACTTGATAGAGATTATTCTAAAGTGAGTATGGTGATGGAGGAAATACTAAGAGGGGGGTGAATCAGTATTTCACACTTTTAAAACTCAAAACCTTATAAATAAAGAATCAAAACATTAAAAGAAACATAAAACACCATGAACAAGATGAACACTAGGGTTATGTGGAAAACCCTTTCGAGTAAAAAACCACAAAAAAATATTGCTTTTATTATCTCCAAAGGGCACCAACCTGGATTACAAGTGAACACCAACTCTCCCTTGAAGCACCAATTATGAATTGACTGAAGCATCAACTCCAGTGTTGCTGAAGCAGCAACTTCAGACTTCTGATTTGATTTGCAAAACAATTAACTACACCTGGAAATTTGAAACAACTCTTTTCTGCCCTTAATTCTTCTGATCAAACTCTCAATCACATATATCTAATCTGAACCACAAGCTCAATTATACACACCCACAAAAAAATGATAGTGCCAAGAATCTCAAGACACAATCGGAATATCAAAGTCATGAACACCAATACATGAGCCCATTCCATGAACACAAATTAACTTAGAACTGTTCTAGCAATATGTAACCTACGATAATATATATATATGCATTCTTTCAGATTTCAAACTCTGAATTCCACATCTTTTCTCAAACAAAATCATGTAGCACTTGAGAACAAAAAACTAAGCACATCAAACATATGTAGCCCCACACAAAAAAGGAATAACAACAATATTTTGAGAACCACATCCTTCAAAACATAAAGAAAAGAATGAACAAAAACTGTTGCACATATAGAATATGAAGTCTATACTCTTTTAGACATTATAATGTGCACAAATAGCATAACTAGGCCTCCCATTTATGAACTCCATATGTAGAGCCACATACTCGTGGGAAAAATACTCAAAACATTGATTAACTTAGTCAAAGATTAACTATTTCAAAGACCCATTTTTCAAAACAATTAGACAAGGAACTGTCAACACTAAGCAACAATACACATTTGTTCATAACACAACAAACTTTCGCCCAAGTCATACTCAGTACTGAAAGACAAAGGCTTCACTCAAAAACACTATGTCTCCTATACAAAGGAACTTATTATCTCCACTAGAAGAAAATATTCACACTTGCTACAAAATGTTGATTCAAGTAATACCATACAAGGTCTTCCCTAGATGCAATTCACGTCTCCATGTTACTCCTCTCAGCAAACATCCTGCGGATCCCAATATTGAATAGTAATCCCCTTTCAAAGTTCACATCATAACATACACAAGAAGAGATTTTAACTCTCATAAACACCTCAATAGAAGTTAAAGATCAATGATTGAATGAATTACTATGTAAAGATATTTTCATGAATGATTTAGCCAAGCCTAATTTACACACCGCATAGTATATTCTCATAAAATTGTCACCAAAAATGTTAGAATAATAAATGACACACCTTAAACTTCATACACTATGTCAATATGAATTAATGGTCACAAAATCTTTAAATACACAACACCTTCGACATACTCAACACATTACCGTTTAAAAAAAAAAATTCTAGAAGAGAAACGAACCAAAAATTTCAACATTCATCCTTCTCAAAGAGATAGAAATAGTGGATTTTGAGTTAACAACATAAACCCATAATAATTTCATCTTCAAATTATTAAGTCAACCACTAACAATAAGTCAATATAGCTAGCTATTGAAAAAACATGACTCCCTTAGCCTATGTTATCACTTCATGTAAATACAATTCCCATGAATAAAAATTGCCACCCACAAATATTCATGACTTTCTAAAAATCCATACAATTCAAAATGAAGTCATTACATTTTTTAAAAGCAAATAATTTTGCCTCCTCTTTGAATGCAATTCAAAACTAAAAATGAATATGATTTTATTTAGCCGCCCATAAGAGAATTGGAAAATTGAACCCTTTAGAGAACCAACACCAAGGTTAGAGCCACCTAAATAAAGAAGAAAATCTAAAACTATAAGTGTTAGTCGCCTCCATGAAGAAATCATTTAGCCACCCTATAACAAATTCTTAATATGTTTACAAACACATCAAACCACATTAGGGATAAAAGAGGCATTACACAAGGATATTCCAGGTCATTGACCTCTTGAACAATTTTGAATTTTCAACATGCTGATATGGAAATCTAACAGGACATAGCTAAAATAGAAAGATTGCTGACAAAGAGAAAAGAAAGTAACTAAACCAAACAAGAAGGTAGTTGAAGAAAACAAGCATGTAGCTGAAGAAAGAAACCAAGTAGGTGAAGTAGATAGGCAATCATGTCAGCTCAAGCAATCAATCAACCAACTCAAGCACATAACCAGATAGCTCAAGCAAGCAAGTAAGCACCTCAAGTAGGCTAATAGGTAGCTCAATAAAAAAGCAGGCACATCAAATACCTTGAAATCAATAAAAAATACTCAACAATCTCCCCCTTTATCATTGATGGAAACACCATCTAAATTTGAAACACATACTACATCAGGCAACACCTCCTGAAACCTGAAATGCTTTAAAACCAAAACTGAAACCAAATCTAGCTTGAAACAACGTTGATCCCCCTGGCTCACTACTCCCCATTTTACATCAATGACAAACTGAACAACCAATTACATGGCATAAATAATTTTTTTTTTGACCTCATGTCATTAAAATCTAACTTGGCATATGAAAAACATCAGATAATGAAGATTTGATGAATAATCAACAACTTTACAAAAATAATAACCTACATAACTAAAATGGGGTAGATATAATATAAAAATGAAAGCTCCCCCTGAGTCCAAACACCTTCTCAAGGATGAAGTGAAGTCACTTCCAAATTCTCTTTTTCTACCTCTTTCTTCTTTCTCCAAACCTTCTTAACAACTTCATTTTGAGTCACCTATTGCTCTTTCCTTTTATATTTCTTAAAAAAATATGCAAAATTGCTTCTACAGGTCTTTGTAGTATGTCCAAAATTATTACATTTGTAACATACAACATTGTAGTTCATCAAAGGAGCAAAAAAATTCCTATTCATAAAACTGAAATCATTTCTTGCATAAACTCTACAGTTTGTTGCCTTGTGACCAAAATGATTGCATGAAAAATAATACCCATAAAAGAAAGAATTGTTAAACCTGGTCATGCGATCTTTTCTCGCAATAGGAGGTCTCTTGAAAGTGTTTTTACTAAATTTTGAATGTGAATATTTTGAGCAATCAGTGTTGCCTTTCTCCTATTATTCATTTGTAGGCACAAAACATTGACCTTTCTCAAAACCAAGTCCACCTTTATCACCTAAACGTTTCTATGAACTGAAGATCTTATCCAATGACATAGAAATCTTCTGATGTATACTCTCATTATTCAGCAGTGTCAATGATTTATCTAAATTTCTAAGAGAAACAACTTTAGATTCAAGTCTCTCTGCATTCTCTTCTTTTACCTTAAGTTGATTTCCAATTTCTTCTTCTACTCTTTTTTCCTCTTCAACTTGAACCTTCAAATCAACTATCAATTTTTTGCTTCCCCAAGGGATTGAGATGTCTTCATTTTTGCATCACTCTCTTCTTGTAGCATCAACTTCAAGTTCTAATTTTTCTTTCTAAGTCCCTTGATTTCACTTAAAGCACTAATTAGTTTTGCTTCAAGATCAACTTCAGCTTCTTCATGAGCTTGCTCATCATCAAAATCTTCATCTCCATTCTCAGGTAAGTTTACTTCTTTAGCCATAAATAAAATTTCTTCTATTGAAGACACGCCACTAACTTCTAATGAATTATTGTGATCATTCAAATAAATTTTTTTAGCAAATTTCTTATATTTATTCTTCTTAACTTGATACTCCTTCTTGGAATGTTTTGATTTCTTCTCAAAATCATTGCCCTCATTCTTATCATAAGGGAATTTTGTTACAAAGTGTCCTACCTTTCCCCAGTTGAAGCATTTAAAAGACAACTTGCCTTTGTATCTACCTGAAACCTTCTTCAAATTTCTCATGAAACGTGCCTCTACAAAATCAAAATATTCATCGAAACTTTCACTTGGTTCGAACTCCTTATCTTTTCCTTTCTTCAAAACTTTGAAGGTTGCCCTCCTTTTGGATGAATAATCAAAGTTTTTCCTCATCTCATATGTTGTTAGAATGTCATGAAGCTCATCAAGTGTCAACTTTTCAAACTCCTTCATCTCTTCAATCGCTGAAACCTTTGTATCAAAATGCAAAGGAAGAGACCTTCATATTTTCTAAACAACATAAGTCTCCTCAATCTTCTCTCCTAGACCCTTGATAGTGTTGACAACTTCATCAAATCACAAAAAACAAGTAGCAACATTTTCCTCTATCTGCATCTTGAGACTCTCAAAATGTCCTCTATGAGTTTGAAGCTTTTCCTATTTAACCTTATCATCTCCTTCATATGTTTTCTGAACTTTATCCCAAATCTCATGATCAATATTATAATGCATCACCTTCAAAAATTCTATTTCTAAAAAACCACATAAGATAGCATTCATAGCTTTTTCATTATTTTCAAAATCCTTCTTTCCATCAGCATCCAATGGAGGAGTTGCTGGAATAGTATATCCTTTTACAACAATTTTTCATATATTGAAACCAAGTGACATCAAATAAGTGTTTATCTGAATACTCCATAAACCATAGTTGGAGCCATCAAATAGGGGAGCTATGTTCATAGCCAAACGTTCATGAGAACCCATGTGTGCAACTAGGACCAACATCCAAATGATTAAGCTTTCAAACCGGGGAACCCCACTTTGATACCAATTGAAGAGCACATAGGAAATACTGAGAGCGGGGTGAATCAGTATTTCAATCTTTTAAAACTCAAAACCATATAAATAAAAAATTGAAACATTAAAAATAACATAAAAAACCATGAACAAGATGAACACCAAGATTACATGGAAATCCCTTTTGGGTAAAAAACGACAACAAAATATTGCTTTTATTATCTCCAAAGGGCACCGAACTAAATTATAAGTGAGAACTATCTCACTGAGAGCACCAACTCTCCATCGAAGCACCAAATTCGAATCGAATGAAGCACCAACTCTAGTGTTGCTGAAGCACTGACTTCAAACTTCTTATTTGATTTGGAAAACAATTAACTACACCTCAAAATTTGAAATAGCTCTTTGTTGCACTTAATTCTTTTGATCAAACTCTCAATCACATATATCTAATTTAATTTACAAGTTCAATTATACACACTCACCAAAAAATGATAGTGCCAAGAAACTCAAGACACACTTAGATTATCAGATTCATAAACTCCAATACATGACCCTAAACCATGAACACAAATTAACTCAAAACTGCTCTAGCCATATGCAGCTTGCACTAAAAAATGTATATATGCATTTTTTCAAATTTCACTATGAACTCCACATATTTTTCTCAAAAAAATTCATGTGGCACTTGAGAACATAGAAATGAGCACATCAAACATATGCAACCCCACACAAAAAAGGAATAGCAATGGTATTTTGAGCACCACGT
The DNA here is from genome assembly GCA_007115665.2 of Sequoiadendron giganteum. Classification (NCBI taxonomy): domain Eukaryota; kingdom Viridiplantae; phylum Streptophyta; class Pinopsida; order Cupressales; family Cupressaceae; genus Sequoiadendron; species Sequoiadendron giganteum. The sequence continues at coordinate 416,930,770 of CM021108.1, forward strand.
CCTTCAAAACATATTTAGACAAGAATGGACATAGAGTATTGCACATACAAAATATGAATTCTATACTCTTTTAGTAATTATAATGTGCACCAATAACATAACCATGCCTCCCTTTTATTAACTCCATATGTAGAGCCACATACTCATATAAAAAATCCTCCTCAAAACAACGACTAACTCAGTCAAAGCTTAACTATTTCAAAGACTTGTTTTCAAAGCAAGTAGACAAGGTATTGTCAACACTAAGCAACAATACTCATTTGTTCATAACACAAAAAAATTCCACCTAGGTCATACATAATATTGAAAGACATAGGCTTCACTCAAAAGCACCACGTCTCCCATACAAAGGCACTAAGTAGCTCTTTTGGAAAAAAAGATTCACACCTAATACGAACTGTTGATTTGAATAATACCATACAAGGTCTGCCCCAGATGCAATTCACATCTCCATATTACTCCTCTTAGTGAACATCCTACCTATCCCAATATTGAATAGTAATCCACTTTCAAAGTTCACCTCATAACATTCACAAAGAAGAGATATTAACTGTCACAAATACCTCCACACGAGTCAAAGATTAATGATTGAATGAATTACTATGTAAAGATAATCTTCCACAAACAACTCAACCAAGCCTAATTCACACACCGCACAACATATTCTCATAAAAATACCACCAAAAATGTCAGAATAATAAACGACACACCTTAAATTTCATATGCTATGTCAATATAAATTAATGGTCACAAAATCACCGTTTAAAAAAAAATTCTAGAAGAGCAACGAATCAAAAATTTCAACACTCGTCCTTCACAAAGAGATAGCAATAGTGATTTTTGAATTGACAACATATACCCATAATAATTTCATCTTCAACTCATTAAGTCAACCACTAACAATACGCCAACATAGCTAGCTGCTGAGAAAACACGACTCCCTTAGCCTATGTTGTTGCTTCATGTAAAGACAATTCCCATGAAAAAAACTGCCACATACAAATATTCATGACTTTCTAAAAATCAATTGATTCAAAATAAAGTCACCGCATTTTTTAAAATCAAATAATTTTTCCTCCTCTTTGAATGCAATTTAAAACTAAAAATGAATACAATTTTATTATTTAGCTGCCCATAAGAGAATTGAAAAATTGAAGCCTTCTAGAGAATCGACACCAAGGTTAGAGCCGCCTAAATAAAGAAAATCTGAAAATATAAGTGTTAGCCACATCCATAAAGAAATCATGTAGTTTCCCTATAACAAATTCTTAAAATCTCCATATTATCCACAAAGGTTGCGATGATGCAGTTTTGACAGAGGAATATTTAGAAATGGGCTAATATCATGGATGAAGAGTGGCCACCTATGCATGTTGGTCAGAGAGTGTCAAATTTGTGTGGTGATGATGGTTGGACAGAGGTAGTAAGTTAGTGTAATAGGAAAAGAAATGGCTTTGACTCCTTCCATGGTTGAGACGACTAGCGAAACCCTAATCCCCATTTTGAGAGAAGGCCTCAGAATGCTATGTTTCACATAAGCCCTAATCCTACATATCCTCCTAGGCAACAACTGAATCTTGGTGAAAGTGACTTTAATCATCCTCCATCACGAAGGTATGCAACTCAGGGCTTCCAAAGGCCAAAAACTAGAGATATCTTCAGCCACATTTTAATGCTTCATGGGGGTTTTAGGGGCAACAACCTTTGACAGGAAATGACGTTCCTTTTAGGAGGGATGGGAGAGTGTCAGGTGTTTGAAAGTATGGCCATAATAAGGAGAATAAGGATCCAGCCAGGTATTCGCCTGGTCCTTGGAGATGGGAAGATCATGGCAATAAGTGTGGGAACCATAATACTAGTGGAGATCTCTTGTAGGAAAAAATGCCTAAGGAGAAGGTCTCGGCCAAGACAGAATTGGGTAATCAAACTAGAGATGGGGAGAAATTTTTATGGGTTAATCCTACCCCAAAGGTAAGCCTTACCAATGCCCAACTTGTTAAACATTTCTTAGATCCCGAAGAAAATGCCTTAGTAGGTCAAATTTGGGGAGAAAGGTTGTTGCTTCATCAGATTACTGAATGGGCTAGGGTAAACAGGTGTGAGTCATTTGATTTGTATTTTCTTTTGAGGGAACCTTTTTTAATCTTATTTGATAATGCTGAGAAGAAGGAAAAGGTTCTGTTGATGGTGTTTTTATGCACTTCACAACACAGGCAATGCGTAGGTGCATTACCTCTCTTGAAAGACAATCTTCCACAATCAAATTGCAAAACACTATCCCAGGGTCTCTCAGATTTCAGGTCATGACGGAGCTTGGAACATATCAGTTGTTTGATGTGATTTGCTGGAATCACAAGGCGGTCTTACGTGGTCAAAGCTGTAGGGGAATTGGGTCAATGAATGGAGTTTTGTGGATATGGAATTACTATACCTTGCTGCAGGTTCAGACATCAGTCTTGGACTCCATTATTTTGCCAGATTTGGCTTTACAATGTGCAACGAACCTTAGCACAAGTTGTTTCTCAAAAAAGGAAAAAGGGCGAGGAAGAATGATGTTTCCTGGACCTCCAACTACCGATGAACAGTGAACATGGAGGTTCCTGCTGTGGACAGTTTCCTTAAACATAAATTCACTTAATCTAAATTTTCACAATATCATGAAATCTGTGCTATCTTCTAAGGACTGCAAATATTCATCATTCATTCACCATGGAAATGTGAATAAAGATAAAGTTTAATGAGCAGCAATGGGATTAAAGTATAGACTAACTTTACACAGTCATATACTAGCAGCAAATGACCAAAAGTATGGATGAGGAAAGCATACACAGAGCAGTAATCTTCAAAACCAGAGACAACATACTAATTCTACCAAAGTCAATCTAAGGATACTAAAAAAGAAAAGTAACTTGAATCAAAGTTCTAATTGAATGGAGAAGAATCATGAAACATGTGAAAAAACCCAGAAATACACCAGAAAATGATTGTATCTTCTATTACATTTTCAGCAGCATGCCTTTACAACAACTCAACTCTCTAAAATGAGAGGAGGAGAGCCCTATTTATAGTTTCAAAAAAATAAAATGAGTGGCCAAGATTCGATTCTATTATGTGGCCAATATTCACTTTATAATAGGGTTTCACCTACCCCCAAATATATTACATTTATAAATTCATTTTTGTTTTTTTCCCTGTTTCGTCTTCTAGTGACAGCACTGTAGCAATTTCATCTTTTAGCTATTTTCCCTTTGCTGCAGCTATTCCTTGAGGAATTCTTCATCGATAACAGGGTTTCCTTCACGCTTCTTCAGCGCTGCATACTCTATGAAGTTTAGGATCAGCGGCTGGAGCTTATCCATCTCCATGATGTCCGATCATAGCACTTGGTAGCTCCATTCTTGGGAATTGCTGACAAGTTTCTTCCAGTCCTCTTCATACTTGGCTACACTATCCTTGAAAATCTTTGATTGCATGAAGGCACGGGCTGCAAAACTCATGAAGTCCATGGTGACTTCAACTGACATCCCATCTTCTATGATTTTCAAGAAGTGGGGCTTTATGCTCTCAGGGTTGATCTCGGCTGCAGGCGGATCATACCCCATTATCAATTTGATTTACCGTGAGCACTCTTTTCTAGAATCCCTAGCTCATTCGATGTTTGGTGCTATTCGCTCAATGATCTACTTGAGCCTTTTCCTCCTGTGATTGAAATCTCGCTTCCAGACATCTACTAACCAATGGTCATTGTCTTTGAAGGCCAAGTCCTCCCAGACTTCGCCTAGCAACGCGAGTATGGCCTCGATCTTCAGATAGGTTGCCTCGTACTTCCTTGAGAACTCCTCACAAATCTGCCTTGTATCCTCAAGGGTCCTTTGCACTACAAGGAACTTATTTTATGTCTAGACAACCAAATTGATGCTCATGTTTCCCATGTCCAAGACTTGTTGGAACCAATTTTTCATAGTCTTGTCTATGTTCCTTCTCTTTTCTAACTTATTAATTTTCTCCTGGGATAGCAGCTGAGGCGGGGCAGATGACGTTGTGGGCTGCTCATCCGGGGATGACCACTGCTGAATGTAGGCCGTTAGATCGGCCACTTGCTCCTTAAGCTCCCCCTTTGAAATCTTATCCTGCTGGATAAGGTGTACCATTGTGGCGACCGACTCCTGGAGGTGATCAACCTTCTATTCCCTCATGGCCACTCCCAAGTTGATGGTGGACATGTTCTAAATTATACTCTATTCTTCGACCACTGGTGTTGCTATCTGCACCACCCTTGATCCCGAGGCATCCATAGTTACCTTTGATTTGACCTTTGGTTTCTTTTCCCTCTTTTTTGTGCTTACTTGTGCTTTGGCCATGATGGCTTCTAGCCTTGCCTTGGGATCCTTCAAGGTGGGAGTCTTCTACTTTAGCTACCTTTGTAGCCACTCGGGTACTTGGGGCTCCTCCGTAGGTGGTTTACTTTGACTCCCACTGTCCCCTTTCTCAAGCTCGATGGTTCTAACAACAAGAGCCTTCTCCCTGGTCCCAGCATCTTCTTTCTCCTCTTTAGAGTCTTGTCGGAGGGTTTCGTGTCTAGTGGGGGACTCAGTATGCAACTGCTCTTTGGGTGGATCATCTTTTTTTAGCATCCCCCTCTTCTTCGTTCTGATTGTATTCATGCTCTTCGGGACTCTCCCCTTGCTCATCCTCATGGGGGAATACTTCCTTGTCATGCTTTGGGGTCTGGTGATGCCCTTTAGTAGGAGACTTGCTACCCTCTGTCTCTTCAGCAATAGTCTCTTCTTCTCTTGCGAGCTGATCCTTGGCTTCCCTATCTTCTATCTCCTTGAGTTGCTTGCCCCACTCTGCATTGAGTTTGGGTTCATTTGATTCTCTTATAAAATCAGCAGTCAGCTCCTCGCTGCCCTCACTGGAGGAGTCATACACCACCTCGTCTATCTCACGGCATTCGAACAGTGGATGTTCGTGATAGTCAAATTCTTCCTCTTCCGGTGCCTTTGCAGCCTCTAGCTACTGTCGCTCGAGCTCATCCGATATTTGTATTGTAGCTTTCATCCTTGGTGGTTGAATATAGGGAAGGGGAACTAGAGCAGAGGCCATAGCTTGGGCTATTGCAGCCTGAACCACCGGATGAGTGAGCATTCTTGAGAGCTCGGATGGCACATTTTGCACATATTTCACCAAGGATTTCGAGAGACTAATTGCGGGCACCGTAGTAGTGAAAACAGAGGTCAAGGAAGGAGACATAGAAGAAGAGGAGACTAGCAAGGTCGTGGCAAATGATGAATCTATCAAAATAATTTGCAAGACTGGGGAAGTGGAAGCAAGGTGGATGGAGATGTCCACCGCAGGCGGGGAGGAAATAAAAACTGCAAGCGGAGCCTGAGGAGTGGGGGCAGTAGCAGTGGTAGTAGCAGGCTGGGATCTTGGTGATTTAGACCCTTTGATTCTAGTCCCGTGGGGTGGACCCTGGGTTATCACAGTCGTGCCTGTGCTCCCAATTGTTTTTCTTTTCTTCTTGGAAGGCTTCGGCTCAGAAGACTTGTGGGCATAGACCTTTGGCTTAGGTAGTTGCTCATTGGCCTCCTTTCTCATCTTGGTCTTGGCCGATGGTGGGGTTTTGAATGTTTCCCCGATTGCAGCGACAACCACTCAACCTTCGAAGCCACTCGGTTCACTCTCCAGTCCCTTCAATGTCAAGGTGACTCCTTGCTTCTTTAATCAAGCCACCTACTAGTCGACCCATGCTTTCGTTTAGATCTCGACGGGCCTAGTGAGTATGGTGATGTCATCGAGCTCTGGTTCATTCTAGTCAATCATTGGTAGTGGAAAATTGGAGATGACATCGTACCCTAGATCGATCATCGAATCCTCATCTTCTTCAAGTTGGTTAGGAACTGGCACAAGTTTATCCTCCACACGTAGACAATGGTCATGCAATTGTAGTGCCTCAACCATCCCTCAAGATCATGCTTGTAGTTGGCCCAAAAGTCTGACATTGTGGAGGTGGGAATACTCTCATCCTAGCGCCTTTTTGATGTGTCCGTATGTGTCCATTCGAGGCCGGGTTGTATATTGACAGAAGTTATACTCAGCCAACTCCCTTTCTGAATACCCCACACACTAGGAGGAATGAATCTTGTACATTCCTTGGCCGAGACCAATGGGGTAAGCCAGCCCCACCAAATGCTTATCGCTCAGGATGCTATGAATGTGTCGTAGTTGTCGGGTTAGCTCCAACAGAATGATACGGTCATTGGGGTATTGGGGCAGCTTATTCAGTCTCTTCGTGAATCCCTCGGCATGGATGTATGTGAACTTTGGGAACTGTATATAAAGGAAGGGATATTGCCTGAGGAGGGCTTTGGTGCTATGAGCAACTCTCCTTTGAAAGTCACCCCCAAGAAACCGAATGATGTGAGCGATGAATGCATCATTCACCCGATAGTAATCCCTCTTGAAATTCCTGAACTGTAATTGAGTGTATTTGTCATATGGTTTGAGTTCCACCCCCGATGGATCATTGGGTACCATCATCAATCCCTAATAGTGCCGCTGATCAGTGAGGGAATATACCAAGTAGGAGGTCATGAAGAACTGAGAGGTCTTCTTCACGGTTCTAAACTGCTCGTGGAAGTAGTCACTGATTATCTCTCCCCAATAGAAGGTGGTCTCCTTGCGGCGGAGAATCTCCTCTATGAAATAGAACATCCATTCTTGGAAGAAGGCCATCCCAGGAAGGCCCATCACTCGGCTCAGCAAAGTTACGAGGTCATGGTAATCCTTGAGGAAGTCACTGCGAAAAAGCTCCTGCGGAAGCTTGCCAGTGTTGCCCCACTTATCCTTTAACCAAAATTGATTGATGACCTTCTTGCACCCCAAGGGATCCTGCTCCCATAGTTCCTTGCACTCGGCCATGGTGGGGGTCTCCATGTGCTCATAGGCCAAAATGTGGAATGTTGATGTTATACCTGAAGGGGACATATCTGCAAGGAAATTTCCGTCCCGGTCTACTATAGTTTGGGTCTCCTCTTGGTAGGCTTCTACGCATGCCATTACCAGTTCTGGGGCCACCAAGGTTGGCGGGAAGCCTACAGCTTTGGCGATTCCACTCTTCTTTATCAGTTTTGCATTCTCTATTTTTGGGTTCATCCCGACCCTTTGTATGAATTTGTCAACATCGACCTGGCCGATGTTGGTATCTATGACGTCTCTCTAGAGAGAGGTGACTCTGGATTGTATGGGGACCCCTTGAAACTTATACTTCATCAGGTCTCTGTCCTCCTTGCCTCAAGGTGTCTTGGATATTCCTTTTCCCTTTTCCTTGGAGGTACCAGAAGTTTCTGCACTGGATTCCACAAATCCTGCACAAAAGACAAGAATCATTAACCATAAACATGAAGAAATGGTCCCGGAAAAGCTCCTGCGCACTAAGATTAGCTCTGCAATCATTATTCATATTCAATAAGTTCAGAACACTTGATAATTCATTGCTAGCAAGTAAGGTAAGCAATTCGGGTTCCCAGGGCCGAAATTCCCCTAACAGAATGTTGTTTGAAAGGGCAAATTGAGGATGGAATTCCCAAAGGTATTTCTTGATGTTGGATTTGAGAATTAGAAGGTTGGAATGAAGGAAAACCTAATTCTAGCAAGTGGGTCGAAATCCATTTTAGATTTGGAGGTCATTTGATCCTTCATTTAGGAGCTCGGGTATCGACTGTAGGAGAGCCATTTGAAACGGTGCAGGGAGGGCGAAAATCCGTGGGTGAGAATCCAGGTATCGGATTGTCGTCACCAGGAAGTAGTTGTGGATCAGCCATTGGAAACGGTGAAGTGGAAGTGGAAATCCGGAGGACAATCTCTGAAGACGGTCAGAAGGTTAGGGAGAGCCAGGCGGCGAATAGAGCACCGGGACCTAGAGGTCGGGAAGCTGTCCCGCTTTCACCATTAGAATGGCACCGGTGGAACGGAATCTTGAGAGGGGAATTCCGGAGGTCAGAATACGGAAGAAGCTCAGAGGGCACATTTTACCTGAATTTGGTTTTGGCGGGGAACGAACCGGGGTCCGGGAGTCGAGAAGACGTCCCAGGAAGGCCGTTTAGAATGAAAAATGCGACATAGAATTTCGAGGATGGAATTCCAGAGGTCGAGGTCCGAAGGGAATTCTGGATGAAGGTTCTGCCTGGAAGTTGGAATACTTTTGCGGAGTTGGGAATTGTGGTTCGAAAAGCCGCAAGGGGAAGGCCGTTCAGAATGACGAAATCAACATGGAATTCCGAGGACTGAATCCTAGAGCTGCCTTGATCTTGGCAGGTTTTGATAGATTTTTCAAGTTTCAGACGGACTTCGAGGGTCCAAGGTCCGGAGGTCAGGAAGACGCTCGGGCGAGGCTGTGTAAACGACGATGACGCAGCTGAATCCCGGGAGGGGAATTTCGAAGGTCAGAGTCCGAGGCGGGTTTGGGTGTGAAGAATTTTGAAGTTAGTTCGCAGACGGCGGCGGGAAAGTCCGGGCCCAGGGATGTCGGTGGCTGTTCTGAAGAATGACTGCGGAGAGATGAAGCTCTAGATTCAAATTCGGCTAGTTAAACGATTGATTTTTGATTTTCCAAAAGATGGGTTTTTAGCAGAGGGCATAAATTTACTTAATTTCAACCCCATTTTACATTTTTACATTCATCAAAACGTGGAATTTCATAAAAGGAAGGGTAGGGTGCACGGATGGAAAACCTACCTCAAAATCCTAAAGAATAAATAGTCGAGTGCATGGGAGATGTTAAAAAAGCAGTCGGACTGCTGGACGGAAAATGCCTGGATGCCGAGAGCTCTTGAAACTTTTCTATCACTCGAACTAATGATAATGATGGCCGAAAAATTTGTTTAAATAGCTAAAACCGCCATTAATGCAGTATTCAATTCCTTCGTACAGTGGTAGGTGGAGTTGGTAAGTTTAAAATCGTAGTCGGCGGTGGGAGGTCTAGAGTCTGATGGTCGGGAAGCCGCCCCGCAACGGCTGTTGAAACGGCAAAGCTCGAGAGGAAATCCGGAGGGGGAAACCTGACTTTCGGGGTCCGGGGTTCGGAAAGACATCGAATGCCGAACGCTGGAAATAGCAAACCCAAAACGGAAATCGGAAAGGGGAAATCCGGAAGGGGAAACCCGAAAGGGGAAACCTGGGGGTTTGGGCCCGAAAAGAGTCACAGACGCCAGATAGAGAATTTTGACAAGCAAAACCCGAAATGAACCTAGACTTGGCATTTTTAAAGGGGCGACTTTGGTCAAGCTTAAAATATGACTTTGGGGAACGTGCCAACCTTTTAGGACACAAAATTGGGCACACAAAATAAGGTGAAGCAAAAAGGGCCCGAGAAGCAAAAGAGGGAAAAGAGGGTCCTCGTTCTGAATGGGGTGTGTGTGAAAAAGGCACAACAAATGGCGACTGCGTTGGGAGAATGCTCCCAGCATTCTAAAGATAAATATTCATTCTAAACGCATGATCTCTGGTTTTGCAAATCGAAGCTGACTTTCAATGCTGAACTAAGAATAACTTAAGGAAGGTGGGATTGAATCGAACTACAACATCATCATGGAGGTGTGTGCATGGTGAGTTCATTTCCTTTCCTCGGAGAGAGCATGAATAACCACTGGTTGGGGGAGATAAGCTACGTAGTTCGTCTAACCCCAAAAGTAACCCGGACATTGCTCCGCTACCAGTCAGGCATCCATAGCCCTAACGGAGTTGTCGCTGCGACCTCACAAACATAGCTCTATTTCCAGCCAAGCGTCCATAGCCCCGATAGAGATATTCACACACCCATATGGTTGTTATGTTCAATTTATTTATTGCTTGTGCTAGATATTTCCTTCTAGCACTTTCTCTTTTCTTTTTGTTCAACCACGTGAGCATCGAAGCTCACAATGGGCTTGAGAATCGTAGTGGTCACTGGAGAAGACTTTAGATTTTTCACTTATCCCCACTTCCTAGTAGTCACCCTACCATTCTTTGGAAATATTTAAAATGTGTTTTGTGGGTTCCATGACAAACGCAGGGGATTCAAGTGGACAACCATCCTAGGTTAATTCAAAGTCTGAAAGTTGAAAACCGATGCTTAGGAGCTTTTAGAGGTTAGTAATAGGGAATGAAGGCTTATCTAGGGAACAACGCAAAAGCGGATAGCGAGGCAAACCATCTATCGGACCAAGCACGGTCACCACAACAGAATAAGGAGACTTCCAAAATTACAAAAAAACGGTGGGGAAGCAAGTAAAACCAAAGGACAAATCAGAAAATCTATCCTAACCTATGTACGGGTATTTATACTGATAGCTCCCAAGAGCTCAGGCCTAAAAGTAATGCTTAAGGTGCTGCCCATTGATAGGCAACGAGACGTCTTCACCAGTGAGAGTCTTTAGGCGGAAGGCATTATCTCCAAGGATTTCAGCAATCTGAAAGGGGTTAAGCCAAAGCTTGTCGAATTTGTTGTGTCCCCCTTTCTTTTCATGGGCCTTGTCCCAGTAGAGGACCAAATTAGAAATACGAAAGGCCTTAATTTTGGCTCGATGGTCGAACCATCTTTTGACTATGCCCTGATGTTTGGCAAAATTTTCTATTGCACGATTTCGTACTTCTTCAAGGTGTAGCAGCATGGCGAGGTGAGCTTCTCTGCTTTCTCCTCCATAAAAGGTGTTGATAAATTGAAGGGTTGGGATTTTCAAATGTATGGGAAAGACAGGTTCTAAGCCATAGACGAGATGGTATGGGGAATCTCCAAGAGCAGCCTTGTGGCGGGTGCGATCTGCCCACAAGGCAAAACAAAGTTGGGTATGCCAATCCTTGGGATTCCTATCTAGCAGCTTCTTAATCACCGTGATCAAGTTTTTGTTGGTGGACTCAGCAAGGCCATTGCCTTGAGGATAATAGTTGGAGGAGAATTTGAGGGCGATGCCATAATCGAAGGCCCATCTTGTGAATTTCAGTGAGGCAAACGTAGGGTCGTTATCACATACTAGAGCATATGGGCAACCAAAATGATTTAAAATAAAACTTTCTAAGAAATTGGTTATGACTTTAGTTGTACATTATCTACAAGTTATTGCTTCTGTCCACCTAGTGCAATAATTAGAAGCGATTAGAATGTACCTATGTCTCATAGACGATGGAGGACTTACCAGACCAATGAAGTCGAGACCTCATTGCGCAAAAGGCCTTACCTCCAGGACAGGTTGTAGTGGGACAACAACATTCCTTTCTCTGGCGGCAATAGTCTGGTACACGTGGTAGGTACGGACATGGTCGTGAGCATCCTTGAAGATGGTGGGCCAATAATACCTATCTCTCAATATTTGATGTGTGGTTGATAGACTTGAGCCATGGCCAGTTCCGAACTTGTCATGAAATTCCTTAAGAATGCGATCAACTTCCTCCTTTCCCAGGCATCGCAGATAGATACCTTCATGATTTTTCTTATACAATATGGAGCCCTGTAGCATATAGCTACTGCTTTTCAACCTAAGGGCTCACCTTTGGACCCCCTGTAGGTGGGGCAGACATTTGTGATTCAACAGGTAGTACACCATGTCGTCGTACCATTCTCCTGGGGAGACATCCTCCACCTGGTACTGTTGTACCGTGAGCTTGGGTCTAGCGTCAATAACTACCTCTTCCAATGTTCAGGCAAGTGCCTGTCCTCTTACCAGCTTCACTGGCTAGATCTCCATGTCATACTCTTGGAGCACCGCAACCCACTTTTCCCTTCGTTCTCCCAACTCATTTTGCATAAGCAATGTTTTTACTGCGGGGTCGGGAACTATGGCAAAGACCTTGTTGTGTAAGATATAGTGCCGAAACTTCTTGAATCCTTTAACAAGGGTATAAGCCTATTTTTCAATGTTATGATAACATAGTTCGGCATCCTTTAAGGGGGTGCTCATGAAGGTGATTGGATGCTCATTTCCCTCGTCATCCTTTTATGTCAAGATGCTGGCGCAGGAATGATTTGAACCAAAGGAGTAAATGTAGAAGGGCTTCAGGTAGTTGGGGCTGACCAGTACATGGGTGTCAGCAATTGCTTTCTTGATTTCCATGAAGGCTTATTTCACTTTGGGAGTCCACTCGACCTTGGCATCTTGTTTCAGCATCGCATTGAGTGGTTTAACTATTTTTGCAAATCCTGTAATGAACTTGCAAATGAAGTTGATCTTTCCAAAAAAAGGATTCTATTCTTTCTTGCTGCCTAGCAGCTGGATTTTCATGATGGATTGAATGCGTTCGGGGTCAATAGAAATTCCCCGCTCTGATAGGACATGTCCAATGAGTTTCCCCTCAGTGACCCCAAAGATGCACTTCTTCGGGTTAAGGGAGACCCCAAATGTGTGGCACCTCTCAAAGACCTTACATAAGTCAACGACGTGATTACCCCGCTGCTTTGAAAATACTGTTAAATCATCCATGTAGATAATGATGCACTTACCAATCAGGTCCTTGAACGTAATATCCATGACACGCTGAAAAGTGGCGTTAGCGTTGATTAACCCAATGGGCATTCTTCTATATGCAAACGTTCCCCACTTGGTGGTGAATGTTGTCTTGTGTCGATCTTCATACTGCACCATAACTTGGCTATATCCCAAATATCCTTCTAGGAAGGAAATCATCTGGGATCCGTTTACTACCTGCAACACTTCATCCAATGAGGGCACAGGATAGTTGTCCTTCTCTGAGGCCTGGTTAAGGTTGCGAAAGTCCACGCACAACCTGATTTCCCCATTTTTCTTTTTGACAGGAACCAGGTTCACTACCCACATAGAGTGTCTAACCGGAAAGATGATCTTAGCTGACAGCAACTTCTGTAGTTCCTTATATATTATTGGCTCCAATAGAGTGTTGACAGGACGCTAACATTGCCAGAGCGGTTTCACATCTGGCTTAAGAGGGATAGTGTGCATGATAATCGATGTGTCATATGTCTTGAGATCACCATAGCTCCAGGCTATGACGTCATGGTATTTCTGTAGTGCCTTGATAATCCCTTTTCTTTCTTCATTGGCGCATATTTTTTGTATGAACACATTCTTGGCATTTCCAGCCGTACCCAGATTGTAAGTGTTACATTGGCCACTGATGGTATCCTTTTTAGCTTGTTGATCCTAGTTCTTGATCTGATCAAGGTCAAAGATTCACTCTAATTTGACCATTCCCCTAGGATGGTGCTAGTTTTCAAGTTAGTGATCCCCTCTATATCCAAGTCTGCCTCTTGGGGTTCGACTTTGTCGATTATCTAGGCAACAAACACATCCGAACTGGTGATGAAGTTTAGTATATGCTTTTCATCATTGAATACCTAGAAATTGGCTACGTTATTCGGCACTGATAGGATAGAAGTGAGTTCCACCATGAATTGTTTGAGGCCAGATAGAGATAATGGCTGTAGTGTGCTTGCCACTTGCACCAGAGCGTTGACGGTATAATTCTGAATGCGTGGGATCAACTAAATGTTGAACGCATCCGGCCGTTCCAGCAGATCCCATACGCGGTGTCGGTAGTTAGTGAGCCTTCGGTCATAGCAGGAATAGAGCTTCGTGACTTGTTTTATAACTAACTTTGAATCTCCATACACTTGGAGCATCTTGACATCCTTTCTTAGTGCCATTAAGAGGCCTAAGACCAAAGCCTCATACTCTGCCACATTGTTAGTACAATAAAACTGCAGCCTATGAGTATAAAGGTATGATTTACCTTTAGGACTGATCAGTTTGAAACTTGCCCCAGCTCCATGCTTGGATTTAGAACCATCGAAGTGCAACATCTAGAACCCAGAAGAATCCTTAGATGCAGGGCTGATAGATCTGGCCTTGACCTTCAGAGGGGGTTGCATTTCAGTGATCGCTTTGGGAACTACAGGAACGAAACTTGTTCATCCACTGGATGCAAATCCAATTTTTGCCTTTGGAGTAGCTTGTTTTTTGACATGCTCAATTGCTATTTGGCACAAGTAGCAGTCAAATTCTAAATGAGCAACATTGTGCACTCGGCACCAGTTGGGGAGCAAGAGTTCCTGGAAGTTCATTCGAGTTCCCAGGCTAAGCTGGTCACACACACATTTTTCCATAAAATCTTGGAAACCATTGAGCAGTCCCCGACTATCAATCTCTCCCCCCCCTCATTATCCAATTCGATGAGGACCTCAGTGCTTTGAGGAGCATTGTTCAAATTGGTAGGTGGGCTGCATAGCATGAGGAAGAACTCAGTCATTCCCTCATCTTCAGGGCATTCCTATTCATTTCGATATGATACTGGAGAATAATTCCCCAAACTGGTTTTAGCATAAAACACCTCGTTCGTGTTGTTATATTCAGTGATCATAAATTTCATCCGTGGCTCCCTATCAATCCAGATCTGATTGGGCATTCCTTTCCATGGTAGCCACATGTCAGAGTAGTCCGTAGCAGAATATCCATTTAATGCTCTCATGAAATCCTTGCCTAGGATTATACCATAGGTATCCGGGATGTTGGCCACCTGTATGTCAATAGTTTGTTGGATCCGGGGATCAATAACAACTTGCATGGGTATACAGTTGATCTCCCCTACTATGCTGATTTCGATTTTATCAAGCTGCGTCACTTTTCCCCAGGAAGGAGTGGGCGTGATCCCGAGTGCCTTTCGCATGCTCAAGGGCATGACATTAGCTGATGCTCCTGAATTAAGCAAGCAATTATGGAGGTTCTTTCCGAACACCCAAATAGTGGTTAGAAATGGAAGAGTCTCAAATTTCCCTTGAAACAACCCTCCAGAAATTTCTACCTGAGCAACTTGACCTTTATCCTTTTCTCTGCCCTTGTTGTGAGTTGGTGCTTGATTAACCGGCTTGTCAGGCTGCTTGCTTGTCTGTTGAACTGATGGCTGGTCGGTCCTATTATTAAAGATTTATCTAAAAATTGGTTCACTTGGGCTGATCGTTAAAGGAGATCTTCTTCACTGGAGTTTCTTGAGCTGACCCCTGTGGTGGAGTGTCATTTATCATTATGGAAAAAATGTTTTGGACAGTAGGCACCTTTAGGATTTCAAAAGCCGACACGCTTAGCTTCACCTTCTTGAAATCCTCAGCAATATACTTCCCCATCCGTTCAATCTCTTGATCATGAGAAACGTTTTGGGAGGAGCTAGCGGTTTGACTTTGGCCATTGCTTTGCTGTTTATTTCTGCTGAGATATCATGTGGGTGTAAATGGAAAACCTAGGTTATTGTTTGCACTTGGATTGGGGGGGTGCTGAAATTGTTTGGCGAGGTGGAGGTTGTGGAAGGGCTTCTAGCATGGCCTCCGACTTGTCTATTTCTAAGGTTGTAAGGGGCAGTTCGCTGGTGAAACATTTGGACTTCATCCTCCCTAGACTCCTCTTCGTCACTTTCGGGACCATTATCTACTGAATCGAAAAGTTGGGCTAAAGGGCTTTCAGAACTTACCTCTCTCACTATGTCATGATGGCTTGAATCAACATTTTCTAGTTCGGGGGTGTTGCATTCCGCCTTCGAGAAAGGGGCCTGATTAAGCACCACTACTGAAGAATCATACGGGTCAGACGGGACAATATCTTTGCATCCCGGGTTGTCGACTACATTATGAACTTCTACTTGGAATATCTCGGCTGCAGTTTGAAATTCTGGACAATCCAATTCGGAATAGCGGCTTGTTTTGTGTATGCAGCACCACCTTGATAAAATAGCCTCTGCTAAGTAAACTCTGCTTGTGGGGTTCTCGTTACTATTACTGTTGGGCTGATCAAGAGGTGTGGGAACACCACCATTGTTGGGGCACATATTCCATGTCCGATTTTGCCTCTGGAAGGGTCTTTTGTTAAAGTTTTGACCCGAGTTCTGATTCCTGTCATAGTTCTGCCCTGACGACGTACCAGCATCCCGATTGTCCTGATTTTCATGGTGAGCTCGATTTTCCCTGTTAAGGTTAGCCTAGATGCTCTTTTGCGATGTCTGCAACTGATTATTCTGATTCCTTAGGTGCGTCATCTCAGTTGATATTTTCTTGATCATCTCTGTCAGCTCATCGATTCTATCCTTTTCGGTGTTGTTTGGTTGTAGTGCGGCATTCTGAAGGAACACAGGCTGTGGTACCGACTGATTCTGGTGAGTGGGTGGAAATTCCACCACTTGAAGGTATGCTGGCATCTGGGATTGTTGTGAATACGACTGTTGCTGCTGGGGTAGCAAGTAGTGTGGTACCGAATATGCCTGGTTCATCGGTTACCCAGGATGCAGAACCATAGGTAGCTATGACACTGGGTTCAGCAAAGGCATATGATGTTGTAAGGCCTATGTGAGTCTCTATATTTGTACCGGATGCACAGTTTGCCTAAGAGAAGGAAGTGGACCGGATATATTCTATCCCAAATCTGGACTGGCAATGATGGCTTCAACATATGCATCGACCAACCTAGCAGGTGGCGGCCTCATCCTTTTTACCAAGGTTGAAGTAAGGTTGTCCAATGCTGCATAATAAATAGGTAGGACAATAGCATCATTGAAAAAATATGGGGCCTGCAACCAAGTGTACGCTTTGTGGAAGTGATCGTTGAATGAGCTAATTGGTTCATTGATTTCCCTTTGAACCAACATGAAGTGTCGGTACGAATCTGCGGGACTGACTGGGGTCTTGAACTTCTGCAGAAAAGCACTCTTCAAAAGATCCCATGTATTGATAGTTCCTGCTAGCAGGTTGACGTACCAATAGAAGGCCTCCTCCCCTAATGAGTAAGGAAAGAGCCTGCAAGATACATCCTCATAAATGATCTGCATGGTCTTCAAGGTGATTTAAAAAATCTTGACATGTTCTTCGACCATCCTCTGCGAATCCCGAGAGTTGAACTTCATGGAGAAATTCTCAGGGTTCTTTGGAATATCATGGTAAAGGTTGAAAGCGAGAGGATATGGGTTATTACCCAACCATGCCATTGGGAAAGGTGGTGGACGTGGCTACACTAGATTGGTCTATGGCTGTGATAGGGCAGCAACAGCAAGACTGGTGACCGTGTTTGGCTAAAAGGCAACGTTCAGCCTAGATGGAGTGGTAACCTGGATGACTGTATGGATTGGATGAGCGAAAGGTGGTGCTGTCAGTGAAGTCAAAGGAGATGGAGGTGGAAGGGAAATGAGCTGCTCGGTGGGAACAGTGATGGATGGTTCCCCCTGTTTAGCTCTTTTAGCTCGGGTAAGGGGCTGCAATTCCTACAACTCTCCCTTGTTAGGTGTAGACCTCAAGACTCGGTGAAATCTTTCAGGGGAGAATGATCCAATTCGATCCAGTTTATCCGTTGGGCCCTCCTTCTAGCGCCAGTTCTGTTGATGATGTTTTTATGCACTTCACAACACAGGCAATGGTAGGTGCATTACCTCTCTTGAAAGACAATCTTCCACAATCAAATTGCATAACACTATACCAAGGCCTCTCGGATGTCAAGTCATGATGGAGCTTGAAACATATTAGTTGTTTGATGTGATTTTGCTGGAATCACAAGGCGGTCTTACGTGGTCAAAGCTATAGGGGAATTGGGTCAATGAATGGAGTTTTGTGGATATGGAATTACTATACCTTGCTGCAGGTTCAGACATTAGTCTTGGACTCCATTATTTTGCTAGATTTGGCTTTAGAATGTGCAAGAAAGCTTAGCGCAATTTGTTTCTAAAAAAATGAAAAAGGGAAAGGAAGAAGGATGTTTCCTGGACCTGCAAGTACCGATGAACAGTGATCATGGAGGTTCCTGCTGTTGATAGTTTCCTTAAATAGAAATTCACTTAATCTGAATTTTCATAATATCATGAAATCTGTGCTATCTTCTAAGGACTACAGATATTCATCATTCATTCACCATGGAAATTTGAATAAAGATAAAGTTTAATGAGCAGCAATGGGATTAAAGTCCAAACTAACTTTACATAGTCATATACTAGCAGCAAATGACCAAAAGTATGGATGAGGAAAGCATACACACAACAATAATCTTCAAAACCAGAGACAACATACTAATTCTACCAAAGTCAATCTAAGGATACTAAAACAACAAAGTAACTTGAAGCAAAGTTCTAATTGAATGGAGAAGAATCATGAAACATGTGAAAAAACCTAGAAAATGACTGTATCTTCTATTATATTTTTAGCAGCATGCCTTTACAACAACTCAACTCTCTAAAATGAGAGGAGGAGAGCCCTATTTATAGTTTCAAAAAAACAAAATGATTGGCCAAGATTCAATTCTATTGTGTGGCCAATATTCACTTTACAATAGGGTTTCACCTACCCCCAAATATATTACATTTATAAATTTATTTTTGTCTTTTTCCCTGTTCCGTCTTCTAGTGACAACACTGTAGCAATTTCGTCCTTTAGCTATTTGCCCTTTGCTGTAGCTATTCCTTGAGGAATTCTTCGTCGATAAGAGGGTTTCCTTCATGCTTCTTCAGCGCTGCATACTCTACGAAGTTCAAGATCAGCGGCTGGAGCTTATCCATCTCCATCATGTCCGATCATAGCACTTGGTAGCTCCATTCCTAGGAATTTCTGACAAGTTTCTTCCAGTCCTCTTCAGACTTGGCCACACTATCCTTGAAAATCTCTAATTGCGTGAAGGAACGGGCTGCAAAACTCATGAAGTCCATGGTGACTTCAACCAACATCCCATCTTTTATGATTTTCAAGAAGTAGGGCTTTATGCTCTTAGGGTTGATCTCGGCTGCGGGCGGCTCATACCTCGTTATCAAATTGATGTACCGTGAGCACTCTTCTCTAGAATCCCTAGCCCATTCGATGTCTGGTGCTATTCGCTCAATGATCTACTCGAGCCTTTTCCTCTTGTGATTGAAATCTCGCTTCCAGACATCTACTAACTAGTGGTCATCATCTTTGAAGGCCAAGGCCTTCTCTCAGAATTTGCCTGGCAACACGAGTATGGCCTCGATCTTCGGATAGGTTGCCTTGTACTTACTTGGGAACTCCTCACAAATCTACCTTGTACTCTCAAGGGTCCTTTGCACTTCAAGGAACTTATTTGCTGTCCGGACAACCAAATTGATGCCCGTGTTTCCCATGTCCAAGACCTGCCGGAACCAGTTTTCTGTAGTCTTGTCTAAGTTCCTTCTCTTTTCTAAATTATTAATTTGCTCCTGGGACAACAATAGAGGTGGGGTAGATGACATCGTGGGCTGCTCATCCGGGGATGACCACTGCTAAATGTAGGCTGTTAGATCGGTCGTTTGCTCCTTAAGCTCCCCCTTCGAAATCTTATCCTGCTGGATAAGGTGTACCACTGTGGCGATCGACTCCTGGAGGTGATCGACCTTCTGTTCCCTCATGGCCACTCCCAAGTAGATGGTGGATATGTTATAAATTATACCCTATTCTCCGACCACTAGTGTTTCTATCTGCACTGCCCTTGATCCTGAGGCATCCATAGTTACCTTTGATCTGACCTTTGGTTTCTTTTCCCTCTTTTTTGTGCTTACTTGTGCTCTGGCCATGATGGCTTCTAGCCTTGCCTTAGGATCCTTCAAGGTGGGAGTCTTCTGCTTTAGTTGCCTTTGTAGCCACTCGGGTACTTGGGGCTCCTCGCTAGGTGGTTTACTTTGACTCCTGCTGTCCCCTTTCTCAAGCTCGACGGTTCTAACAACAAGAGCCTTCTCCCTGGTCCCAGCATCTTCTTTCTCCTCTTCAGAGTCTTGTCGGAGGGTTTCGTGTCCAGTGGGGGACTCAGTATGCAACTGCTCTTTGGGTGGATCTTCTTTTTTTAGCATCCCCCTCTTCTTCATTTTGATTGTATTCATGCTCTTCGGGACTCTCCCCTTGCTCATCCTCCTTGGGGAATACTTCCTTGTCATGCTCTGGGGTCTGGTGATGCCCTTTAGTAGGAGACTTCCTACCCTCTGTCTCTTCAGCAGCAGTCTCTTCTTCTCCTACGAGCTAGTCCTCAGCTTCCCTATCTTCTATCTCCTTGAGTTGCTTGCCCCACTCTGCATTGAATTCAGGGTCATTTGATTCTCTTATAAAATCAGCATTTAGCTCCTCGTTGCCCTCACTGGAGGACTCATACACCACCTCATCTATCTCACAGTGTTCGAATAGTGGATTTTCGTGATACTCAAATTCTTCCTCTTCCGGTGCCTTTGCAACCTCTAGCTACTGTCACTCAAGCTCATTCGATATTTGCATTGTAGCTTTCATCCTTGGTGGTTTAGTAGAGGGAAGGGGAACTAGAGCAGAGGCCATAGCCTAGGCTATTTCAGCCTAAACCGCCGGATTAGTGAGCATTCCCGAGAGCTCGGATGGCGCATTTTGCATGTATTTCACCAAGGACTCCAAGAGACTAATTGCGGGCATCGTAGCAATGGAAACAGAGGTCAAGGAAGGAGACATAGAAGAAGAGGAGATTGGCGAGGTCATGGCAGATGATGAATCTACCAGAATAATTTGCAAGACTAGGGAAGTGGAAGTAAGGTGGACGGAGATGTCCACCACAGGCGGGGAGGAAGTGGAGCCTGTGGAGTGGGGGCAGCAACAGGCTGGGACCTTGGTGATTTAGACCCTTCGATTTTGGTCCCGTGGGGCGGACCCTTGGTTATCATAGTCATGCCCGTGCTCCTAGTTGTATTTCTTTTCTTCTTGAAAGGCTTCGGCTCAGAAGACTCGTGGGCATAAACCTTTGGCTTAGGCAGCTGCTCACTGGCCTCCTTTCTCTTCTTGGTCTTGACTGATGGTGGGTTTTTGGATGTTTCCTCGGTTGCAGCGGTAGCCACTCCACCTTCAGAGCCACTCAGTTCACTCTCTAGTCCCTTGAATGTCAAGGTGACTCCTTGCTACTTTAATTGAGCCATTTGCTAGTCAACCCATGATTTCGTTCAGATCTCGACGAGCCTAGTGAGTATGGCGATGTTGTCGAGCTCTGGTTCATTCTAGTCAATTGCTGGTAGTGGCAAATTGGCGATGACATCGTACCCTATATCAATCACCGAGTCCTCATCTTCTTTAAGTTGGTCGGGAACCGGACACAAGCTTATCCTCTGCATGTAGACGGTGGTCATGTGCATGTAGTGCCTCAACTGTACCTCAAGATCATCCTTGTAGTTGGACCAAAAGTCTTTGATGTTGTGGAGGTGGGCATACTCTCATCCTACCACCTTCCTGATGTGTCCGTGTGGGTCCATTCGAGGTCGGGCTGTATATTGACAGAAGTTGTACTTAGCCAACTCACTTTCTGAATACCCCATGCACACTGGGATGTATGAATCTTGTACATTCCTTGGCCGAGCCAAATGGGGTAAGCCGGCCCCGCCGAATGCTTATCACTCAAGATGTTATGAATGTGTCGTAGTTGCCGGGTTAGCTCCAATAGAATGATTTGGTCATTGGGGTACCAGGGCAGCTTATTCGGTCTCTCCATGAATCCCTCGGCATAGATGTATGTGAACTTTGAGAACTATATATAAAGGAAGGCATATTGCCTGAGGAGGGCTTTGGCGCTATGAGAAACTCTCCTTTGAAAGTCACCCGCAAGAGACCGAATGATGTGAGCGATGAGTGCATCATTCACCCGACAGTAATCCCTCCTGAAATTCCTGAATTGTAATTGAGTGTATTTGTCATATGGTTTGAGTTCCACCCTTAATGGATCACTAACTACGATCGTCAATCCTTGATAGTGCCACCGATCAGTGAGAGGAAAAACCAAGTAAGAGGTCATGAAGAACTAAGAGGTCTTCTTCACAGTTATAAACAGCTCATGGAAGCAGTCACTGATTATCTCTCCCCAATAGAAGGCGGTCTCCTTGCCGCGAAGAATCTCCTTTACAAAATAGAACATCCATTCTTGGAAGAAGTCCGCCCTAGGAAGTCCCATCACTCGGCTCAACAAAGTTACGAGGTCATGGTAATCCATGAAGAAGTCGCTGTGAAAAAACTCCTGCGGAAGCTTGCTAGCGCTGCCCCGCTTATCCTTTAACCAAAACTGATTGATGACCTTCTTGCACCCCAAGGGATCCTACTCCCATAATTCCTTGCACTCAGCCATGGTGGGGGTCTCCATGTGCTAATAGGCTGGAATGTGGAATGTTGATGTTATACCTGAAGGGGACATATCTGCAAGGAGATTTCCGTCCCGGCCTACTATAGTTTGGGTCTCCTCCTGGTAGGCTTCTACACATGCCATTACCAGTTCTGGGGCCACCAAGGTTGGCGGGAAGCTTGCAACTTTGGCGATTCTGCTCTTCTTTATCAATTTTGCATTCTCTATCTTTGGGTTCATCCTGACCGTTTGTATGAATTCGTCAACATCGACTTGGCCGATGTTGGTATCAGTGACGTCTCTCTAGAGAGAGGTGACTCTGGATTGTATGGGGACCCCTTGGAACTTATAATTCATCAGGTCCCTGTCCTCCTTGCCTCGAGGTGTCTTGGCTATTCCTTTTCCCTTTTCCTTGGAGGCACCAAAAGTTTCTGCACCGGATTCCATAAATCCTGCACAAAAGACAAGAATCAGTAACCATAAACATGAAGAAACGGTCCTAGACAAGCTCCTGCACACCAAGATTAGCTCTGCAATCATTATTCATATTCAATAAGTTCACAACACTTGATAATTCATTACTAGCAAGTAAGGTAAACAATCTGGGTTCCCAGGGCCGGAATTCCCCTAGCAGAATGTCATTCGAAATGGAAAATTGAGGATGGAATTCCCAAAGGTATTTCTTGGTGTTGGATTCGAGAATTAGAAGGTTGGCATGAAAGAAGATCTAATTCTAGCAAGTGGGTCGAAATCCATTTTGGATTTGGAGGTCATTTGATCCTTCATTTAGGAGCTCGGGTATCGACTGCAGGAAAGCCGTTTGAAATGGCGCAGGGAGGGCGAAAGTCCGAGGGTCGGAATTTGGGTCTCGGATTACCGTCACCGGGAAGCAGTTGTGGATCAGCCATTGGAAATAGTGAAGTGGAAGTGGAAATCTGGGGAAGGAAATCCAGAGGATAGTCTCTGGAGATGGTCAGAAGGTTAGGGACAGCCAGGCGGTGAATCGAGCACCGGGACCTGGAGGTCGGGAAGCTGTCCCGCTTTCACCGTTAGAACGACGCCGGTGGAACGGAATCCCAAGAGGGGAATCCAGAGGTCAGAATCCGAAAGAAGCTCAGAGGGCACATTTTACTTGAATTTGGTTTCGACGGGGAGCAGACTGGGGTCCGGGAGTCGGGAAGACGTTCTAGGAAGGCCGTTTAGAATGACAAATGCGACATGGA
Source organism: Sequoiadendron giganteum (assembly GCA_007115665.2). Lineage (NCBI taxonomy): Eukaryota > Viridiplantae > Streptophyta > Pinopsida > Cupressales > Cupressaceae > Sequoiadendron > Sequoiadendron giganteum. The sequence continues at coordinate 416,954,060 of CM021108.1, forward strand.
ATTCTGAGGATGAAATTTCGGAGGTCGAGGTCTGGAGGGAATTTTGGGTGAAGGTTCCACCTAGAAGTTGGAATACTTTTGCGGAGCTGAGAATTGTGGTTCGAAAAGCTGCAAGGGGAAGGCCGTTCGAAACGGCAAAATCAACACGAAATTTGGAGGACTGAATCCTGGGGCTGCCTTGATCTTGGCAAGTTTTGACAGATTTTTTAAGTTTCAAAGAGACTTCGAGGGTTCAGAGGTCGGGAAGACGCTCGGGTGAGGCCGTGTAAACGACGATGACGCAGCGAAATCCCTAGAGGGGAATTCCGGAGGTTGGAGTCTGCGGTGGGTTTGGGCGCAGAGAATTTTGAAGCTAGTTCACGGACGGCGGTGCGAAAGTCCGGGCCCGGGGATGTCGGCGGCTGTTATGAAGAACGTCCACAGAGAGATGAAGCTCCGAATTCAAATTCGGCTAGTTAAATGATTGATTTTTGATTTTCTAAAAGATGGGTTTTTAGCGGAGGGCATAAATTTACTTAATTTCAACCCCATTTTACATTTTTACATTCATCAAAACGTGGAATTTCACAAAAGGAAGGGTAGGGCACGCAAATGGCAAACCTACCTCAAAATCCTGAAGAATAGATAGTCGGATGCGTGGGAGACATCGGAAAAGCACTCGGACTGCTGGGCGGAAAATGCCTGGACGTCGAGAGCTCTTCAAACTTTTCTATCACTCAGAGTAGTGATAATGACAGCTAGAAAATTCATTTAAATAGCTAAAACCTCCATTAATGCAGCATTCAATTCCTTCGTACGGTGGTGGGTGGAGTTGGTAAGTTTAAAATCATAGTCGACGACGGGAGGTCCGGAGTTCGACGACCGAGAAGCCGTCCCGCCACGACCATTGAAACGTCAAAGGTCGAGAGGAAATCCTAAGGGGGAAACCCGACTTCCGGGGTCCGGGGTCTGGAAAGACGTCGGACGCCGAACGCTGGATAAAACAAACCCAGAACATAAATCCGAAAGGGGAAATCCGGAAGGGGAAACCCGGGGGTCCAGGCCCAAAAAGAGTCACAGACGTCAGAAAGGGAATTCTGACAAGGAAAACCTGAAATGACCCTAGACTTGGCATTTTTAAAGGGGCGACTTTGGTCAAGCTTAAAATATGACTTTGGGGAACGTGTTGACCTTTTAGGACACAAAATTGGGCACGTAAAATGAGGCGAAGCAAAAAGGGCCCGGGAATCAAAAGAGGGAAAAGAGGGTCCCCGTTCCGAATGGGGTGTGTGTGCAAAAGGCACAATAGGTTCTTAAAGAGGGTCCTTTCTGGTTGGGTAAATATTTTTGTATTGCATAAATGGGAACCAAATTTTTTGGAGGGGATTTTTCTAGGTGTTAAAGCTTGTTTTTTTCAGTTTGCCAAACCTACCTTTTGAATTCTTTGATGAAATTTCTTTGAGGGAATTGGGTAATGCTTTAGGGGAGTTTGTTAGTGCAGAATGCCTCCTTGAACGGGGCTACCCCATGGCCTCGATTTGGGGTTTTTGAAAGATTCTAAAACAATTCCTAAAGAGATATGTATTCTGTCGAAGTTTGGAATTAGGAATGAAATCCTCTCTTTTAGGGAAGATCTAAATTTTAAAGGGATATTGAGGAGGGGTGTAACCTGGTCTTCCTTCATAGAGAATCAGGTAAGGATGGCATGCCTTCCCCTCAAGCTGATAATGGCGCCTCTTGGATTTTTGAGAAGGATCATAATAAGGGGTCAAATTCAATTTCTAGGAAGGTTTTGGCTTTGACCGTATGCACTCCGAGGTTAGCCCTCGTACCACACAATGTGGGAATGTCTCAGGATCAGGAGATGCCTCCCTTGGAAGATTCCATGCATCCTCAAAAAGTCATAAATATTCCTTCCCCAATTCGAGAAGTGTCTCAAATGCACCTAATAGGAATGGTCAATGAGATTATAGAGAAAGTTAAAAATGATTTGATCAATGAGATTGCAGAGGAGGTTCCCTATGAGGAAGATGTTGATTTGGTTCCTGTAGACACATAAAATTGACTGAGGCCTGCAAACTCAATTTTTTCCATATTTCTTCTTAACACAATTAAAATATTTAATTATGTCCTTTTGTCCAAATATATCTATTAATTAAATAATTCTTAATTATTTAATTAATTCACATCTTTTATTCTTCTTGACTATTTAAATAAATAAATTACACTTATTTTATTTAAATATGCCACTAATTCCTTATGTCCTTTTTAATTAAATAAATTATTAAATTTATTTAATTAGTCCATTATTTCCTCCCAATTATTTAAATAAATAAACTCTATCTATTTATTTATATATGTCTATAATTCTAATGTCTTCTCATTATTAAATAGATTCTCCATAATTTATTTAATTACTGGTCACTTTATCCATTTCCTCCACAATTAAATAATTAGAATTAATTATCCTATTGACTTCTTCTCTAAATTCAAATAAAATCATTTATTTAAATTGGCAATTTCCATCTTTCCAAGTAAATAATTTTAATTTATTGTTTACTGTCATATGGCCCCACCACTTCTAAATTAAATTAATTTTTAATTCAAAAGTCAACTCTCCCTCTCATAAATCAAATAATTTTTAATTCCCTCCAGCAACCTCAAAATCCATGCCCAATATCCTCTTGTCACATGCAATTTTGACCCTTGATTTGATTTTCTCAAAATCAAATCTCATCAATTCATTTTGCATTGTTTCCCTAACCTTAATTAGGGGTTGTCACATGCATTTATAGTCATTGATCTTAGGGCATCTTTCATCTTTTAATCTTGGCCCTCCATTCAAAATTGGCATTTCTGTAAAAGGACAAAATCAACCTCATTTTGTCACTTCATGTTTAGGATCTCGTGACATACACACGTCATTTTCACATCTATTGCATTTTTAGGCTAAAATTGTCATTTTGCAGGTTTTCCCATTGCATGTAGAATTTAGTTTCACTTACATTTTCATAGAAATCCTTCAATATTTTCTAGGTCATAGTCATAGGCATATTTGCTCACAAAAATATGAGGGCAAAACAACATATTTGCAGCAAATGGAGAAGGGCTATGGAGGTGATTCATGGAGGTTTTGAAGAGCTTGGGTAACAATATTCTTTGTTTTGCATTATTTCCTCCATTGTTCTTCATAGCTAAGCTAGGTTTTTTGTTTTATTTTTGATTTAGGACTAACCTGTAAATATACCTCAGTTACAGTTCCTATTTTCCCATCTCCCAAACTAATGCGGTGAAGCCTAAGTCTGCTTTGCCAAAAAGGACCAGGGGAAGGAAACCTAACAGACTGAAAACACAAGTGGAAATCACAACAACCATTCAATCGACTTTGGAGAGAACTCTAATATCATCGAGCAAAAGGGTCCTTTTCAATGAGATTGGACCTTCTTATAATGTGGCTAAGTCTTAGTCTAAGGAGGCTATTGGGGAGACTGTTAACCAAATGAATACCTTGAAGAAGAGGAGAGAGGATCTCTCTCCTTGGAACACATGAGGATCCTTTCATTGAATTTTAGGGGCTTAAACGACCCTAACAAGTGACGCTTGATCAAGCATCAAATTGAGTCCTTACAATTGAATGTTGTGATGTTACAAGAAACAAAGCTATCCAAATCTTTGGAAAATGCAAGTTTTCGTTATTGGGTGAAGTGGAAATTCTTGCCGGTTCCGGGTTCTGGTGCGTTTGGGGGTCTTGCGATATTATGGGATTCAAGCAAAGTTGTCGTGGTCCCTTTTTATCTTGCAAATAATTGGATGGGGGTTTTGGGTTTCGTGTATTTCATCGAGAAATTGTTTATGGTTGATTAACCTATATGGGTTGTGTTCACCCCCCTTTAAAAAATGTCTTTTGGAGGAATTCTCTCTGGTTCCTCTGTTGATTCCCAGAGGTTTGTTGGTGTATGGGGGGATTTGAATGCAATCTTGAACATGTCAAAAAAGATGAGAGGGATTATTCCTTCTACAAGTGTGATGGATGAATTTAGAAATTTTGTTACTTCCAATAATTTGGTTGATTGCATGCCAAAGAATGACCTATTTACTTGGAAAAATAAGAGGAGGGAGTTTTTTAAGATTGCTGAAAGATTGGACAATTTTTTGTTGTCAGATAATTGGTTATCTTCTTCACATGATTTCTCTTCATTGATTCATCCAATCACTTGGTCTGATCATTTCCCAATCTCTCTTTTAGTTTTTCAGGAACAACCTAAGATAAAAAGGCTATTTATGTTTGAGGTAATGTGGTTTAGGGATCCTACTTTCTTTCCCTTATTGAGAGATTGGTGGGATTTGAGTCCTTATATTGAGGGCTCTAAAATGTTTCAGCCGGTTATGAAACTAAGACTTCTTCATGATAAGATTGAAGAGTGGAATGTTACTCATTTCAAGAACATATTCCTTGAAAAGGCTCGTATTGAGAAGAAATTGTCACAACTATATGAGTTGGTTATTCAAAAGGGGATGGATAAGGAGGTCTTTGATAAGGAAAAATCGTTGAAGGAAGAATTGGATGAAATCTTATGTAGGGAGGAAGTTTATTGGAGACAAAAATTAAGGGAGCTATGGCTAAAGATGGGGATAAGAACACAAAGTTTTTTCATGCTTCTAAAAAACTACAATGCCAATTGAATAGTATTTTTTCCATTCAAGGGAATGACGGAGTTACTCTAACCTCTTCCAAGGAAATCGAGGAAGAGATTGTTAATTACTTCAAGGGTTTATTGGCCCCCTTGAATAATGCACCAAAATCTGATTTTTCCAGCTTGTACTGCATTCCTAAACTGATTTAAGATGAACATAATAAATTTCTCATGAGTGAGTTCACTTTGGACGAATTTAGAAAGGTGGTTTTTTCAATTGCAACTGATAAGGCTCTAGGCATTGATGGTTACACTACACTCTTCTTCCAAAAATGTTGGGATTTTTTTTTGGGAAAGTTGTCTTGTTTGCTTTGGAAGAATCCAAAAAACATGGTAACATTCTCAAGGAAATGAATAACACGTTAATTGCCTTGATCTCGAAAATACCTTTTCCAGTTTCCTTCGTGGGTTTGAGGCCCATTTCTCTTTATTTCACCTTGTATAAGATATTCACCAAGGCGATCTCAATTAGGCTTGCAACATTTATTCCTTTAATCATTTTAGATGAGTAGGGGGGTTTGTTCCTCGAAAAGAAATTATTGATGGTGCAATATTTGCCTATGAAATTCTTCACTCTTTTATGGAGGAAAAATAACCAACAGACATTTTGAAGTTGGATATGCTTAAGGCATATAATAGGGTAAATTGGTAGTTCTTGATGAGAGTACTTTCCAATTTCAGCTTTTCCCAAAAATGGTGTAAGTGGGTTTGCATTTTCGGGGCATGCTTCTCTATTTTGGTTAATGGTTCCCCTTGTGGTCACTTGAACGCTATACAAGGGGTTAGACAAGGTGATCCCCTTTCACCTTTTTTATTCATTTTAATGGTTGAAGGTCTCGGTAGGGCTATTTGGGTGGAAAATAAAAAAAACTTATGGAAGGGCATAAAGGTGGATAAGGTACCTTGGCCAGTTACCCACTCTTTATTTGTAGATGATACACTGTTGTTTGGGAAAGCACGTCTCTTGGAGGAGAAGGCCGTGCATAAAGTCCTTTCCTTGTATTATGAATGATCAGGCCAACTTATTAACAAGGAGAAGTCAAAAATCTTTTTCCTAAATGTGAATCCTTTGGTGAAGGGTAGGATCCTAAGATTTTTGGGCTTCAAACATGATGTTCTCCCCTGCAGGTACTTAGGGATTCCCTTCTTCTCAAGCAAAGGAAAGCATGACTTTTGGGATAAGTTTATCTCTTTAGTCTCAAGAAAAATTATGACTTGGAAATCCAAATGGTTGTCATTGGCAAGAAAACTAGTTATGATTAAATCTGTCTTACAGTCCCTCCCAATCTACCTTACGTTTTTTTTTAAAATGCCTAAGGGAAAGGTTGAGCAATTGAAAAACGTTTTTAAGGAGTTCTTGTGGGCTGAGAATGTAAGTCAGAAAAATAAATTGTCCTTGGTTGCTTGGGAGAAGGTTTGTATTTTGAAGGATTTGGGTGGGGCAGGTTTGAGATATATGATCCTTCAAAACAGGGCCCTGCGGGTGAAACTTCTGTGGCATATATATAAGGATCTGAACACCAAGTGGTGTCAAATTATGAGGCACAAATATCTTGAATCTTGGGATAGGGAACATACCTTTACTATAAGGAATCCTCCTCGAGGCTCCAAGGTTTTAAACTTCATTATTTCTTGTAGATCTATTATTTTTCCACACTTGTCATGGGTAATTCATAATGGGAAAAAGGTATGTTTAGGGATGATGCTTAGAATGGTCATTAGTCTCTCCATTCAGATGTAAAATGGAATGGGATTGCGGTTTACTTGAACAAACTTTGGGTTGTAGAGTGTGTGACTATATTATAGTGGATTGTTCTGTCTTCTCTAGCTAAATGGAGAGTGTTGGAATCTTTGCCCTTTCCAAAGGATCTAAAGGACTCTCTTTGCTTGGAGTTGGCATCTAGGAGCATTTTTTATTCTAACAAGGATGATGAAATCATTTGGACTAGGTCCCCTTCATGATCTTATAGTGTAAGTGAAGGTTACCAAGCCTTATTTAATGCTGACATATCACTTGAATGGCCCCATAATCTCTTTTGGGGCCCCGAGGTTCTCCCTAAGGTAGGTGCTTTTGTGTGGCTGGTAGTGGAAGAAAAAATATTATCAGGTATGAGGTTGGATCGTTTGGGTATTACTCCCCTCTTCCCTTGTGTCCTTTGTGGCAAGGCATTGGAATTGATTGATCACCTTTTGCTCACTTGTGACTTTGCTTCCTCTTGTTGGTATTGGCTTATGGCCAAGTTGGGGTGGTGTTGTCCCCTTTACAATTCTCTCCTCAAACAGTTTATGGCTTGGCCTGCCTTGTTTAAAAAATCTTACTTTGCTTGCATATGGAATATTAGCCCATTTACCTTGATTTGGAACATTTGGCTTGAACACAATAATATAATTTTTAAAAAGAAATTCTCTGATAGGAATCAGATTTTGCAGAAAATTGAAGCTTCTATTTCAAAGAATGTGATGTCCTTTGTTCTTAAGAATTCACAGGTTGGGGTCCATTTTTCTTCTTGGGATGCTTGGTTTCTTAAGTCTTGGCCTAGATTGGATCCCCCATTGGTTAGGGGTTTGATCAAAGTCATCAATTCAAGAGTTAACAAAAGTTTGGCAAACTGGTCACCCCCTCCCCTTGGGTGGCTCAAATTGAATTTTGATGGGGCTTCTTGGGGTAATCCTAGAGCTTATAAAGGCAAGGTGGTTAAAGCAACATGCAAAATGTTAAGCAATGACACTAATAATGTGGTTGAATTCAATGCCTTAATATTAGGTCTTGGAATGGCTCTCGCAAATAAGGTTTCTAAGCTTATAATTGAACGTGATTCTCATATTTTTATTGGGGCTCTATCAAGAAAAAATTCTCACTCTTGGCATCTGGACTACTTGTTACAACATTCTCTATCCATCTTACACAATTTCATAGTTTACTAGATTCAACATTGCTATATAGAAGAAAATTCTTCTGTTGACAAGTTCGCTAATATGGCAATTGATAATTCCCTTCCTTTTTTTGTGTTTTCTCTCGATGAGATTAATTTATTTCTAGACCAATGCTCTTGGCTTATTGTGGTAGCTTCTTGGTCTTCTTACAACTTCACAGTTCTACATCTATGCACTCCTTGTAACTTGGTGGTCTCTGCATTGTTTTTTCCTACTAGACGGTCTTCTTGACATCTCAGTAGGATTTTGGATAGTCCTCTTGACGTGCTAGGGGATCTTGAGAGGGTCTCCTTAACCTCTCTTCTCTCTGGTTCTATATTTTTTCATGATGGTCAACACAACGTCTTTTCTTGCCATGTGGACGGTTCTCACGATGTCCTAGTTGGAATGAAGTTGGTTCTCTTTGCTCTTGGTTACATGGGATGTTGATGGTCTCCTTGACATTGATCTACATGATTTTAGTGGTCTCCTTAACACCATTGGTTTTGATCTTCTGAAACATAGATCGTCGGGGGTATACAAAGATTTTGGAGAGACATTGTTTTGTGTCTCTCTGACATGATGATAATGGAAGGTGTTGGTTGCAATGAATGGATACGAAGAATTCATATTAGAGGGATTTGCATATATCGATAAAATGAATTAATGAAGTCCCTTCGAAATTTTGATTTTGCACCTCATCGTGAAGACAGGCATGTATTGGCGAGACGTCTTATGGAGTTTTTTTGACACTCTGACGATGTCAATCAAAGCTTTTTCGATGAGACTTTGGGATATCAATGTTAGTTGCTTCGAAGTCTCTTTGACATGCTGATAAAGTGGAACCAAGCTGAGGGATGACGACAAAGGGAGATGTTGTCATGTTTGACAGGTGGCGAAAAAGGATTGAATGAGGGATGCCACAAAGGTTCTTCATTGACGGGACATATGAGTATCAGTGGAATGAAAATAACTGTCTCCATGATATTTCGATAAAGGTATGCTGAGGAGACTTTCTTAAGTTAGAAGGAGTGGCAATGGTCTTCTCGACGTTGACTCTTTGTTTCATGCTACTAACAGTATCCTTAATGTCTTGTGTGGCATTGAATCTTGTGTGACATTGTTTAAGTATTTTGTGATGGCCTCCTTGGCACCTTCTGTGGAAGCCCTCTTGGCATCATTTTGGCATTCTTTGATGTACATTGGCCAAGAAATTTGTGGTGGTAGCCCTCTTGGCGCCCTATTGGCATCCAATGTTGTATGGCCATTTTGGGATGGTCACTTTGATGAGGTGTCTCGGCGATGGTCTCCATGACGTCATTTGTTTTGGCAGCTTATTAATTGCATTTTGTTCTTCTTGTGTATGTCGTGGTCCCTTTCATGATCTTGGCACACATAGTTGGTACTGTTTCTTGTGCGATGATGACTTCATTCTGGCTTGCACATGCTTAGGAATGTCTCAAAAATCTCAACTTATTAAAGGTAGTTCCCTTTGATGATGACCTTTCAAATCTTACGCCCGATTTGGTGGCATTTCCAAGATGTAGGTACTGAGGTGGCTTCATGCTTGGGCACCACTTTTTCTTTGCTCCACATGTGTTTTAAGCTGCCACCTTTCCTTATGGTGGTTTTTGTGCTTTCATCTGCCTCTGGGTACTGGTTTAATTGTTCACACATTTTTCTTTTTACTGCGGATCTCTTTATATTCATGCAGTATCTTTCTCACCTCATCATGCATTGGGGCATATTCAGTGTTTGTTTCAAGTGGTTTGTAATGGATAGCCTCTTCAAATTTTTAATCCTACCAACATTCCATGAGGTGTGTATCTTCCATAGTTCTCCTGTTGAATTTTTGTGCTCTGCTTTTTTAATCCACTGCCAATTGGTTGAAGAAGCTATTATGGATGTTCTAGGTCAGGAGTGGCTTGAATTGCATCCTATGGCTCTGCCTCATGAGTTAGCTTCTCTCTTTGTCTCAAACTTGATGGATGGGTTATGGTGTAATGAGACTGTTAGATTCATTCCAGGGAGTTTTTTGCTTCCTCATGTTTGCCCTATGTTCATATTGGATACGACAATGGAAGCCTATGCCCTACATGCTGGAAAAAATCTTCTGGGTGGTGTTGTTTGTAGAGTACACCTATTTTCCTCTCATGATTTGCAGTCTCTTCTTTGTGTTATGGTGCAGGACCTGGTTGCTGCTCACTCTTCCTCTTTTTTGCAATTGTCTTCGAGCCCTCAGGCCGCACTTGGGTTGCTGCCTTGCGAATAGTTTTTTTGTCTCTTTTCAAAATGGTTTGTTTCGTTTTAAAGCATGCTCTCAATGATCCTTTCTACGATCCTTATTTTTCCCTACCGGCTGATATGGCCTCTTCTGTTGCAAGTGAGGTGTGATGGTTGGTGTTTTTCTTCTTTGTTCTAGCCCAGGTTGGTATCTGATTTTATGTCTCTCTTTCGATGGTTTGCATTTTTGAGCTTAATTGTCACTTCTATTTTCGGTTTCTCTATGGACTGTCCATAGTCCCTCAGATATGTATTAAGTATGCTCTGGCATTTGTTGTTCTGGTCTTTCTCGTCATTCTCATTCTGACAGTCATGATGCTTTTTGCAAGAATATTTTGTTCACTCCTGCATATGTAATTTTGTAAAAATCTCTTTTTCAAATATGAATGGAAACTTCTTGTAATGGCTCAACCTCTTTTACTCAAAAAAAATCTTAATACGTTGAGAAACACAACAACCCACGTCAAGGATAAAAGAGGAATTACACAAGGATATTCCAATTCATCGACCTCTTGAAATTTTTTGACTTTTCAACATGTTGACTTAGCATGTTGATATGGAAATCTGACAAGACATAGCTAAAATGGAAATATTTCTCACAAAGAGACAAGTAAGAAACTGAAGGAAACATACAGGCAGTTGAAGAAAATAGGAAGGTAGTTGAAGTAGATTGGAAATCACCTCAAGTAGACAAGCAAGCAAGAAACTAGTTCAAGCACACAATTATATAGCTCAAGCAAGCAAGTAAGCACCTCAAGTAGGCTAATAGGTAGCTCTGTAAACAAGTAGGCACATTAAACACCTCGACATCAATGGTGAAATACTCAATAGATTGTTCAAAGAGCTTCAAGGATGTGGAATTTCAATTTCAAATTTTAAAAAGGGCTATAGAGGAGGTTAGGGCCTCAAATGTTTTGTATAGGTGGTCACCAATTTGGCATATGTATGCAAATTAGTTGGCATAATGGTATAGGGTAGTTACAAGAACATCTTTTGGACCTCGTGTTATATTCATGCATTGAACAACACATTGAAAAAAAAGAAAACTTGAGCGCGTGAAGAGAGTGGTTGCAAAAGCTAGAGATATTCAAATGTTATTTGCAACCACCACACTTCACTTGCTCTCTTCAAGAATTTTTTAATGAAGGAATTCCTCAAACTTGTAGAGACTAGAAATACCAAATACTTCATTTTGTTAAAAATATGTTTGAGTTGGAGGAGGCTCCATAGTTGATGATAGGTAGTTTATAGTGGCATAGATGGCCTAATGCAAACACTAATAAGGAAAAAGTTGTGAAACAAAAAATCTTTTATGATTGGTGGTCCAAGTTTTTATTATTAAATTATTAATTTAGTAACATCTATAACTTGGTTATCTTATTCATATTTTGTATTAGCATTCACTCTTTTGTCATTTGTCTTATAACCTTATTCTTTTCTTTTTTTAGCAAATATGTTTGTTCCTTCAACTCACTTGTTGTAGATGTCACTAACTTTGTTAATACAAACTTTCTTGTTTTGAGATTTATGAGATGTTTGACAACAAGTTTAGGTATATGAAGCAATAAATTCATAACAAGATCCTAGTTTGGGATTATATGAGGAGAATCTCAAGCCCATTGTGATACAAAAGTGAAACATCATAAACACCCTATTTCATATGGTAGTCTTTACTCCAAATCCCAAATAGTATGCACCAAAAGATAAGAGAGTGCCTCCTTTTGATGATGGAGAGGTGAAAGAAGGGTTAATGAAGGCCCTTCAAAATACGTATTCAAGTATGTCATGCGTCCCTAGAAAGGTGTTCTTAAACACCAATATTAAATAAAATATATAATAAATAAAAAAGCTTTTAAAATTAAATAAACAAATGTAAATTTAAAATCTGGATGCTTATTTTGAATAAAATAATAAATAAATACATTTTAATTTCTATTTTTGGCACCTACTTTAATTAATTAATAAATTTAAATTAATTTTTGGCGCCTAATTTTGGGCCACACGCCTCACGTGGAGGCCTTTAAACATGACACTAGGGGTGTTGAAGAAGGGCATCTGGAGATTAGTATGAAAATTGAGTCTTCTCAGGGTGCAAGCTGGACGCCAACCTAGCTGCATCTCCCAAGTCAAGACGAAACCCTTGATTTTGGTTTCCTACTGATTTCCCCCTATTTTCTATTTGATTGATGTGAGACTGTATTGTCATTCAAGAAAATCACTACAATATTGAGGTGTCAACAGGGTTAGGTCTAATTCGGCAACTTGACAACTTACCTAGCTACATCTCATTTGTAAGGTGCCAAGCAAAGACATCAATCGTTGTTATTCCTAGAAGTGTTCCTACAGGTGCAGATCGTAATTAAGGTCACACATAATTTCATAGCAGCCTCAAGTTTGTTACATCAAAAGCTCATTTTTTTGTACCAATAGTTGGGCGATCAGGTTTGAGGGTTGACATGCCTCAAATCCTTGTTTGATAGTTAGTCATATTTTATATCCAGATAAAAAACCTACAACTGATCAAGGATATAGACATCTGCAAATCATTCCAACCCAATCTTCTGTGCGGTCAGAGACAACAATACAAGACATAGATCTGGGTTTGCTCAGAAATTGGACAACAAAAATTTACTGAACTGTAAGAGGGCTACCTCCCAGTTGTATTCCCTGATATTCACTAATATAATACAGCAACACCTAGAGTACCTTATTGATTTATGTTGTCTTGAATTAGTAATCTCTTACATACCTGTGATTTTTGTTGGCTATCATAAGATAGGGTTTTGAACAGTGAATTGGCAGATCTAGAATTGTTAACGATAGTTGGATTTCTGAATGCATTTGATGAATTAGATTTCCATAATCTAATTCTTCTTTTAGATCTACATAATTTGTGAAACCCTAACTTAGCAAATTTAAGTTGGAAAAACCCTAAGGATATTTCAGAATAAAAATGCAACTTTACTTCAAACACAATAGCTTACCTTTGTTAATTTAGCAAACCAAAGGCAAGGACAAATAGAGCTACATTAGCTTGATCCATCTCTATTGGATGATAGCCTTAGCATGAAAAGGATACACCAAAGTCAAGGATGCTTATCATTTTCCTTCTTTCATAAGTTGTTAGTTCCTCTATTGTAGAGAGGCATTGGTCCACACACAACTTCATCTATTCTATCAAGAGGAATAGGCTTACCTCTCGATGAGTGGAGAAGTTGGTATCAATCCTTAGTGTCTTGAGACTTCAAGATCGATAGATTCCTAGGCATCAAAAAACTCCAATTTTATGGTGGGATATCGATCCTAAGGACACTGCACAAATTGATGATGCACAAATTGATGAGGCACATAAGGAATTGGTAGGTGTTCCATTGGATGAGGTAGCCACTGATATGGGTAATGAAATAGATTCAGAGTTGAATTTTGATTTGGGCAAGGATGAGGCAAAGTCATAGTAGCAAATCTTAGATTTTCTACATTTTATCAATATTGTACTTGTCTCGTCTCCTTTAATTCTTAATTGTCTTGTCTCCTTGGGTTGTGTATCCTTCTCACCCCTCCCCCCTTCCTCCCTCCTCTTTCTATTTAGGTTGTTCTTAGTCTGCAACTAACACTCTTTCTCTCCTTCAACTCTTTCATCCTAATGATGGATCACAGAGTGTGATCCGAAACATTGATGCAAAAAACTCTCACACAATCTAATCCAGAAACCATTGCAACATCAAATATTGTACTTGTAGCCTTCTGGCATTTTGATTTTTTGTGTTATTTATATGCATATTGGCAATGGAAACTCATATTGAAATGAATCGATGACATTTATTAGAAATCCAAATTTTGTTAGTTTGTATGTCAATTCATGTGAATTCTCAATTCAATTCCTATATTTCATAATATGGTTCTATAATATGCTTTATATATGAATAAATAAAATTTCCTATAATTTTTACATTTTCTCTTTCTTTTTAATTGTTTTCCCACACCATCTCCTTAAAAAAGGTCTCAAGTCCACTGCTGAACCGAAAACGTGGCCCCTCATTTCCTGCCATCCATGTCCCAGAAACTTGCTGTAACACATATTTCATTGTTTCAGTGCTTATACCATCTTCATATAATAACTTCAAATTCAAATAACTTATAACTACCAACGTATATCTTGTATAAGAATCACTGTAAGGGGCACCAATGCTAAACTTGTACAAAATTTTGAAAATCAAAGGAATGTGTTACAAACAAATTCATTTCCATGTCCCAACAATATATATAATGTTATACCAATATGTTACTGGCTAGGTGAGAAAAACCTCTAATTGCATGAAAGATAGCCAACATGGTGAACACAAAATAATGAAACTTGCATCATATCTTTGCAATGATTATCACATTGGCAAAGGAGTCTTATAAATTTATTACTTTAAGTGTTGTTATAAGTCACTTATAACATCTTACATCAGCATCACGAACATGTGACTACTAACATATCACAAGTTGCACATTAAAATAATTAGAAGTAAATGATTGTTTCCTGATTATAACGTAAAACTCATATTGCTACAGTGCCACCATGTTTGTCTATAATTGGTTTACGATTTTACCAATCAGATTGCAATGCCTAGGCATATAATAAAGTCCTCATAGCCACCAATTTTAGGTTGATCTCTAATTAAGCAGTATCTAGATAATTACCTAGTGCAAATAAGAACAAGAATAGAGAAGATATACAATCAAGGAAAGCATACTTTTATGCGGTTGAAGATTTTTATGAGAAGATTGAGGCACAGTTTAAGAAAAGCAATTAAAAGGATCATAATAATACACATTTGAGGACAATGGATAGGCTAAAAAAGATTTGTAAATATCAAATTTATCCTAGAAAGGAGAACCCCCATTAAATAAAATATTCTCGATTTAAAGAAAACTAGAAGTAATCCAGATTTGGCAAATATAATTCACGAAGAAGCCTGAAAACAAGGGAGTCAAGAAGGTGTTCCAGGTATCAAGACAGTATATAAATTACAGTCCCCAAGATTTTATAGAAGGCATTATATGAGCCTTCACGTTACATGTACAAAGAAATTAAAAAGATTTGAGAAATGGGATAAGGCCTTGTACCAAGGCAGCTAAGCCAATATTAGGTGTCTACTAAAAAAAACACAAGTCACTTTTCAAAATCTCTACAAGAGGAACTCTGGCACAATAAGACAAAGGAGGGATAACCCTACCACTGAGTCTAATAGGACAAGAACATTTCCAAAATAATAAAAATAGAAGTGTTAAGAGGCATTTGTTATTGTGAGCTTATATGATGCTATGAGTAAATGGTGAATGAAATTTAATGCTATTAGAAGAATAATTTCCATAAAGAATCTAGTGCATACAACTCCTTCCTAAACACAATTTGGAAAACAACTCATATCAGCAAGCAACCTTTTGACAATATGTTCACATTGTCAAACTAATCGGGAAATTGAAAAAGTATCATTAAATCTCCAATGGGGATATTACAACTCTTCCATGGTCAGTCACATGTTTCTTACATGCTCATTTACCTTTCAAATTGTCTTGGGTAGATCAAACTAGTGCTAGAAGGAGGGCCCATTTGAGAACAAATTGGAGCGTATTGGATCGTTCTTGCGTGATTTTCCATGTAGAATCTTGGGTCGTAGAAGAGAATATCCAAGCATTCGAAGATGCATGCATAAGAGCCCAAATAGAACATCAGGATGTGGCTTGTAGGTTGTTTCCTTATTCACTGGGAGACATTGTCTACAACTAGTATTTAAGTCTACCAACTAGATCCATTACCACTTGGAGGGATCTAGAAGATGCCTTCATTAACCAGTTTCGTGTCTATGTAGACCCAACCATTCTTTACCATCAGTTTGCCACTTGTAGGAAGGAACCCGACAAACCCCTGCCACTGTTTCACCAAGTTCCAAAGAATGTATAAGAGATTGCAAGCTGCTTATCTAGTTACAAAAGACATGTAGCAATACAAGCATATCTTAAGGATTTAGATTAGTTAACAACTCTATTTTTGTAAAGAACATACACTACAGTAGAAACAAATTCACTAGCCAAAGTCTATCAGCTAGCCATTAAACTATAACAACAAATAACTCTTGCACCAAGGGGTATAGGGGAACCTTAAATTCATTGGGATATGTAGGGATTCCCAACCAAATGACCACATTAAACTAGGTAATTACCAATAATACTCTGCTTATGAACATGGTGCCTGGTATGTCTGATTTTGCCTACATGTATAATGGTCAAGTTGCCCCTGTACCCATGCTTCCCTGGCTTGGCAACACAAACAAACACACTCAAGCCAACACCACAATGATGCCTGAGGTAAGTCCTTGGTTGGAACAACAATCCCATTTCCAAACCAATCTTGGAGGATTTAATCATCAAGAAAATCTACCACAAGAATCACTTATGAGTCAACCTTAGGTAAATGACAACAATGACCAAACATATCATCTCTCATCTAAGATTGAGACCCTCAAGAAGATCCTCTCTCAAGTCATCAATGAGTTGAATCAATTTAGGATTAACCCTCCTCAAAACCAAAACAATTATCACCTAGGTCCATAACTGCCTTGAAAATTAGAATGCATGTGTTTTTTTGAGGTCTGATTCACCCAAAATTTACATTTATCATTTATAATCACATGGGATTCACCAAATTATTACTATACAATTTAAAAATCCCATAATTTTTCAAAAATATGTATTGATATAAATACAATTGAAATCGATTTATTTTGACACATTTAGTTTGGTTTTGGGCTTTCAATTCAAATCATAGGCAAGTTAATGAAAACTTAAAGGTAAGTGATCATTTCTTTATAGTGTTATAAGATTATTTATCTCTTTTCCATTCTTACTTCATTCTTATAGATGATATTAAGTAGGGAGACATCTAGGGCCCAAGGATCTATATTCTACAATTCCATCTTAAACAAAAATACATTTTTTTGTAGCTTTTATTTTATGAGAGATGCAAAGTAGGAACAAGAGTAAGACTCCTGAAAGTTATGAAGGGAGGTCATCAAAATAGGTAACCATAAAGTTGTAATTTGGTAATGTTTATGATCCATCAAATCAAGATGGAGCTACAACATTAGCACTTGCACCAAATATCAATAAAGAAGGCAATACCTCAAAGGAAGATCAAAATGAGTTAATTGACTTGAATGGATATGTTGTAAAATATGTTCCAATGTATACTCGGGGTAGTCAAAATGGCTTAATTGAATTGGATGATAATGTCGTAGATGATGTTCATGCACAAAAAGGGAAAATAAAAGCCAAATAAAAAATGGGGCACAAGTGGGATATGGTAAGGAATTTTTGGATTGACAGGGTGTCAAAGTACCCTTTCATTCAACCAATGGAGAGTGCAAATAAATATGAACTTCTAATAGAATCAAAGTGTAATATTTGTAGTTGGAAATATAAAAGGGACAAGAATTTGCAATTAAAAATTGACACTATAGATAAGGGTATTGGTAAAGTTTATGAAAAATAAATCATATATGAAAAGGAAAATTCAGTGATAAGATGGAAAAAAGAATAATGTTTTTCATGTTAAGCATGCCCTTAAATATACATGCAAACACAAAAAAAAGATGAAGCTTGTTGAATCTGGAGGTTCAACTCAAACTTGATTTGGAAAGATAATGTCAGGAGCATAAATGAAAAAATGATTCAATTGAGTATTGTTTTTCATATTTTGAATAGAGGACATCATATGATAAACTATCCATAATATAATAGTTTATTATCTTTTTTGGGTGTTCCTAACTTTCTTAACACATATTGGTCAATAAATAATAGATGAAAATGGGAAAGTTGTTTTGCTGAGGTGGAAAAATAAGATTTACATGAAAAAAAAAAAGAGCCAACCTTTATTGCATTATCTTTAGATGAATTTATAATGGTAGATAGTACTTCTTGGGTATGTATGCATGTGTATATTATACAAAAACATGTCCACCAACCTCATCTACTCCGTGTTTATAAAATAAAGGAGAACTCAACATTGTAAAATCTATTTGAATTAGTTAAGAAATATTTGAATGAAATTGGAGGTATGGATGACTTCACAATTATCAAAAAGTTGGTGTGTTTAGGAGTTGGTGGAGCTTCAGTAATACAAGGTCATAGGAATGGTGTTTGTCTAAAGCTATAAACTACTTCTTCAACTTACATTATTTAAATTCATTGCATGGCCCCAAAAATGAGTTTAGCATTTAAAATTGTGAGCAATGTTTTTTTAGTATCAAAAGTTGAAAATCTAGTTTGTGAGCTCTACTCATACTTCTATCGAAGTCCCAAATGATTTGTGGAATTTCAATTTTTTTTAATGGAATAAGCATAGGAAAAAAGCTTCTTAAGAATGTTGATACTAGATGGATCTTCTTGCATGGACCAACATAATGGATTTTTTTAGAACATCAATCCTTGATTGAAGAATACATGAACATCACCACATAGTAGACAAAGATCCTTATCTCTTAAATAGGTTAATTGATATAAAGACACTTAAATTTATCTGGCCTTCTTCTCATGCTAGAAGAAATGAATAATCTTGTAAACAAAATCACAAGAAATAACTATATATTTCAAAATATAGTAAACTACGTAGAATGACATGCCTCACCCTTGATAATCTATATCTATCATATTTCTCATTTATAAGTCCAAATTTCATTATCTAGCAGTTGATGACAAATTTAAACAATCCTATTAGTTCTGTATAGTTTAATGCAAGTGGGGAGTTATGTGTCTTTGTATGTGGATTTGAGATACCAATGTACTATCTTACCATGGTTAGGCACTCTGTATCAAAGAAGTGATTGTTACAAGGGAAAATAAGGCTTGGTGAGGTACCCATGTACAAACAAGGATTATGATTTGTGACCCATCATGTATTCTATATTACATTGGTACATCAATGCTTCACCAAAGCTAATTTTAAAAGGATTTTAGATATATAATCTATGCTAATTTTTATCAAAATAGAGAATGATTATGCTTAGAATAAATGTTAACTAGAAAGCATTTGAAAATTGTATTATACAAGAGAATAAGGAATGTAACCTACATAAACAAGGAAGTTAACTAAAATGTTGCTATAATAGAATGAAATAGATTTAACTATTGAATTGATGATAATAAAATCTAAATTATTTTATCCTTGTTTTTCAAAATAAAAATTTCAACATAGTATGAAATATTTTAGTAGAATTATATCTTCAAAGAAAGGTTTTAATACAACATAAAAATGAGAGTCTATTATGGAGCTATGAAATATATATATTTTTTACATAAAAATAGATTCACAAATGAGCACAATACATATCATACAATACATATGATAGAAATGAAACAAATAACATTGAATGTATTAAACCTATAGGCTATAAAAAGGAATGAATACAAACCATGCAAACATAAACTCAATGAAAAATTAAAATACTTATCTCTACCATGCACTTCCAAATCCTCAATTTTGTGGCTAACTTGAAATAGGTTTAAACTTATTCACTCACAAAATTATTAGTAGAATGAAATCATACTTCTCATAACAATATATTTACTAAAATAGGTCCTTTCTTTATTTTATCTTAGAAAATATCTAATATCAAAATGCCAAAAATATCTTTACTAATTAACATAAATATATAAACTATGACCAATTTCCTAAATTATGGCATCTTGGCAACATGCCTTGATGCATAGTTAAAAGTCTATTACATGAATTTCATAAAAAGAAGTCTGAGTTACATCATATAAAAATTAATTTAACTAGTTGAGAGAACTATCATAAAATAAGAGTTTTAAATTCTAGAGAACTAGCGATTTGGTGGAATTTACAACTTTAATAAAATAAGAGACGTATGTCTCCAAAATTCCCTTCCTAGAGACCTAGTTTGCGATAGTTTTGGAGATGCTCCAAGTGATTTGGAGCTCTCCAAATGTGGTTCTTTTGAATTCCTCTCCTTCTTACACATGTCATATCTTTACAAAAATCTTTTGACATATGACCATTAGCATTAAGATCATCATTACAAAAAAGTGAGTATGCATACATTAATATTTAGCTGATATTACAATAAAATTATTATTTAATCTTGTTTTTGAAAAGATAAGAAGAATTTATAGGGTGTTGTACCCTTTACACAATATTATTTAATCTTGTTAAATTAAGCATAATAAGGGTATATGGAGGGTGGTAAGAAATTAACAAAAGATAATTTGGTTCTAATAAAAGGATAAATGTTCATAATTGATCACTTAGATTAGACTTGGGAGGATGTTCTTAGAGGTATACCTAAATAGGTATTTGATTCAAACAAAATTAACAATCAAAATGATAGTAGCCAAACTCAAATGACTTTCTTGAGCCAAAAAATTCACTATGTCAAGTAAGACTAGCTACAATAATACCCTAAGGTGTTTTTATTTTTCATTACATACACAATGGAAATTTGTACACACTAGGCAAGATCCTCTAAGAGTTTATCCATTTGAGATTGCTTAAGACTATTCTTTGGTTTATATGACTAGATTGATGAATAGTATGTATTATCCTACACTACTCCTACAACTATTCCAAACCCAAATGACTTTCTTGAGCCAAAAAAATCACTATGTCAAGTAAGACTAGCTACAATAATACCCTAAGGTGTTTTTATTTTTCATTACATACACAATGGAAATTTGTACACACTAGACAAGATCCTCTAAGAGTTTATCCATTTGAGATTGCTTAAGACTATTCTTTGGTTTATATGACTAGATTGATGAATAATATGTATTATCCTACACTACTTCTACAACTATTGGTGAATGATTTGATTTGTCTTGAAGGTGTGAGATTGGAAAAGGAGGTTCCCAAACTAGTGCCTATTCTTTAGGAAATAGATTCACAATATATTAAAGGAAAATGACATAAGGTCATAAGGAAAGATGAGCTATGTATTTGCATACATAAAATATTTTGATACTGAATAATATATAGTACTTATTAATATATTACAAAATTGCATAAATCCATGCATAATATGAAAAACATAATTACAAGAAATGGGTGATATTTTTAGAATTCTAGCATTATAATCATTCCGACAAGGCTGGAAAATAAAAACCAGCTACAATTAACTAGTTCTTCTAAAGAGATATAAATTGTTATGGAGATTTTCTACTATGAAAATAACTTACAATATTGAACTCCTTGAATTTAACAATCCTCATCAAATCCAACATTACAATCATTCCAAGAAGTGTGACAAAGAAAAACACTAACTGTGACTAATTTGTTTTATTGAAGAGATAAAAATTATCACAAATACTTTTTTAATAAAAAATATTAAACTCTTTGGATTTCACAATCCTTCCATCCTTACAATGGATTGAACTAAAAAAAAATCTACCTTGCATTAAAATGACATGTTCTAGAATCTTTCAGGTCCTCCAACCACTAAACTCCCTTAAAATGATAAAAAATATGATAAATATAATGCAACAAGGCATTAACCCTAAAGTTTCTATAGTGGCAACAAGAAATCAATGGTCCTAGCAGTAATTGCACTCAAAATAGATTCAACTGGATGCATGTGATGATCATGAGCATGCCTACTAGCTAGAATAGTGTGAATCGGGGAGAAATGAGAAAACATTTGAAATAGTGGTGACACCATAAATGGAATCAAAACCCATTGTTACATCAAATAAATAAATTCACATCAAATCAGCTTTCAATTCAATTAGAAATGTTGAAAATCAATATTGGTAATTGAGAAATCCATAATTTTATCAATTTCACATTTGGAGAAGTTATAGAGGTGAAATGTGTGAAGGACCACAAGTGAAGTGAACATTGTGAAAAATGTTGGTGAAGTGAACATTGCAGAGATTGTAGGTAGAAGTGAAGTGAAGTTGGAAGTGAATTTAGGTGAAGCTCACTAGGAGGTCAAAATATTACGTGTAGTTGGAAGATAGATTTCCACGAAGGGGAAGTGGGTTACCGAGATTTTGTGTGGAAGTGAAAACCTATGGGAACTCAAAGTGGCACTAAACTTAATGTGAGAAGTTGATGTAGGATCATCCGGATGCACATGCAATCGTGCATCAACCAAAAATATTTTAGGTTTTTAATTTTGTGTTTTTTGTGTTTAATTGGTTTTTGTGTTTTCTTTAAAAATAATTCCATATCGATTTCAAATTGATTTGGTCAAGATCTTGTCGAAGTATTCAATAAATATCTTTAGTTTTGAATTGGAAAATTTGATATTTTTTTTCCATAAGGATGTGAACTTAAAATTTCACTGATTTTGAATGGTGCAAATGATGTTTGGGTTCTTGTACCATTAAACATGCAAAAAGGGAATTTGTAAAGTTCTTGTAATTGCAAATTCATTGAGAAAGAGGCTCGAAGGGATGCCACGATGCATATTGATTAAATAAGTATTGATAAACATTAAGTGGAATAGTGCAAGTATTTCAAGATCTACAAAAATTAAAATCTTAATATTCATAAAATTTCACTTTCCCAAAGCCAAGTTTGAATGATGTTCACAAATGTGAAGAAATACTAATGAAGAGTCTTTAGTTCATTTCTACGCCAAATCATTGATGAGAATTTTGTAAAGTTTATCCAAAATGATTATTAAGGGAATATTCAAAAGTTAAATCCAAAATTGAAATATATTTCAAAGCAAAGCTTACATGGAGGTGGTAATTTTCCAATGAATTTTCACAAAGTTCACATATGAATTGAGTTACTGGAATGTATATAGGTGGAGTTTGGAAGATAGTGGAAAATATATTGTATTTTAATAATTGAAGTTAAACATTTTAATTTGGAGTCATAGTTTTGGTATGTAAATTATTTATTCCACTAGAAAATAACATTCCCATTACTATGTTGATTTTGTATCTTTAAGTCTCTAAATTGTATTGTTTTCATCCGTAGACACTTAAAATTGTTTGAATATATCACACATTCCAATTTCATTTTTTAACATCATTTACCTCATTATCCCCTATTTCCTCATTTTAATTAAATAATTTCAATTATTTGATTAAATTCACTATTTTCCTCTATTAGTTGAATAATTAACATTGTTTGATTAATTCATCATTTTTCATCATTTTCTCACTAATTTCCTTTGATTAAATAATTTCCCAATTATTTCATTAGATCCAATTTTCCTCTTCCACCATGATTAAATAATTTTTCAATTATTTAACTAAATCCAATTTTCCTCTTCCACCATGATTAAATAATTTTGAATTATTTAATTAAATTCAATTTTCCTCTTCCATCATGATTAAATAATTTTGATTATTTAATTTAATCCTAATTTTTATTCAACCCCACTTGATTAAATAATTTTCAATTATTTAATTAATAAACCTAATTCTCTCTCATCCTCACAATGAAATCATTTTCATAATTATTTAATTCATTGATTTTCCTCCAACTTGCACAAAGAATATTACTTTTTCAAAAAGAGAATATTCCCAATTAAAATATCTTCAACTAATTTTTCATGAAAATAGGGATATTTTGGACTCTCATGGAATCTCATCCCTTGATCTCCTTGATTCCCTCTCATCCATTGATCTTCAAATTCAATCTCCACTATTAATCAAAAATCTTAAAATCTATAAAACAAATCATTCATCCATGAAAATCATTCACAATTTTCAAAGGCTTGGGCATTTTTGAATTCTTAAGAAATCTTGAGCAATTTGAGCATCCTTTTGTGAATCACATCCTCAAATAAGCTTTTGTAATCATGGATTATGCATAATTTGAGCAATCCACAATGGGATTAAAGGTTTGCATGATTTCTTAGATTTAATTATGTTTGAATTACATTTCATTTACTTTAGTTTAAATCTTTGAAGCATTTGCAAACTGTTTTCATTGAGTATGAGTTATAATGATCTTAATCTTATAAGTTTTTAGTGTTTTATAACTCTAATTTCTTGAATTTTTTTTTTTAACCATCACTCATATTTCCCTAATGACATTTTGGCACGCCTAGTTGGACCACATCCCATATTTAATATTTTCATGAATTTTTTGTCATCCTGCAAGTTACAGAGGTGATTTTGCAGAACATCAACACTTTTGACTATTAAAGTTTGATGCCTTTGTTAAATCTCGACACTATGCAAAAATACAATGATGCTTTTTTTCAAAATTGACAGGTTTGACTGATACAATTCTCTATTTGTGTTGCAAGTTACAATGATGTATTTTTCAAAGTTCGATGCATTTGTTAAACATCAAAGCTTATTCCTGGAAAGGTTCAACGTATTTACATAATGCTTATGGTTTTGTTATGCTATCTCTATTTTTTTGCAAGTTAACTTGATGCATTTGTGAGAGATCGACGCATCTATCTGTTTTACAATGATGCTTTTGTAGAAGATCAACACTTCTATTAGGTATAGTTTGATGTTTTTGCTCTGTTAGGGTTTTCAAAATCTTTTTTATTTTTCATTTATCTAACCCCTAACATGTACCAATTTTCTAGATCTTTTCTCCTTGAGCTAACATTTGTGCAGTGTGTGACATATGTTGAAGAAAGACTAAACACAAAGAGTATTAACAATTTTGTATTGTAGGTTTTTGTTAGTTTAGTTATTTCAAATTTCAATTGGTGCTCTTAAAAATAACAACAAATTTCATATTTCAATTGGTCCTCCTAAAATTAACCAACAACGCTCACATTTTTTTTGATGCATTAAATGAACAACTTGCACATTTCAATTTGGGTTTAAAATTGAACAAGACAATTGACATATGTTGATTGATGATTTAAACTAAACAACTTGCACATTTCTATTCAGGTTTAAAATTGAACAAGGAAACTTGCATATTTCAATTGGTTCTTTAAAATGAACAACAACTTACACATTTGAATTTGGTGTACTAAAATTGAACACTGCAAATTTATTTTGAATTTGGTGCACTAAAATGAATTTTATGCTGTGTTTGGTAAGCTAGTGGTTGCATATGCTCTTTCCTTGTGCTTCATGTGATCTTGGAAATCAAAAATACCATTAGTTTGCAATCTTTGTTTATACACCTCAGGTGTGACTGTCTATTTATGCTCTCCCCTCATGACTCTTAAGAATGATCTTGGGGATCAGAAATAGCATCATTACCATTTAATTCAATCAGGTGGCTTACTTGGGGATTGTTAGAGTAATCATGCATTGGTTAATAATTAATTAATCTTTAATTAATTGTTAGTCTAATTTATTCTTATGCACTTAAGCTAAACTTATGATTTCTTTTTTATGTTAACTAGAGAGCTATTATTAGATCATTTTGTCTCATTGCATGAGATGCCGACACTTGTCATGATCTAATCCCTTTATCATTTAGGGTTGTTACTCTATAGCACTCAACCCTCATTGTATTATCACTCTTGAATTATGTAGCTTTTTCTTGTTAAGGATATTGCATATAATTGTTTGTAGCTCTCTTGCATGCAAGGTGTTTTTATTCGCAGATCTCTTTGAGGAATAAAAAATATTTATTTTGCAGATCTCTTGTGTGGAAGGTGTCGTTGTTCATTGTTTGATCTTGCATCTCTTGTTTTTTCACAATTCTAATATGGTATCAAAGCATGGATTCAACAAACCCCTTCTTGATTTATGAGGGTTTTTCTTCAACAAGGGTTACAAGCTTCAGTTATGGAATCTCCTTTTCTTTTTAAAAAAAAATTGGAGGTGGGAGAATTTTTGGTGTATCTAGGACCAAAGCAGAGTATTCCTTTAGATTCAGAGCTATTGAAAAAGTCATTTTTGTCTTCTTTTTGGCTTGATTTGGAATCCAAAGGTCAGATCTACAAGGGTTTGAAGAAATTGTTTTTTTCCATATCTAGAGGGTAACTGCAATTTTGGAGCATTTTGAGCCAAAAATGACCTCACTATTGCATTTTGGAGGCTGATTCAAAGAATCTTGATATAAAATTCATCCTATTTAGGTGTCGGGAACCTTTGAGGCAAATTTGTTTTTGCCCTGGGGGTTGTACGACACTGCACGACCTACATTTCAAAAATAAAATAAAAAAGCACAGTGGCACCCACTAGTCGAGTGTCACCTATGGAGTGGCACCTCCAGCACCCACCACCCATAGATAGGCCACTGAGCAAGTCACTAGCATGTCAGTATCACTAGCTACTAGTGGCTAAGCACTAACCGCCCCGCCTTAGCCATTAGCGGCCCCCAATTTTATTATTATTTTTTTTCATAAAAAAATCAACATCACAGGATCACATGGGCGACCAGTACCTAGCCCCTAGGGGGCCAAAAAAATTGATTTTTGTGTAAAATAGTTAGAATTGGGAAAATGGGCATAACTTTTTGCATAGGTATCAAAATTGGGCAAATGAGATATCGTCAGAAAGCTAGTTCCAAGAACTATCCAATGGTGCTAGATTTTTTCTCATATTTTTTGGTTGGTACATTGTAAATCCTTTTGAAGTTAGAGGTGCTATTTTCACTTTTGAGATCATAAGTTTTGACCTATTTCTCTGCTTTTCGTGATTCCAACAGTGTTGGGAGGGTCTTTTAGAGTTCTTTATAACAACCCATATAATTTTTCTATATTTTTTTATCTAGATACATTATGTTCATTTTTTTGTGTTTTCACATTTTGGTGAATTACTTAGACATCTTAACTCCTAGAAACTTTTTGTTTACATGGGATGAATCATTTTGGCTGTTTTATATGTATATATAGCTTTCACTCTTATTTAGACATTGTAGACATCCTTTTCATGTAATTTATGGTTTCTAGACACACTCAAATAAAGTGCCATTATGGTGTATACTTTTTGGGGATTTTACACATCATGTTGTGCCTCTTGTACTTGCACTATGCTATAAAGTGCCATGAGATGGTTGTGTGGGCCCTTTTTTTTCCATCACACTTTTTTCAAGTGATTTTCCATTCCACGACAGTAGCAAATCCTAGTGATTCTTGCCTCATGCATGTGTGCCTTAGTTTGCACACCCTTTTATTTGAAGGTAATATTTTGCACACACTCATATGTTCTTATTTCTCCTACATGCACTTCTTGGTTTCATATAGTTTCAGTGTACCTATCTTGGCTCTCCATTTTCTATATTATGGGGGGTTTCTACTGTTGGTGCTAAGGCTTCCTTGGTTTCATTTTATTGAGTGATCTATGTATCTAGTTCTTGTTCCTATGTACTAGGAAGATGCAATGTACATTAATGGATGGTTTCCCATGCATTTCAATGAGATGGAGCATTTACCACTTTCATTCCTATTTATGGAGGTTATTCATTTTAGTACTATATTAGTCATCTTTCGATAGTCGTCTACAACTTCTTCATGCATTTGCGATATTCTTCATATTCCTCTTTTTTGGGAAAATTTTTTTTTGGAGGCTTCTTAGTCGTTCACATTGTTTTGGAGGCTTTTTATTCCTTCATTAACCTTTCTCTCTTTTGGAGAGGATTTTTTCCATGATTTTTTCTCCTTTTTCTTTAGTTTTGAGAGATTGGATTGTTTGTACATGGGTACCTCACCAACCCTTGTTTGTCGAGACCCATCTTACATTCTTTTTTTAGGTTTTTAGCTACCCCATAAGCTCATATTAAGGGGGGGTGTTATATTAATCATGCATTAGATATTAATTAATTAATCTTTAACTAATTGTTAGTCTCATTTATTCTCATGCACTTAAGCTAAACTTAGGAGTGCTTTTTATGTTAACTAGAGAGTTATTATCAGATTATTTTGTCTCATTGCATGAGATGCTAACAATTATCATGATACAATCTCTTTATCATTTATATAATCTCCTATATAGCACTCAACCCACATTATATTATCAATCTAGACATTTTGTAAGTATTTTCTTATTGAGGAATAACAAATATTTTGTAGAAATCTTACGTGGAAGGTGTCTTTGTTCATATTTTGATCCTATGTTGGAGTGATATATGTATCTAGTTCTTGTTCCTATGTACTATGTAGATGCAACATACATTAGTGGCTGGTTATCTATGCATCAGTGAGATGGAGCATTTACCATATAGACACTCTTGCATTCATATTTCTATAGGTTATTCATTTTAACACTATATTAGTCATCTTTTAACAATTGTCTACAACTTCTTCACGCTTCATTGATGCTATACATGTTTCTCTTGTTTTTAGGACATTGTTTTGGAGGCTTCTTAGTATTTCACATTGTTTTGGAGGCTTTTCAGTCCTCCATTCACCTTTCTCTTTGGGAGAGGAGTTTTCTCCCATTAGGTTTTTCTCTTTTTCTCTAGTTGCAAGAGATTAGATTATTTGTACATGGATACCTTACCAGGCCTTATTTTTCAAGACCCATCATGTATTCTCTTTTTAGGGTTTTTAGCTACTCCCTAAGTTCATTTTAAGGGAGAGTGAGTAATCATGCATTAGCTAATGATTAATTAAAAATGTAGGATAAAAAAACAAAGATACCTTCCACACAAGAGATTCACAAAACAAAGATTTGTTATTTCTCAACAAGAAAATACTTACAAAATCCAAGAGTGATAATAAAATGATGGTTGAGTGCTATATAGGAGAAACCCTAAATGATAAAGGGATTATATAATGACAAGTGTCAACACCTTATGCAATGAGATAGAATGATCTAATAATAGCTCTCTAGTTAACATAAAAAAACCACTCCTAAGTTTAGTATGGGTAACTATCCACTGATGTATGCTGCTTCTACCTACTACATAGGAACAAGAACTAGATATATAGATCACTCCAAAAATGAAACCAAAAAAGTATTAGCACCAACAATTCACTCCAAAAATGAAACGAAGGAAGCATTAGTACCAATAGTAGAAACCTCCCATATTGCTGACAAGGGAGAGCCAAGATAGATCCACTAAAACTGTATGAAACTAAGAAGTGCATGTAGGAGAATATATGAGTGTACAACTAAAGAGTACCTACAAAAAAAGAGTGCAAAATAAGGTACACATGCATGAGAAAATGATCACCAGGATTCACTACTATCGTGGAAGGGACACTCACTTGACAAAGGTATGATGGAAAAATAAAGGCATACATAACCCTCCATGACACTTTATATCATAGTGTGAGTATAAAAGGCACAACAAGATGTGTGAAATCCCCAAAAAAAATACCGGAATGACACTTTATCTCTATGCATCTACAAAAGAGAAATTACATACAAAATATGCTCAAAATTCTCAAATAGGATAGAATACTAGAAATACATGTAGAGCAGCCAAAAATGAGTCATCAAACACAAACAAGAAGTTTCCAAGAGATAAAACATCCAAGTAATTCACTAAAATGTGAAAACACAAAAAAAAAATGTACGTAGAGAGGAATCTATAAAAATCGCATGAATGGATGTGAAGAGCTCTAAAAGACCATGCCAATGCCGTTGAAATTGTGAAAATGGAGAAACAAGTCAAAAGTTATGAGATCGGGAGTGAAAACAATACATCTGACTTTAATAGGATATAAAATGCACTAACCACAAAAAGGTGATGAAACTCACACCACTAGAAAGTTGATGGAACCAACTTTCCAATGATATCTCATTTTCCCAATTTTGATATTGTATGCCCAAGTTATGGTCAAAAGAAAAAAATAGCTCCTTTCGGACCAAAGGGGGTCTTGAAGGGCCCCTATTAATAGATTGTATCACTGATGTCAGCAAAATATTCACATAATATTCCCTAGTCATCAACAAAAAAATTGCCCCCTAGAAAAAATGGTCATTGGAATCTGCCAAAACTAGATGGAATATTTTGTGGTGCTTGGCATCAGAAAAGTACGAAAAAGGTGTGATAAGAAATTTTTGTCAGATGCCTTGGGCTAGTTACATGGCCACTAGGCAGCAAAGGAAGTGCTTTCAATAGTGAAAATCTATCGAAGAACTTTGCAGTTGTTGTCGATCGGCAAGACAAGGCTACCAAAAGGGGAGGTGGAGCCTACAAGTGCAAGTACATTGCGGTACCCCCAATTAAATCACCCTGCATAGTTAAAAATAAAATTTTTGTTTTTTTTGAATTTTTAAATAGTGTTTTTTAGCTACTCCTTAAGTTCATCTTAAGGGGGGTGTTAGAGTAATCATGCATTAGCTAATAATTAATTAATCTTTAATTAATTATTAGTCTAATTTATTCTCATGCACTTGAGCTAAACTTAAGAGTGATTTTTTATGTTAATTAGAGATCTATTATTAGATCATTATATCTCATTACATGAGATGCCGATACTTGTCATGATCTAATCCCTTTATCATTTAGGGTTGCTCCTATATAGCACTCAACCCTCATTGTATTATCACATTTGAAATCTATAGCTTTTTTTTGTTAAGGATATTGCATATCATTGTTTGTAGCTCTCTTGCATGGAAGGTGTTTTTATTTGCCTATATTACTTGTCAGGGGATTTTGAGGTATTTTTTTTATACAAGAACCATACGACCCTTGTACAACCAGGTTTAAAATTTTTGGGTGGTCTTTTCGAGGGGTACCCATAGGTACCTGCCTCTTCATACCTTTACCATTATAGTGGGGATACAACTGCAACCCAGAGCCCTTTGGACCATTGACAACAACCTTTGTTGGTCGTCCGGTGGCCCTACCTTCACCAACATTAGAATATTCCTTGTCCCCACAAGTTTTTTATGACACCATTTTATCTTATCTGGTCGATAACTATTTGGAATACTTCACCTTTCCTCAAAATATGTCGCCACTGACTTTTTTAAGGGAGCTAGATTTTTTTCTAATATCAGGGGAATATTCCCCATGAATATTTCACTGACATCAACATGATGTCCCAGTGACATCAGTAGTACTAACTATTGGTGGGGGCCCCTTCAAGCCTTCTTTGGCCCTAAAAGAGTTGTTTTTTTTCTTTTGGTCATAACTTGGGCATATAGTATAGAATTTGAAAAAATGAAAAAAAAGGTGTTAGAGTAATCATGCATTAGATAATAATTAATTAATCTTCAATTGAGTTTTAGTCTAATTTATTCTCATGCACTTAAGCTAAACTTAGGATTACTTTTTAATGTTAACTAAACTGATCTATTATTAGATTATTTTATCTCATTACATCATATGTTGACACTTGTCATGATCTAATCCCTTTATCATTTAGGGTTGATCCTATATAGCAATCAACCCTCATTATATTCTGATACAATTTTGACGACCTTTGAGGACTCTTGATCTCCTTGAATATTCTTGAGGTTCATACTATAGCTTTTTCTTATTGATGATATAACATATTATTATTTGGAAATCTCTTGTGTGGAAGGTGTCTTTGTTCATTGTTTGATCTTGTGTCTTATGTTATTCACAATTCTAACAAGGGTTTCATCACCTCATGGTCAACCTCAACCATGTTTTTGAGTGAGGTATATAAAGGGGAGAGAATGAAAGTTGTACCCCAAGGTTTGGCCAACATACTTCAAGCCAAATCTCATGACCCTTGTGTTGAACACCCATAATACTGAGAGGGGGGTGAATTAGTATTCTATAAAACCATTTAATCATAATCCATCCAATAATCAAAACATATCTAACTACAACTATGAATGAAAGCATGAAAGGAATCACAAGATCACATAACACATAAACACCAATATTTTTATGTGGAAAACCCAAAAAAGGAAAAACCATGGTGAGGATTAGCTCAAAATATATTATAACTAGTTATAAAATATTACCGAGGCTCACTGCCAAGACACACTGTCCAATAAGGCTCATAGCTAAAAATAGATACAAAATATAAATGGCTACATAGCAAAAATGTGAACTGATACAAAGTGAACCTTCCTTATTCTAAATTCAGATCCTTTGAAGTTATGAATATAAAATATTTCCCTACTTTACAATCGCTCAACATTCACAATAATTCTTCTCTTAATCGGATCACACACATACTAATTCACATGTTCACATTATATCAAATATCATCTTGCATGTTATCTCATATCATGTCATCATACAACTCAAAAATTTCTTACATATATACCCAATTACATCCACATACATCAATTAGGTCATCCTAATTAGATGTTGCCTTATATTAATTCAAAATTTCCTTGTCAGCTTCATACTTGATTCAAAAACCTCTTCGCACTCAAACCAAACATGCAATACTTAATTTAGGTCAACATGGACCTAAAATAGATCTCATTAACATCCACAATACTTATTTAAGCTCCACAACATGCATTAAGCATTAGGTCAGCTAGGAATTAGACCTAATCCCAAAATAAGCCAACTAATCAAACACCAATGATTCATTTGATCATATAAACACTTTTCATCTAGAGTATTTAGTGTAATGACACCTATAAAAAATCTTCGAAAATTATAAAGAATGATCCCAATCATTGGAGGAATGCAGACCAGATTAAACATACCCATTTACACTTTATAAAGCCAAAACTGTATGCCGAACTATTGTTACTTATAACTTTCAGCCTGTTCATCAAAAAATTGCTAAAATATTGAATATAAATGCATGTAATAGTCAAGATTGACATAATGTAACCTCAAAATCTACTCTTATTACATGAGCAATTATGGCTCAAAATACTGGATTAAGATGTCTCCATTCTGTTTACCAGATTAGACAAACTATCAGCAATTCATGTTCGCATCAATGACAATCACATTAAAAGGGTTCCTTATTCATTCTTTCAACAATCTCCCCGTTTTTCATTGATGGAAATGTGTGCCAAAATTGAATCTCTAAAACACAATGCATACACCATCTCCAAAAAACTTCAAACATCAACTATCTCCCCCTTTTTTGAGTTATCCAATCATCAAACTTCTCCTAAAAACATCTCTTATCACTTAACTTTTCACTTTACATTTTTCCCAACTTCTCCAACACCAAAACTTCTCCCCAATTCTTCTCCCCCTTTGAAATCAAGTAGAAAGGATGTGTTGATAACACACATATGACCTTCAAATTTGATGCATATGAATAGGTGAACAACTAAAATGAAATGAATTGACTCCCCCTCAGAGAGTTATCCCAAAAAAAACTTGATCTGACCATGTGTACAAAGAAAAACTGAAAACAACTGAAACAATAAAAGAAAATACAAGTAAAGAATGTTCAATCAGAGGAGGAGGAACCTTCTAACTCCTTAAGGATTGCTTGCTAGAAATATTTTCCTTCATTCCAAATCTTTTTGGTTGTGGCAAGCAATTTATACATTGATTCTATCTCTACAATGTTCTCCTCTCCCTCTTCTGGAGTACTTGGGTTAGGATTTATCTTTGCAAGCAATTCTACATTATCAAGGGCACAAGACATTGGTATATGCTTGGTATTCACCAAGTCCCCAAGCTGTCCAAATCTCCTTACAATGTCTTCTTTCTGCCACTATAGAGTGAAAAACTTGTTTTGCAAATCAAAAATGATAGTCCAAGAGGTATAGTCTTTGTCTTTAGCTGGGTCAAAGGCTCTAGAGGCATTAGTTATTTGTGACTCAATAGATTCCATTAAGTCCTTGATTCCTTGAGTGGCATTTGGCCACCTCATGGAATATAAAAATAAGGTTTTAGCCTCATCTTCACACTCCTGCACTTTTTTCAGACATTCTTTCACTTTCCCATGTGTAGATGCACATCTATCTTGCATCTCAATTAGCCTCTTCTTTGCAAATATTGACTCAACTTCCTTTTCAATCTGCTCCTTTAGCCTAGAGGCATACTCCTTAAGTGAATCTACCAAAAAATTCAAATTTTCAATAGGAGTTAAAGCATTGTCAATTGTGGCATCGAGAGTAGCATCCCACAGAGACTTAATAGCATCGTTAATAAGTTTTGTTCACTTTTGGTGTGTCTCTATAATATATTTTCTTTCGAAGGCATGGAAGATGTCCTTGAGCTCCAACTTCTAAATTGGAGAGATCTTATTCAAATCTACATTGCCTTGGTACAATGAGAGCCGTGTCAATTGGGGAGGAATAGCCAGTTGGAACCTTATTTACTTTATCAAAATACCCTTGAGAGTGTTACCAAAAGATTATTTGGATGGATTTGGTAGCTCCATGGTCTTTTAGGACACTTCATTTCTTTCAACCTCAGTCTCTTCTTTATTCTCCTCTTTCTCTTCTACCTATTCTTTTCCAAAGGGACTTTCCTTTTGTTATCGTTGTCTTCATCCTCCTTCTCATCATCTTTCTTATTATCAGCCTTTTCTTTTTCTCCTTCTTTTTCTTCTCCATAATTATCTTGGTTATCCTCATTTTTATTTCTATTATCTTCATTTTTTTTTTTCAACACCATCATCATCATAATTTTCTTTTTCATTTTCTTATCCTTGTTCTACATTCTGATTTTCATTATTAGCACCAATGGTCTTGTCAGTTTCTTTCAAAGGAGTAGAGATCTCTAGGGAAGCATTTGTATCATCTACTAATGGTGGTGAAGACACCAAATTCCCTAAATCATCAATTCATGGGGTTTACTTTGTAGTATGAACATTCAATTCTTCTAAAACAGGTAAATTTGTAATCAGAGGAACATTTTCCTCTGCATCAATAAACTTTTCATTATCATGATCCTTTCCTTGAGTAGTATCGGATGATGAAGAAGCAATCATCCCAATTTTTTTTCTATGTCTCTAACAATATTCAATGTATCTTTTTTCAACTTGTCAGCTCGATCCCTTTTTCTACCCATAAGTATGGCGACCCTTTGTTTCACTTTGAATTCTTTCGTATACACTTTAGTTAATGTAGCCTTATCATTTTTAGATAAATAGGATCCAATTTCCTCTAAGGCATCATATTTCATCATGTCATCAGCTTCAATGTAGCCTTCTTTCCACCAAGGCATCCCACACACACTAGAAACCTTCTTAATGTTATTCATATCTGCATCTAAAATGATAATGTACTAATTGACGGCTTCAATTATTATTTTTTTGTATTCTTCATCCACTTCATCATATAGTTTCACAGTTCTTTCTAATAGATCATCACGCTCTAGCATATTACTAACCAAAACATCTAGTTTTATTGGAGTACGAGCTCTTGTCGAAGGATTTTTTATCTTCTTTTTCTTTAGAGAGCCTTCTTCTAATTTCTTTTTCTTTCTTCTCAGGCTTCCTGTGAATATGTATAGTGAAAGCCTCTTTTTCTTTTTCTATCTCCTCTTTTTTAGAAATGTCCACAATGTCCACCTTAGGCTTCTTTATTTCATTGTTAGCCTCTTGTGAGGCACCTTCATCCCTTGTGGTAGCACTACTTCTTTTTTTCCTCATGAGTTGTTCTTTATGCTCAAGTCCAAGCTCAATTTCTTCTTCCACAATAGTATTCAAATTTTTTTCCCTTTTTTTTTTCCCTTCTTCCAAAGATAGCAGGGGCTACTATCGAAGGTACATTATTTATCTTAGTAGTACTTGTGCTTGGTCTGAAGGTAGCTGTCACTTCTTCTATTATCAGAGCACTAGGATCCACCTTCTTCCCTTTACCACTAGCAGTAGCAACTCCAAAGGATTTGGGTAATGTAGGGCCAGGGGTGGAAGTTGTTTGTCTTGATCTCCTTGGTTTGGAGGACTCAGTAGTTGTACTACCTTTTTTTGCAATTATTTCCCTTAACCTCTGTACTTCTTCTTCTATAAGTCCATTTTTACAAAGTATTCATTTACTTTCTTTGTTACCCTTTTCTTTCTTGCAGGTGTTGATAGTTTCTTGTGAACTTCTGATGATTTTTCCTCATATGTTTCATGTCTTGGAAAAGAGGGGTCCTTAGGAATTTTTAACAACAGATCAACATATCCCTCAACATATTTCTTAGTAACTTCATATTTGAGAGGCTCAATCCATACTCTCCTAGGTTTAATAGTCTAATAACACATTCATTAATAGAAACAAGGAATGTGATTTCCTTTGCATACTTCTCCACTAGATTCTTGGGAATCCTTTCTCTATCATGCATGTTCTTTTGAAATACTACAAAAAATATAGTCAATGCATCATCTTTAGCTTTGTAGTCACCTATTTTGTGCATATAGTAAAATATTTGATGTCCCACTAGTTTTCTTTTATCCTATACAATGTCTTTTCTACTAGGTAGCTCTCTCAAAAAGTAAAACAACAAACATATAACGAGGGTTCCAAATTTGAATGCACACTTCTTCTCTCTGGTTTACTTTAGGTTTTCAAGAATTTTCTACCAGATCAACTCACATTGATCATATTCATTTCCATTCATAACCATATCATGAGCAACATAGGTATTAGTTGCAAAAATTGAATTATCCCTATTTGTGAAATAAATTTTTGTGACCTATCGTTATTGCAAAATATTTTATAGAAGGGTTTCTGAGAGGATTTTTTGTCAAAAACATTTTATCAAATGCAGCACCAGTTAACTCCATAACCACTCCGCTCTTTACAAATTTTAGAACTAGTACAGGTCTGGTATCACACAAACCAGTCACAACCTTGATCACCTCATTAGAAAAAATATCTAGCATGTTGGTCCACATGAATTTATCATGAATTATACTCAATGATATCCTCACATACTTCACATCCACATCATTACTATAGTTAGGGAACCAATTCCAAATATCAAGCTTCTTTTGCACTAGGTTAATGCATTTAGGTTTTATCAAGAAATCATCTTCAGTCAGCTCATTAAACCATAGATATTTAATACTTTGGTAATTATTTTAATTAAAATTTCCATGTATGTAAGATCTAGTGTCCTTTATGGGTAAAAATCTATGAGGAATCTTTTGAAAAAGCACCATCGAGCTAGTTATCAAAGACTTTCCATGAATACCTCTTGAATTTTGGTTTGGGTCTTTTGATGATGTTGACAACAGTTGGTGTAGCTATTATAACTTCAATTCAAACTCAAATGCTTATGAAATAACTTCTATTTCAAACCCACAAATCATATATAGCAATAAATACCTTTTATGTGTTCAACGAGATCTAGGGTTTACACCAAATTACTTTGAATTGCCTTTAAGACTCTTTCAATTTGCTTTTTTCTCCCCAAATACACAAATGGGATTAGAATCAACTTAGAAACTCACTTGATGCCTTTCTAATTTTCCCTAATTTTGCATTAATTGATTCAATATCCAAAAAGTAGGTAAACACTTCATTGATATACTATAAACCCTAAAATTCTTTGTAATTCTTCAGATTTGTATATTTTCTGCTTGTTTCTTTTCCAAAAGCTTAATATTGTCTTTTTACACCATATATCTTCTTTTCACTCCTTGACAACTCACATTTCCAGGGGGTTGTTATATTTTTCTGTTATTGCTCCCCCTAAGCTCATGCCTAGGTTTAGTTTTTAAAGGAATTATCTGCACCAAAGGGAGGTATAGATGCATTTGATTCATCCTTGTTCTCAATGTCCTCTTTATTTCTCCAAATCTTCTCCATTTCCTTCTTTACTTCAATAGGATCAATTTTCTTCACAGATTCATTCCTCTTTCTTGGATTAGTCTGCCTTCTGTTCTTACTTCTGCAAAATCTTGAAATGTGTCCAGGTTTGTTGCAACTATAGCATACAACAGTTTTATGACCAAATTGACTTCCATTCAATCTTGATCTGCACTGGTTAGCTTTGTGTTCAAATACATTGCATGTATAATGGTAACCATTGAAAAATTGAGTCATTCTACCAACATTATATCTATTCATCATCTGATTTCTACATTCAACAACTCTATGTCCAAATTTCTTGCATGCAAAACATTGTCTAGAGAAGGATCCAACATGCCGATTGATTCTACTTATACATTCTATTGCCTGATGTCCAAATTTATTGCATAAAAAACAAATACCATTGAAAGATGGGTACCTTTGAGCATTTGGTTGTCTAATAGGGGGTCTTCTAGAATTGCTTCTTTTTTTGAATTGTTTGCCATTGCCTTGAGTCTTCTTTTGATTTTCAGCCTTGTTAGGAGTTTTATTTTCCTTTGAGCTTTCTCCTTCTTCAAGTCCTAAACCACTTTTATCTTTAGATGGTTTCTGTCCTACAATTAGTTCATCAAGCATTGTAGTACTTATTTTGAATTTATCCTCATGAGTTCTTGATTTTTCTAGATCTAATCTTAGAGTTATCACTTCTTGTTCAATTCACGTGCATTCATCAGTCTTACTTTGTACCACTGCATTCAAACAATCCTCTATTATTTTCTTTTCTTCCACTTGTACTTTACTCTTGATGATGTCTTCATTTGACTTCTTCAAGTGTTTATTGACTTCTCTATGTTTTTCTCTAAATTTCTTGATTTGTTCTCTCAATTTTTTGATACATTCAATTGCTTCCTCTAGGTTTTACTTCAAACTTTTGTTTTCACCTTCAACTCTATCAAGATCTTCAAGAGCAACTTTAAGTTCTTCTTTTTCAATCATGCAGTCATCTTCTATGTATTCAATTGTAGAAATTTCTTCTAGAGGAATATGACACTTTTTATCAGCCATGTGTTCAACCTCCAAGATCTTCCTCAAGCTATTAGGGTTTTTAAAAGGAATTAGGCTCTGATACCAATTTTTGAACACTTGAAATACTGAGAGGGGGGGTCAATTAGTATTCTATTAAACCATTTAATCATAATCCATCCAATAATCAAAACATATCTAACTAAAACTATGAATGAAAGCATGAAAGGAATCACAAGATCATACAACACATGAACACAAAGATTTTTACATGGAAAACCCAAAAGGGAAAAAACATGGTGAGGATTAGCTCACAATATATTATAGCTAGTTATAAGATATCACAAAGGCTCACTGCCAGGACAAACTATCCAATAAGGATCATAGCCAAAAATAGATACAAAACAAAAATGGCTACAAAACCAAAATGTGAACTGATACAAAGTGCACCTTTCTTGTGTTGAATTTAGCTCCTTTGAAGCTCTGAACACAAAGTATTGCCCTGCTTTACAGTTGCTCAACATCCACAATTTTTTTTCTCTTAATCAGATCACACACATACTAATCCGCATGTTCACATCATATCACATATCATCTCGCATGTTATCTCATTTCATGCCATCATACAACTAAAAAATGTCTTACATATATACCCAATTACATCCACATACATCAGTTAGGTCGACCTAATTATATGTAGTCTTATATTAATTCAAAATTGCCTTGATAGCTTCATACTTGATTCAAATCCTCTTTGTGCTCAAACCAAACATTAAATACTTAATCTAGATTGGCATGGACCTAAAATAGATCTCATTAACATCCATAATACTTATTTAAGCTCCACAACATACATTAAGGATTAGGTTGGACAGGAATTAGACCTAATCACAAAATAAGACAACTAATAAAACACCAATGATCCACTTGATCATATAAACACTGGACATATGTAGTATGTAGTGTACTATCACCTATAAACAATCTCCCAAAAATTGTAAAGAGTGATCTCAATCACCAGAGGAATGCAGACTAAATTACACATACCTATTTACACTGTATAAAGCAAAAAACTATATGGCTAACTATTGTTACTTGTAACGTTGAACCTGTTCACCCAAAATTGCTAAAATATTGAATATAGACACACTTAATAGTTAGGACTGACATACTATAACCTTAAAATTTGGTCTTATTACATGAGCAATTCTGGATCAAAATACCGGATTAATATGTCTCTATTCATTTTACCGAATTAGACAAACTGTCAACAACTAATGTTGGCATCAATGACAATCACATTAAAAGGGTTCCTTCATTCTTTCAACACCTCGGTCCACCAAGACATGTATAGGTGAAGAGAAGAGGGGAGACCCTCCTCAACTCAGGAATCTATAGACAAGCTCATTGTTCTTCGATTCCCCACTATGAACCTTGTTTATTAGTAGACTTTAAGACTCAATAGTTTGATTGGGATGATGCAATGAAAAAAATAATGCATGAAGCTACTCAGCAGGTGCTTCCTCTTGTTGAGGTGACCAACATTCCTTGATTAAGACCTCATCCTTTTAAAGGTGAGATGTGCAAAGGTAGTACATGACCTTTGTATACTCTAGTCACCCATTGTATAGGTATTACGCTTCAATAGATGGGCTTATCCTAAGTCAATACACCCATTCTTCTACTAAGATTGGTTGTGTATCTATGGTTTTTTTTCATTGTTAAACTAACCGTGACACCAATTAGCATGCTCTTGTTGAAGAAGCTATGTGAAATCTATCCAAAAATCCTTAGAGTCGGTTGTCTATGCTAGTATTTGTTGTTTTTATTACTTTCCAGATTAGACAAACACAAATAAATCCTTAAAACAAATAAGAAATTTTAAAACCATAGACATATTTAAGATAAAATTGCATCTCTGAGTCAAAGAAATACTTTTTATTGTCATCTTGCACCACTTTGGGCCATCCCGATGCAGTTGATTTTTCAAAGAAATGACTCTATCTACAAATTGACACATTTGTGCAACTCAACACTTTTGTCTCAAAATAATCCTCTATCAATGTCCTGAAACATTGTATAGTGATGATTTTCATTGTCACACAATGACATGTTTTCATGTAAACCCATGCTTTTGAAACCTCTTTTCACTTATTTTAGGGGTATTACAATGCTTCTGCCAGTTAAAACGATGCTTTTGTAGAGCGAAGTGTTTGACTGTCAACACCAAAACCACCAAAAATTTCAAAAATCTTAAACCCCTAATTTCAACCTACAGTTAGTATAGGACCATAGACCTCTTCAAACAAAATTTTAGTCATCACCATCATTTGAAACAACAACATACAATATCTTCTCTCCATCCCATATCATTGACACACTTGGACTTCTTTAAACACCTCCTAGAAATCTTTTGATCAAAATACATCTTATCAAACATCAAAATAATTCATCCAAACAAAAACCTATAGTTGACATTGATCATTTGGTTAGATCTCCATACATCATCCCTTAGTTTAGCTCCTTTCTTGGAAAACTGTCTCCTTTCAACTATTTAGTTAAATTAGCATCAAATATTTGTAAGATAGCTAGCTTAAGAGTCATAGTATACTGCTAAGTTAGTAACCTCATTATCATTTTCCTTTTCTTGGACTCATCAATCTAAGACAAGAAAGGATTATCCTCAAATATCTATCAATACAAGATCTAGTAAAAAAAATTGTCTAAATTGAAGGTTTCATATCTTCCACTGATCCAAACATCATCCAAACATTAATCCAAGATCTCTCAGGTGTCATTTCTAGTCCAATTTGAAACAAAATCCAAACATCCAAACAAAAATAATCTTCATGTATCATAGGATTACTACAAGTTATCTGCCTATAATGAGGTCCCAAAATAAGAAAAACATGAAATCTAATCCTAGTAGCTCTAGTATACCCACTACTATGATTTCTACCAAAACAACCCTAGGAATTCCTGATGCTAAATTCAATCCTAGAGCATATAGTACTCTAAGACAAATCCAAACATCTCAATAAAAAATGGTCACAATATGAGACATCACTCACAAAAGCAAGGGATTCATGGACTATACTCTCAAAAAACTATTAGAGATTACACAAGACCCATCTCTTGTTAGAGAACTTGATGCTATGTTATGGGATGATCCAAATCAATAGTTTCTTAAAATTTCACAAGGAGGTGCCAAACTACCCACTAACTTTGATGTTAATACATTAAGGGAATAATCCTTTACATATATAGCATCAATGAATCATCCACATGAAAGCAAACCCTCTGTACATCACATTATACAATAAATAGTTAAACCTCCTCTACCAAATGTACCAAGTCAACC
Organism: Sequoiadendron giganteum; assembly: GCA_007115665.2. Lineage (NCBI taxonomy): Eukaryota > Viridiplantae > Streptophyta > Pinopsida > Cupressales > Cupressaceae > Sequoiadendron > Sequoiadendron giganteum. Next base: position 416,995,790 of record CM021108.1, read on the forward strand.
TACTATAAATTTGATTGATGTGGATCTGACAAAATTTTCAAGATAATACACAAATCCATTATTTCTCAATCAAGGTCTTGAAAATTAGATAAACCTAGGCTTTTCAAACAGAAACATCCTACCAACTGCAACATACACAAATCAACCCAATCCCAACATTCTAAATCCAAACATAATAAATTATGGGAAAAAAATCATTTACAACACCCTCAGCAACATCCTCAACAAAATCCTCAACAATAACCTCAACAACACCCTCAATAACAACCTTAACAACATCCTCAACAACATCCTCAAAAACATCCCCAGCAACATCCTCAACAAATTCCTTAACAACATCCTCAACAAAATAAACATATCTCACAACAAACTCTTACACCATAACAACAACCACACCATCAATACATTACCTCACAAACTCCAACTCCTCAACAACAAAACACACCTCAATACACCTCACATTAAAATCCTATCCCACAACAACAAAAAAATTCTTCTTATAAATAATTACTCACACAACAACCACAGTTCACACTTCACAAAAAAAACCCCAACATCAAAAATACATCCAATATCAACCATAAAACCCCCAACAAAACATCATTCCAAAACATCAATATGGTTCATACAATATATCTTCACCACCACAAAAAACCCTCAATACAAAATGAATCCTCAATCCCAACATATTCCATACAATCTATATGAAATGACCACTAACATCCTCCCTTATTAAAACCCAACATTCAATTCATCCACCATACCTCAATACAACACATATAAACCACCACCGAACAATCTCCCTACATATATAACATCGCAAATTCAAAGCTTAATGTAAAAATTCCAAGATATCCAGATGGGGACAACCAAGTAATTATATAGTCTCTAAGACCTATGTCCCTGTCCATTTGATAGGTGCATAACTGTGTTACCATTTCCTCCCAAATTTGAAATACCAAAATTTCACAAGTACAAAGGACATGGTAATTTAGAAGAACATATACGAGAGTTCTATGCAGCTTGTCTAGAGGTGTCTTACAACAATACATATCTCATGTGCCTCTTTCCATGAAGTCTAGGTGGACAAGCTATTGAATGGTCCTCACACTTACCCCTAGGAATTAAGACCTTTCAAGAAATCATAGACTAACTTTTCACACACTTCTATAATATTGATGCAAAAGTCACTTTAAATGAATTATATCTTGTCAAACAAAATAATGGAGAAAAATTTGCTTCATTCCTACAAAGATGGAAACATAAAACAAGCAAATGTAAATGGCCTATTCTGGAAAAGAAACAAGTCTACATCATTTTTAATAATATAAACATAGAAGTTGGCTTTCATATATGTATGCAATGTCCCACAACATTTGAAGAGATTACAAAAAAAGTTCTTAATATCGAAAGGGCACTTATTGCTAAAGGGTCAATCAAAATTTACAAGGATAACTGTTACCTATTTTAAGCTACAACTCAAAACAGGTAGAGCTCAATTGCATTCATCGTTGAAGGTACACAAGTGATTTCAAAAAAATTCTACTAAGTATTCATTGATCTTGAACAAATTTGATTGCTTTTGAATTTTCAGTATTATTATGCAAGTAATTATAACAGAAAAATCATAAAATTGCATAATGTTTGTTGCTTTATTCATATTGTAAAAGCCAAAGTCCCACACAAACCATGGGAGTAGCTTAATTTGATTTTTATAATCAAATAATGAATACAAAGTAAAGTTGTAAACTACACAAATGAAGGTAATGTAAACATGAAAAAGGGAGTGATTCGTCATTTCCTATAATGACAAATCATTTTTACTCAATGTCTTCAAGTTGTTGTGTCTCCGGTGCCTCCAGGTTGTTTCAGCTCCAAGCTCCATGGTTTCCTACAAGATTGTTGAAAGGTGGTGTTAGAGAAATTATAAATCACATCCTTCCTCATGCCTATATTACCGACAAAAATGTAACCTACATCCTATCAAGCATTCATCAAATGATTAAGTCATCAAAAAGAAGATGATCAAAGAGAATAAGTACAATGGAAGCTTTTAGCTTCAATTATTTTGCTAACATGTTTGTTCACTATTCAGGTATAGGAGAATCATGTTTTGATTATTCATCATATATGTGGAGTAAAATAGGCTCCCATGAGGGTTGAGCCAAACATATCAGGAGGACACTCTCTCATTAATACATGAGAGCCATCAATATCAAAACAATCATGAAATAGAACTGTTGTCACAAAAGAAACTCATAGCAGCACTCCTAATATCACTATGGTGGAAACAACATACAAAGCCCAACTTATCACTCTTCATTTAAAAGAATTATCAAACAGTGAGAGTCAATCTTCAAGTATATAACCTTTCGGGGGCAAGTTTCTGAACCTTCAGAAATTCAAATTATTCACAAAATATCCATGTAAGTAATCATAATCTCATAATTGAATGCAGGAATCTCTCAAGTATCTTGAGGTGTGATTAAGAGAGAAGACATGGGGCTTGGAGCAGGAAGAGGTTGCAGTCATAATGCCACAAGTTTCTCTTCAAAAGAAAAGGCCACTGATTTACTTTAATCATGCATAAGTTACTTAAAGTACATGTCTAGAAGGTACAATCAAGGAAGCACATTGGTCATATTACTAAGTTAAAGATCATGAACACAATCAAGGCTAGTCTTCGAGTCAAAGTAATAATTCATCAGGAGCCTAAAACAAAAGTAGATAAATACTCATAAAATCAACAACTATGGCCAAAGAAAAAGCTAGAATGCAAATTGCAGATGTTCCAACATTTTACAGAAAGCTTCTAAAGGAGGAAAAAAGAATACCCACATAGGCGTTCAAGCTCGAAGAGGAGCAAAGCAAGAAGCAACACGAATTTTTTAAAATTTCACTATTTTATGCAGAAGTATGAGATAAACACAAAGGCCAAGCCTTTGTGATAGGGAAATAGATGGAAAACCCAACATCATAGCCATGACCCCAAAGTACAAAAAAATAAATGACTTTACAAAGCCATGAAAAAGGGTTTGTAATTTGTACAAAGTTTTCCAATACCTCGATTATAATGGACGATGCAGCCTTCTATAGTCTCTTTTGAAGAAAATCCCTGTTTACCATACAACCGTGGCCTTAAAAAGAAGATTCAGCATGAGACTAGGGTTTTCACAAAACCCTCAATGCCAAATTTTTACAGAGTTAAACTACAGATTGAGTGAGGCCTTTAGAAAAGAGCAAGTCTTCCTTGCATATAAAAAAGGAGAAAATCATGGCAGCCTATGAATAGCATAAATAAAGATAGAATTTTCTTTCACATTTTTGAAAAGAACAGTCATGGTCTAGAAATCGAGGGTTTAGACCCTCAAAATATAAGATGGGAGAATAATCTAGAGGCCTCGAAATACAAAAGGGAGATGGGTTCTTACATGATGGTTTGCATATTTTGAAAAAGGAAAACCCTTGAAGATTCAGAAACTATACAGTAGCCGTAGTCAAAAAAGAAAAAAATACCCAGAACCCATGTCACCATGAACGTTCTCAAAAGGGCTAAAATCAAATACTTATTCTACAACTAAAAGGATTCAAGATCTGCTATAAAAGGGGACTTACATTATCATTTGATGCAGAGAAGCAAACTCGAAGCCGTGAAAGACTCAGTTCTTCTTCACTTTTGCCCTCAATGGAGCCAAGAAATATAGGAAATAATAGACAAGAAAAAGAGTTGTCAGAAGTCTCCATGGCTCCCTCAAACCTTCAAAAGGTGTTCTAAAAAAAAAAAAGTGTCAGAGTCATTGATTTTCAGGCTTACCTTTTAGTTTGAGAGAAGCGTTTAGGCTCTCCATGGATGAGTAGAGGTCTCCATGGCAGCATCATACATAAGGACAAAAAAATAAAAATTCTAAATATTTTTACGCAAAATATTTTCTATAGCTGCAATTTGAAGCCAAAAGTGCTCTTTAAAAATGAAGAAGGAACTAGATTTGTGGTCAAAAGTGCCTTAATGTGATTTTTTCTGTAAGATCTTCAGGAAAATCTCCATGAATGACTGAAAATCAAGGGTTTTGACCTCACTCAAAAGTCTCCATGGCGGCTATTACCAACAAGGGTTTTCTCAAAGCTTCTCGAATAGGTCAAGAATGAACCTAATGATTAAGTTTTTGAGTTTTATTTTCCCTAATCTCATGATGGAAATTTTTGACCATGTATTTTCAATTCAAATCATTTTGATTTAGTTTCCCCATGTCCATGACTTTAGGTCAATGACCCTAATAATCATGTGGTCGGTCTCCACAATAATGTGCTTTGTTCAATAATGCTCGGTGGTGACCTTTGAAATATATGCTAATTATTGAAATATATGCCCGGTATAATGTGGCCAATAATCAAAGCATTGACATTTGATGTCAAATATGCTAAGTGGTTGATGTTGTTTATGCATAAATAATGCTAGATATAAAAGGCATGGTAGGGAGACATAAGGAGGAAAATATGTTTGAGATTATGTATTTTTAGAATTTCCCCCCTTTATTTTTTATTGTAAAGTTGTGTTTGAAAATTATTAAATGTAATATTATTAATTATTTTTAATAAGTTTTGAAACGACTATTAACAAAAGGGGGATAATACAAAAAAATTTCCCTCACATGCATGTGGAGTTGAGGATTTGCATCTCTTTCAAAATTCCATGCAAAGGGGCACTTTTGAGTTACATCTTCAGTTGGAGGAGCATTTCTTGAAGACTTTTTGGGTCAACTTACATGCATATCCATTTTGAGACGGTGGAAGATCAATTTCCTTCAGTTACGAGCCTTTTTTCTGAGGATTTTAATCTTTTCTTGTGGATATGATATTTGCACTTCTAGTTCACCTTCAGTGCCACCTCCATGCAGGTTTTTGACTTTTAGTCAACTTAGAGGTGAGTCTTGAGTCACATTTTAGTTACATATAGTATCAGATGGAGTTTCGAGCTATTTAAGCTCAGTTTATAGCATTGGTGGGCCCCTTTTTTCAAACAATTTTGGTTTTTCTCTTTAGATGCTTTCTTTTCTCACTTCTGGTTCACTTTCAGTTCCACCTCTTAGATTCTTTATGCATGCCTTTATTGTATATATTGGAAAAAGTTATTCTTTTTCCTTTAGTTCTTATTTTTCATCTCTTTTGGCATACCTTTTGTAGAGAGACAAAGATTTGTAACTCAACTTTTACATTAATAAAGTTTTTACAGCTTTACAGGTTACCTTAGTTTGTCATTTTGCAGAGTTTTTCCTTTGTTATTCTCGGGAAATCAATTGTCTACCTTCTCACATTCAGGTGTTTTGCTTTTGTTAGTGATTTGATGTGAATTTAATGTGTTTTGAGTTAAAAATCCTTTAAGTTTAGATCTCATTAATGGATGCTTGTATACAGAGTCTGGTTTAATCAGAGGTCATAAATCATGCCATAGTTTTATCTTTATCTTTAAATCATGAAAGTTTTATTTCCTTCATAAAGCATTGAGTTACAAGCCCTTTTATGAAACACTTTTGTGGTTAAGTTGTTCAATTCGAGTTGTGAAGATGGATTATAGGAGATATCATTGTGAATTCAATTGAATGTTCTTTCGTCATTTGGGTGAACCACCCATAGTTTAAGTTTTAAGCATTCAAGTCAAGCCTTCTTCCCTTTTCCATCCAAGTCAAAGTTAGTTATTGGAGAATCAAAAGGAAGCCGACCTATAATCCAGAGGTCTAGTTTCACAATAGGATACCCACAACCTGAAATTAGTCCAATGTTAGATGGGATTGCAGAGCTTTCTAGCCTTGCATGTAGCTACAAATCCCTATGATAACAGTTTTTGGCATGCCCGATAGGACTTTGAAGTTCACTTCAGAGCAAGAATTTCATTGATAATTCTGCTATTCAAGTATACACAACAGTTTTTTCTACCTTACAGAAGGTTACAAATATACCTGGTGACTCTTAGCTCAAGCTTTACAAGCAAATAAGTGTAGATAGCCTATGAGAAGTGTGCAGATGAGAAGAAGTTCTTCACCTTTCGAATATTTACAGCTTTCATCTCCAAAGAGAAGAGGAAGAAAAAAAAGAGAACACACGGTTGACCTTCTAGAAATTAATTAATATCTCCTGGTTTTAGACCAGAAATATTGCTTTCATCGCCTAAAAGAAGAGGTAGACCAATCAAGAGATAGCAAGGATCTCATTCAGCTTCTCCTAGTTTTAGAACATCAATTTTAACCTTCAAGGAGCCCAATCTGAGTAGTTACAACTTATGTGCAGATATTTCCAATAGTACATCCTGTGCCAGTACTTCAAAATCTTAATGTAAGAGTCCCAACAACTCCGTTGGCAAGGGATTATGTGTTTGTACCATTTAAAGGGGGCAACCCATTAAACTTGGCTTAGCACAATGACATTCTAGTATCAAAACTCAAAAGCCTACCTTTTTTCATAGGTGAAGATCAAACCACACCCATAGAGCACATAAGAGATGTAGCTTCATTGTGTCTCATTCATCATGTAACTGAAGAGAACGTTGCAATTAGATTTTTGGCAACGTCACTCAAAGGTAAAGCACTGCAATGGTTCAAAGGTTTAGCAGTAAATTATCTCACTACATGGGATTATTTGGGGGATAAGTTGAACAAACAATTTCAATATAAATCTGATAATCTATCTCTATTTGAATAGATAACAACTATAAAGAGAGCTCCACAAGAACAAATGATAGATTTCAACTTGCAATTCTAGAAAACTTAGAACCAAATTCCAGCAATGGTAAGGCCAACACCTGATCATGCATTTCTATATTATCTTAGATCGTTAAATAGTGATATTGCTATGATGATACAATCACAAGGTGGATTAACATTACCAACAACATATGAAATTGCTATTAGAGCTGAAAAAAGCCTTATACAGGCTGGTAAAATTGCACCTAGGGCCCCTATGCTGATATTTCCAGATATCCATCCTTCAATGCCCATTCATATACCTCTCATTGCCCCACTTCTAGTTGATCCAACCTTAGGCTATCAACCAGTTGTTCAGAATAATGCTTATCCAACACAATTAGATTTGCAAGAGCTTAGGGGTACTCAATAGGAGATGGAAAAGTTATTGCAGACAATTAGTAATGACTTGGTGAATCTTAAGAGGCAACAAGGTCAAAATTTTAGGCCTTACTAAGCACCATTCCAACCTAACAGACCACCTTATCAGAAAGATAATCAGGGACAACAAAGGAATTTTAATCCCAGGCCACCATACAACCTGAATGTTGTGAACCCTTCAAAAGATCTTGTACTTGTGCAAAACAACTTAGCACAAGACTATGTGTGGTGTTATCCATGCAATCAGCCTCATAATCAGGCCACATGCATGAATGAAGTAATTAATCAAGCTCTAATGGTACAAATAAATTATGTTATTGCGGAAAATATAGCAAAATAAAGCAATGATCAACCGAATGATCAAACGCAACAAAATGATCTGGATGTTGCCATGATGAATTGGCAAGGGAATGAGTTTTGCACAGTAATCAAATACAAGGGAAAAACCAGTCAACTACCTCTGTTGCAGCCAACACAAGGTTGAAAATAGAGCTATTGACTTGAGACAACAAGCTATTTCCAATGAACAACCAACAAAAAAAGACAAACAACAGGATGATAAAGGTAAACAACACATTGTTCAACAGAAAAATCAGATACCAACAACTCAAAAGGATCAACCACAACACTCTTCTTCACAAAATGTTCAAATTTTACCAAGAGGTCAACCTGAGCCTGCTAAAGAGCAACAAAAACAAGTTGAACCTATTAAAAAATAGCCGAGCACTCAGCCTCAACGAGTTCTAGTATAGAAAGAAGTTGTTGTTCCTAAAGTGCTCTAGAAGGTTAGTGGTACTTCTTTAAATATCATTGATCATATGAAATAGGATATTGTTACCATAATTATGCTAGATGCTTTACACCTTCTTGGGTAGAAAAAAATCTTGCAAGAGGCTCTAGCTAAGATATCCATTTCTGATGAGTCTGTTAAAAAACAACCAAGAGTCCTTGCGAACAGTTTATAAAGCAAGAAAGAACAACCAACTCAAGAGGTAAATTTACCACCCTTTTATGTTAGTTTGATTATTGGTGATAGCATAGTACATAATTGCATGATAGACTTAGGAGCAAGTAGCTCCATTATGCCCAAGCAGCTGGTAGATAAGTTAGGACTGAGTTATGAGTCATTGTCAAAAGGGGTAGTCAAACTAGATGGTATAACCATTAAGTCTATTGGAGTGATTAAAGGTGTGCCTCTTACATTACATGCATGTCCAAAATTTTCAATTCCACAAGACATCTTTGTCATTGACTTACCTCCCTATTTCGCCATTTTCCTTTCTAGAGATTTTACAACAAAGTAAGGAGGTTATTTGTCATCAAACAAGTCACACATTTTTTCAAGACTAGGTATGGTACTAGAGTAACTATTAAATTAGAGCCACAAGCTAAAGACCATATCAAGCCTTATGTCACAAATCCTGTAAATGCAAACCTAGTTTTTCATGATGAGGAGGATCAAACCATGACCCCCGATCCCAGTGTACCTATTGATGGCATACTTGACATAAATTTAGATGAATGGGCAGCCCAGAATCATGAGGTTGATCCATTTAGTCTCATGGATGAAGTAGGTTTGGGCATTTATATGATTCAGGAGCCCGATGTAATAGTTCCAAATTTGGTCAAAAGTGAAAAGTAGCCAAGTCAACAGATGACACAACTATGGAAGCTGTATTTTGATGGTTCAAGAAGTAAAGTAGGTTTTGGTGGAGGAGCTATGCTGATTTCACCTTAACGAGAGAGGTATTATTCTACACTTCACTTTGCTTTCAACTATTCAAACAATATAATTGAGTATGAACTGTTGATTCATGGCCTAGAATGGGACAAAAAGAAAGGGATCAAGTGTCTGCAAGTATTTGGTGATTTTGAGCTAATCACAAATCAGGTACAAAATATAAACATAACTAAAAATGATCTTCTTAAGCTGTATAAGCATAAAATTTGGGATTTAATAGAAGAATTTGATGCATTTAATCTGCAATCTATTCCACGAAATATGAATAAAGAAGCAAATAAGCTTGCTGCTATTGGCTTACAATTTGATATACCAACAAACATACACAATATCAAGGTACAAAAATATGTTAAAGTGGTAGTAAGACCATCTGTACTTTGGAATAAATTTAGTTGGCAAGTTTTTGATAGCGATGAGCAAATAATCAGTTTTTTGATGGAAGAGGCAGAGTTTTCTGATGGAAACCAGCAAAAGTTTGAACAACAATATGAAATCAGATTTTGCAGCTAAATTCTATTAAGATGCCAAAGGGTTTGGTAACCCTTGAATAAATCTTTAACACTAATGATCAGGTTAGAAAAGATAAATCCAACACCATGGTGAAGCAGGAGTACTACGAACCAATTGAGATATTCAAAGACAAGCTCGTCAAGCTTGGAAAAATCTATACAAAGGAGGAACAACAAGCCGTTGTCTTGCTTTGCCAAGAATTAAGTGACATTTTTGCTTGGGAATATGGAGATCTGAAGGGTTTTAACCCTGAGTTAGCTCAACACACCATTGAGCTAGAACCCAATACGAAACCAGTAAGATAGAAGTAGAGGCCCTTGAATCCGAAGTTAGAACACCTGATGAAGACAAAATTGAACAAGTTGATTGAAGGTAGTATTATTTTTCCAATCAAGCACACTTCTTGGGTTTCAAATTCGGTTCCTATTAGGAAAAAGAACATAGAGATAAGGTTGTGCATTGATTTTCGTGATCTAAACAGAGCTTCACTTAAAGATCACTATCCACTACCTTCAATGGAGCATATATTTTAGGTTGTTTAAGGTTCATAAAGGTTCTAATTGCTGGATGGTTATTCAGGATATAACCAAATTTTGGTTAAAGAGGAGGATCAGTACAAAATAGCCTTTACCACCAAGTGGGGTACTATGGCCTACAAAAAAATGCCCTTTGGATTGTCCAATGCAGGGAAAAAGTTTCAAAGAGCACTGGATATGGCTTTCCAAGGGCTTATTAATAGATTTGTTCTTATATACTTAGATGATATAACTGTGTTTTCAAAGAAATCTGATGAACATTTTGCTCATCTTAGAGAGATTTTTGAAAGATGCAGAGAGTACAGGGTATCATTAAACCCTCAAAAGAGAATTTTTGTAGTTCATGAGGGGAAGCTTTTGGGTCACATCATTTTGAAGAACAAAATCACCATTGACCCAAAAAGAATTGCAACCATCCTAGGTTTACCACTACCTACCCATAAGAAAGTCTTGTAGAGCTTTCTAGGAAGGATTAACTTCGTTAGGAGATTAATTCCAAACATTGTAGCTTTGTTGCAACCACTTACAACCATGATAAAAAAAAACATTCCATTTCACTGGACTAAGGAAGGAAAGAATAGTTTTGAAGAGATCAAAGTGGCACTTGTAGCAGCCCCAACAGTTATCAATCCCAATTTTGACAAAGATTTTATCTTGTATGCATTTGGAAGTGTTGATACCATTTCTGCCATGCTATGTCAACAAAATGAAGAAGGCTTAGAGAAGGTAGTGGCCTTTTTCAACCAAGTTTTGCATGAATATGAAGCTAGTTGTTCATTTGTTGAGAAGCATGTGTTAGTTGTAGTTAGAAGCCTTAAAAAATTTAGGCATATGCTTTCAAATAATAAAATTCAGCTAATGGTTTCTCATTCCACTGTTAAGGATTCTTACTTAGCAAAGATATTAATGATAAAAGAGCAGGTTGGATCACGAAAGTTATGGAATACGACATTGAAATCAAGGTTACCAAACTTGTCAGAGATAAAGGTCTATGTGAGAAACTTGCTGGTGATCAAGAACACAACATACGAGTCAAACAACAAGCCGAAACAATGAAGAGCAAGTTGCTGCTCAAGGTATATCAACAAACTGGATACAACAAATGGTCCATTATTTGCACATAGGTGACTGTTCTGAAGGCTTGGACAAGTCAAAATGAAGGTATTATAGAGTTCAATCCATTCCCTTCGCTGTAATTGATGATATTTTTTACAAAAGGGATTATAATGGTGTCTTACTCAGATGTGTAGTACTAGAACAAATTGAAAAATTTCTGCAAGAATTTCATGATTGCCCCACTGGAGGCCACTTTGCACCAAGAACCACAACCCTAAAAAACAATGAGAGCTGGTTATTACTGGCCTGATTTGTTCAAAGATGCCCATGCTTGGGTTAGAAAATGTAATAAATGTGCGGTCTTTGCAGGAAAGCAGAAGTTTTCAGCTCTGCCATTACATCCAATTCAAGTGGAACAACCATTCGACAAATGGGGACTGGATTTCATAGATCCAATCAATCCACCTTCCAGTGCTACACATAAGTGGATACTTACAACCAATGACTAATTTACGAAGTGGACTAAAGCAGTTGCACTAAAAGAGGCAAATGAGACATCTGTTTTGAATTTTTATCAAGACATTGTTTCCAGGTTTGGTACACCAGATTCAATTATTTCTGATAGTGATTTAGCATTCACAGGTTTGAAAGTTTCAGATTGGTCAGTAAAGCATAATATATTTCTTAATTCTTCTTCAAACTATTACCCCAGGGTAATGGACAAGTAGATTCCACTAATAAAAACTTGATTAAAATCATAAAGAAGACAATCCAGGATAATCAGAGGACTTGGCACGATAAGCTCAAACTAGCCCTTTGGGATGATAGGATTACACCTAAGATAGCAACAAGTAACTCACCTTATGTTCTAACTTATGGAAAAGAAGCCAAAATACCTATCTCAGTTGAGCTGCCTACATTGAATATGATCAAAGAACTGGAATTGCTTGATGAAGTACCCATGAAGATAAGGCTAGCACAGTTAATAGAGTTAGAAGAAACTAGGAAGGAAACCTTAAGAAATCTGGGAATCCATCAAGCCCAAATGAAGAGAACATTTGATAGAAAATATACTCCAGGGATTTTCAAAGAGGGAGATCTAGTTTTTAAATGGGATGAGCTGAAGAGCAAGGCTAGTAAACACACAAAATTTGATGCCATGTCGGATGGATCATACATTATCACTGAATGCAAACAACATAACACATTCCAACTCTCAAGGTTGGATGGAGAGGTGTTACCAATCCCTGTCAATGAGATTAACCTCAAGTAGCGTTATTAGAGTATCAAGTGTTTGGAGATGTATAAAAATATACAAAGCCCAACTTATCACTCTTCATTTAAAAGAATTATCAAATAGTGAGAGTCAATCTTCAAGTATATAACCATTTAGGGGCAAGTTTCTGAACCTTCAAAAATTAAAATTGTTCACAAAATATCCATGTAGGTAAAAATCATCTCAAAATTGAATGCAAGAATCTATCAAATATCTTGAGGTGTGATTAAGCGAGCAGAAAAGGGGCTTGGAGCAAGAAGAGGTTGTAGTCATCATGCCACAAGTTTCTCTTCAAAAGAAAAGGCCACTGATTTACTTTAATCATGCATAAGTTACTTAAACATGTCTAGAAGGTACAATCAAGGAAGCACATTGGTCATATTACCAAGTTAAATATCATGAACACAGTAAGGGCTAGTCTCTGAGTCAAAGTAATAATTCATCAGGAGCCTAAATCAAAAGTAGATAAATACTCAAAAAATCAACACCTACGGCCAAAGAAAAAGCTATAATGAAAATTACAAATGTTCTAACATTTTAGAGAAAGCTTCTAAAGGAAGAAAAATGAATACCCAGATAGGTGTTCAAGCTCGAAGAGGAGAAAAGTAAGGAGCGGGATGATTTAAAAAAAAAAATCACTATTTTATGCAGAAGTCTGAGCTAAACACAAAGGCCAAGCCTTTGTCATAGGGAAATAGATGGAAAAACTATCATCACAGCCATGACCCCGAAGTACAGAAAAATAAATGACTTTACAAAGCCATGACAAAGGGTTTGTATAGAGTTTTCCAATACCCCAAGTATAATGGAGGCCACAGCCTTCTACAGACTTTTTTGAAGCAAACCCCTATTTATCATACAACTGTGGCCTTAAAAATAAGATTCAGCCTAAGACTAGGGTTTTCACCAAACCCTCAATGGCAAATTTTTACAGAGTGAAACAATGGCCTGAGTGAGGCCTTCATAAAAGAACAAGTCTTCCTTGCATATAAAAAAGGAGAAAATCATGGCAGCCTATCAATAGCATAAATAAATATAGAATTTTCTTTCACAGTTTTGAAAAGCATAGTCATGGTCTAGAAATCGAGAGTTTAGACCCTCAAAATCTAAGATGGGAGAATAATCTGGAGGCCTCAAAATAAAAAAGGGAGATGGGTTCTTACATGATGGTCTGCATATTTTAAAAAAGCAAAACCCTTGAAGCTTCAAAAACTATACAGTAGCCGTAGTCAAAAAAGAAAAAAATACCCGGAACCCATGTCACCATGAATGTTCTCAAAAGGGCTAAAATCAAATACTTATTCTACAACTAAAAGGATTCAAGATATGCTATAAAAGGGGACTTACCTTATCATTTTCTACAAAGAAGAAAACTTGAAGCCGTGAAAGCCTCAATTCTTCTTCACTTTCGGCCTCAATGGAGCCAATAAATACATGAAAGAATAGATAAGAAAAAGAGTTGTCAGAAGTGTCCATGACGACCTCAAACCTTCGAAAGGTATTTTCATTAAAAAAAAGTGTTAGAGTCATTGATTTCCAGGCTTACCTTTTAGTTTCAGAGAATCATTCAGGCTCTCCATGGCCAAGCAGAAGTCTCCATGGCCGAGCAGAAGTCTCCATGGCGGCATTATACAAAAGGACAAAAAAAAAAAAAAAAAAACATTCTGAAGATTTTTACGCAAAATATTTTATGTAGCTGTAATTTGAAGACAAAAGTGCTCTTTAAAAATGAAGAAGGAACTAGATTTGTGGTCAAAAGTTCCTTACTATGCTTCTTTCGATAAGATCTTAAGGAAAATCTCTAGGAATGGCTGAAAATCAAGGGTTTTGACCACACTCAGAAGTCTCCATGGCGACTGTGACTAGCAAGGGTTTTCTCAAAGCTTCTCGAATAGGTCAAGAATGAACCTAATGATTAAGTTTTTGAGTTTTATTTTCCCTAATCTCATTATGGGTATTTTTGACCATGTATTTTCAATTAAAATCATTTTGATTTATATTTCCTGTGGCCATGACTTTAGGTCAATGAGCCTAATGATCATGTGGTCGGTCTCCACAATAATGTGCTCTATTCTATAATGCTCGGTGGTGACCTTTGAAATATATGCTAAGTATTGAAATATATGCCAGGTATAATGTGGTCGATGATCAAAGCATTGACATTTGATGTCAAATATGCTAAGTGGTTGGTGTAGTTTATGCATGAATAATGCTAGATATAAAAGGCATGGTAGGGAGACATAAGGAGGAAAATATGTTTGAGATTATGTATTTTTTAGTATTTTCCCCCTTTAATTTTTATTGTAAATTTGTGTTTGAAAATTATTAAATGCAATATTATTAATTGTCTTTAATAATTTTTGAAACAACTTTTTACAAATGGGGGAAAATACTAATTTTGTTTTCGCTCACATGCATCTGGAGTTGAGGATTTGCATGTCTTTCAAAATTCCATGCAAAGGGGCACTTTTGAGTTACATCCTCAGTTGCAGGAGCGTTTATTGAAGACTTTTTGGGTCAACTTACATGCATATCCATTTTGGGACAGTGGAAGATCAGTTTCCTTCAGTTATGATCCTTTTTTCTAAGGATTTTAATCTTTGCTCGTGGATATGATATTTGCACTTCCAGTTCACCTTTAGTGCCACCTCCATGCAGTTTGTTGACTTTTAGTCAACTCAAAGGCCGGTCTTGAGTCACATTTCAGTTACATATAGTATCAGATGGAGTCTCGAGCTGTTTAAGCTCAGTTTGCAACATTGGTGGGCCCCTTTTTCAGATAGTTTTGGTTTTGCTCACGAGATGCTTGCTTTTCTCACTTCCAGTTCACTTTCAGTTCCACCTCTTGGATGCTTTATGCATGTCTTTATTGTATATATTGGAAAAAGTTATTCTTTTTCCTTTAGTTCTTATTTTTCATCTCTTTTGGCATACCTTTTATAGAGAGACAAAGATTTGCAACTCATCTTTTACATTAATAAAGTTTTTACAGCTTTACAGGTTACCTTAGTTTGTCATTTTGTAGAGTTTTTCCTTCATTATTCTTTGGAAGTCAATTGTCTACCTTCTCACATTCAAGTTTTTTTCTTTTGTTAGTGATTTGATGTGAATTTAATGTGTTTTGAGTTAAAAAACCTTTAAGTTTAGATCTCATTAATGGATGCTTGTATACAGAGTCTGGTTTAATCACAGGTCATAAATCGTGCCATAGTTTTATCTTTATCTTTAATTCATGAAATTTTTATTTCCTTCATAAAGTATTGAGTTACAGGCCCTTTTATGAAACACTTTTGTGGTTAAGCTGTTTAGTTAGAGTTGTGAAGATGGATTATAGGAAATATCATTGTGAATTCAATTGCATGTTCTTTTGTCATTTGGGTGTCTCACCCACAGTTTAAGTTTTAAGTTGATGCATTCAGGTCAAGCCTTCTTCCCTTTTCCATCCAAGTGAGATTTAGTCATTAGAGAATCAAAAGGAAGTCGGCCTATAATATGGAGGGTCTAGTTTCACAATAGTATACCCACAACTTGAAATTAGTCCAATGTTACATGGGATTGCAGAGCTTTCCAATGTTGTGTATAGGTGCAAATCCCTGTGATAATCATTTTTGGTATGCCCAGTGGGACTCTGAAGTTCACTTCAAAGAAAGAATTCCATTGATAAAGTTGTTGTTCTGGTATAAACAACAACATTTTTTGCCTTACAGAAGTTTACAAATATACCTGGTGACTCCCAACTCAAGATTTATAAGTAGATCAGTGCGAACAACCTATGAGAAGCATTTAGACGAGAAGAAGTTCTTCACCTTTCGAATATTTAAAAATTTCATCTCCAAAGATAAGAGGAAGAACAAAAAAGAAAACACCCGGTCGACCTTATAGAAATCAATCGATATCTCCTGGTTTTAGACTAGAAATATTGCTTTCATCGCGTAGAAGAAGAGGAAGACCAACTAGGAGGTAACCAGGATCTCATTCAACTTCTCCTAGTTTAAGAACATCAATTTCACCTTCAAGGAGCCCAATTCAAGCAGTTACAACTTTTGTGCAGATATTTCCAGTGGTACATCTTGTGCCAGTACTTCAGGCTCTTAATCTCAGAGTCCCAACAACTTCAATGGCAAGGGCTCATGCATTTGTACCATTTAATTGGGGAAACCCATTAAACTTGGCTCAACACAATGAAATTGTAGTATGAACACTCAAAAGCCTACCCATTTTCATGGGTGAAGATCAAACCACACCCATAGAGCACATAAGAGACATAGCTTCATTGTGTTTCATTCATCATGTAACTGAAGAGAACATTACAATCAGACTTTTGGCAATATCACTCAAAGGTAAAGCAGTGCAATGGTTCAAAGTTTTAGCAGTAAATTTTGTCGCTACATGGGATGATTTGGGGGATAAGCTGAACAAACAGTTTCAGTACAAATCTGATCATCTATCTCTAGTTGAACAGATAACGACTATAAAGACAACTCCACAAGAACAATGACAGATTTCAATTTCCAATTCCAAAAAACATGGAACCGAATTCTAGCAATGGTAAGGCCAACCCTTGATCATGCATTTCTATATTATCTTAGATCATTAATAGTGATATTATTGTGATGATACAATTGCAAGGTGGATTAACATTACCAACAACATATGACATTGCTATTAGAGCTGAAAACAACCTTATATAGGCTGGTAAAATTGCACCTAGGTCCCCTATGCTGATATTTCTAGATATCCAGCCTTCAATGCCCATTCATATACCTCCCATTTCCCCACTTCCAGTTGATCCAACCTTAGGCTATCAACAAGTTGTTCAGAATAATGCTTATCCAACACAATTAGATTTATAAGAGCTTAGGGGTACTCAATAGGAGATGGAAAAGTTATTGCAGACAGTCAATAATGACTTGATGAGTCTCAAGAGGCAACAAGGTCAGAATTTCAGGCCTTACCAAGCACCATTCCAGCCTAACAGACCACCTTATCAGATTGATAATCAAGGACAACAAAGGAATTTCAATCCCAGGTCACCATACAACCAGAATGTTGTGAACCCTTCAAAAGATCAACTTGTACCTGTTTAAAACAAATTAGCATAAGACTATGTGTGGTGTTATCCATGCAATCAACCTCATAATTAGGCCACATGCATTAATAGAGTAATTAATCAGGCTATGACGGTTCAAAGAAATTATGTCACTGCAGAAAATATAGCAAAATAAAGCAATGATCAACAAAATGATCAAATGTAGCAGAATGATCTGGATGTTGCGATGATGAACTGGCAAGTGAATGAGTTTTGTGGAGTAAATTAGATACAAGGGAAAAACCATTCGGCTACCTCTATTGTATCCAACACAAGGTTGAAAAAGAGAGCTATTGAAGTGAGACAACAAGTTATTTCCAATGAATAGCCAGCAGAAAAAGACAAAAAACAGGATGATAAAGGTAAACAACATGCTGTTCAACAAAAAAATTAGATACCAACAAGTGAAAAGGATCAGCCACAACACTCTTCTTCACAGAATGTTCATATTTTACCAAGAGGTCAACCTGAGCCTGCTAAAGAGTAGCAGAAACAAGTTGAACCTATTAAAGAACAACCGAGAACTCAGCCTCATCCAGTTCCAGTACAGAAAGAAGCTGATGTTCCTAAAGTGCAGTAGAAGGTTAGTGGTACTTCTTTTAATATCATTGATAATATGAAAAAGGCTACTATTACCATGAATATGATGGATTCTTTACACCTTCTTGGGAAGAAAGAAAGCTTGCAAGAGGCTCTAGCTAAGATATCCATTTTTGATGAGTATGTTAAAAACCAACCAAGAGTCCTTGCGAACAGTTTAGAAAGAAAGAAAGAATAAACAACTCAAGAGGTAAAGCCGCCACCCTTTTATGTCAATCTGATTATTGGTGATAGCATAGTACATAATTGCATGATAGAATCAAGAGCAAGTAGCTCCATTATGCCCATGCAACTGGTGGATAAGCTAGGACTGAAATATGAGCCATTGTCAAAAGGGGTAGTCCAACTAGACAGTTAAACCATTAAGTCTATTGGAGTGATTAAAGATTTGAATCTTACATTACATGCATGTCCAAACTTTTCAATTATGCAAGACATCTTTTATCATTGACTTACCTCCTTACTTCACCATTTTCCTTTCCAAAGATTTTACAACAAAGTTAGGAGGTTATTTGTCATCAGACTGGTGACACATGTTTTTTAGGACTAGGTATGGTACCAAAGTAACTGTTAAATAAGAGCCACAAGCTAAAGACCATATCGAGACTTATGTCACAAATCACATAAATGCAAACCTAGTTTTCCATGATCAAGAGGATCAAACCATGACCGTCGATCCCACTGTACCTATTGAGGGCATACCTGACATAAATTTAGATGAATGGGTAGTTGAGAATCATGAGGTTGATCCATTCAGTCTCATGGATGAAGTAGGTTTGGGAGTTTATATGATTCAGGAGCTTGATGTAATAGTTCCAAATCTGGTCAAAAGTGAAAAGAAGCCAAATCAACAGATGAAACAATTATTGAAGCTGTATTTTGATGGTTCAAGAAGTAAAGTAGGTGTTGGTGGAGGAGCTATGCTGATTTCACCTAGAGGAGAGAGGTATTATTCTACATTTCGCTTTGCTTTTAGCTGTTCAAATAATACAACTGAGTATGAAGCATTAATTCATGGCCTAGAATGGGCTAGAAAGGAATGGATCAAGTGTCTATAAGTATTTGGTGATTCTAAGTTGCTCAGAAATCAGGTATGAAATCTGAACATAACTAAAAATGATCTGCTTAAGTGCACAAAACTTGGGAATTAATAGAAGAATCTGATGCATTTAATCTACAATCTATTCCAGGAAATCTAAATAAAGAAGCAGATAAGCTTGCTGCTATTGGATCACAAGTTGATATACCAGCTAACATACACAATATCGAGGTACAACAATATGTTAAAGTGGTAGTAAAGCCATCTGTACCTGATAATAACTTTAGTTGGCAAGTTTTTGATAGCGATGAGAAAATAATCAGTTTTCTGATGGAAGAGGCAAAGTTTTCTTTTGGAAACTAGCAAAAGTTTGAACAACAATATGAAAATTAGATTTTGCAGCTGAAGTCTAATAAGCTTCCAAAGGGTTTGGTAACCCTTGAATAAATATTTAACACTAATGATCAGGTTAGAAAAGGTAAATCTAGCACCATGGTGAAGCAGGAGCACTATGAACCAATTGAGATATTCAAAGACAAGCTCCTCACGCTTGGAAAAATCTGTACAAAGGAGGAACAACAAGCCTTTGTCTTGCTTTTCCAAGAATTCAATGACATTTTTTCTTGGGAATATGGAGATCTGAAGGGTTTTAACCTTGAGTTAGCTCAACACACCATTGAGTTGGAACCCAATGCGAAACTAGTAAAACAGAAGCAGAGGCCCCTAAATCCGAAGTTAGAACACCTGATGAAGACAAAATTGAACAAGTTGATTGAAGGTAGTATTATTTTTCCTATCAAGCACACTTCTTGGGTTTCAAATTTGGTTCATGTTAGGAAAAAGAACAAAGAGATAAGGTTGTACATTGATTTATGTGATCTAAACAAAGCTTCACTTAAAGATCACTATCCACTGCCTTCAATGAAGCATATATTGTAGGTTGTTTCAGGTTTAGAAAGGTTCTCATTGCTAGATGGCTATTCAGGATATAACCAGATTTTGGTTAAAGATGAGGATCAGTACAAAAAAACCTTTACCACCAAGTGGGGTACTATGGCCTACAAAAAAATTCCCTTCGGATTGTCCAATGTAGGGGAAACATTTCAAAGAGTGATGGATATGGCTTTCCAAGGCCTTATTAATAAATTTGTTCTTGTACAATTAGATGATATAACTCTGTTTTCAAAGAAATATGATGAAAATTTTAGTCAACTTCAATAGGTTTTTGAAAAATGCAGAGAGTATGAGGTATCATTAAACCCCAAAAAGAGAATTTTTGTAGTTCATGAGGGGAAGCTTCTAGGTCAAATCATTTCGAAGAATAGAATCACCACTGACCCAGAAGTAATTGCAGCCATCCTAGCTTTACCACTACCTGCCCATAAGAAAGGCCTACAAAGCTTCCTAGGGAGGATTGACTTCATTAGGAGATTCATTCCTAACATTGCAGCTTTGTTGTAGCTGCTTACAACCATGCTAAAAAAGAACATTCCATTTCATTGGACTAAGGAAGGAAAGAATTTTTTTGAAGAGATCAAAGTGGAAAATGGGACATCTATTTTAAAATTTTATCAAGACATTGTTTCCAGGTTTGGTATACCAGATTCAATTATTTTTGATAATGCTTTAGCATTCACAGGTTTGAAAGTTTTAGATTGGTCAGTAAAGCATAATATTTTTCTGAATACTTCTTCAAACTATTACCCCCAGGGTAATGGACAAGTATAGTCCACTAATGAAAACTTGATTAAAATCATAAAGATAATCTAGGATAATCAAAGGACTTGGCATGATAAGTTGAAACTAGCCCTTTGTGCTGATAGGATTACACCTAAGAGAGCAACATGTAACTCACCTCAGGTTCTAACTTATGGAAAAAAGCCAAAATACCTATCTCAACTGAGCTACCTACATTGAATATGATCAAAGAATTGGAATTGCTTGATGAAGAACCTATGGATATAAGACTAGAAAAGTTAATAGACTTGGAAGAAACTAGGAAGGAAGCCTTAAGAAATATGGGAATCCATCAAGCCCAGATGAAGAGAATATTTGATAGAAAAGCTACTCCAAGGATTTTCAAAGATGGAGATCTGGTTTTTAAATGAGATGAGCTCAAGAGTATGCCTAGTAAACACATGAAATTTGATGCCATGTGGGATGGCCCATATATTATCATTGAATGCAAACAAAATAACACATTCTAGCTCTCAAAGCTAGATGGAGAGGTGTTACCAATCCCTGTCAATGGGATTCACCTGAAGTAGTGTTATTAGAGAATCAAGTGTTTGCAGATGTATAATAGCATACAAAGCCCAACTTATCACTCTTCATTTAAAATAATTATCAAATAGTGAGAGTCAATCTTCAAGTATATAACCTTTTAGGGGTGTTAGAACCAAAATTTTCATAAAAATTCTAAGGTCTTTTACCCATTTGAGCCCAATATTTTCCTCTTTTTCATGAAAAATCATTTTACCCTCATCCAAAAAGCCAAAAAAAAGCTTTTACCACCATAACGCGGCCTTAACATTCACCCTTTGTGGTTTCCACCTCTTACTTCCTTGCCACAACCCCTTACAAAGAAGCTCACAGTATCACCATTTGCAACAATTATGGTGGCTTTTATTGCCACATCGCAGAGGGACAAAGCAAGACCCGCGGTTGCATGGTATACTTGAAGACAATCGCCATACCACAGGGGGTGTGCAAGGAGCCCACGGTAGGGCGGTAGACGGTGAAGATGGAAGTCAGGGCGAGTCACTGCGGTATTGTTAGACCACGGTGGAGCGGTGAAGGAAGCAAATAAACCACTATACCACAGAGGGACAAAGCAAGACCTATGGTAGAGTCGAGAACAATGATAGGCCACCGCGATACCATGGGGAGCAGAAAGAAAACTCACGGTAGAGGGGTAGGGATGACGGTAAAGAAAGATATCACCCCGGTACCGCTAGAGGGAGAAACAGAGTCCGCAGAAGAGCGGTATATGGAGATGTAACATAAAATGTCACTGCAGTACCGCAACAGAGGAAATGAAGGTGCGTGGTAACGCGGTAAACTGGTTGTTGCTGCTACAATAGTTGTGATGGTTACTTTCAGTTGTGTGTGGTTTTGAAGTGACATGACTTTTGGCCTTTCACATGAATATGAATAGTCAGAAACCAAATGGCGTGAAAAGGATTTTCTAAGTGTATAAAAGCATGAGATTGATAATGAATAAGGGCTTAGAGAGATTTTTTGTTTTTTAGAATGTTTTATACAGTAGAGACCATGATGCAGGTTTATTTTTGAGGAAGATAATGAAATATTTCTATTTCGGTGGTTCTAGTTTGGTATCAATTGTTTGTTAAAATTATTCAATTATTTGGTTGTCTCTGACTTAATATTTTTTGGTTATTTAGGTTGATATATCTAGTATATTCAATTTATCAATGAACATTTGTTGTATCTGTGTGATGTGATTATTTGGTTTCTTCAAGGAAGAATTAAATTCCTTTTGGTCAATCACAATAACTTGGGAATGTTATTTGGATCAGTAAGAAGAGTTAGATAATTAGGATTGGTATTCTGCCTCCAGTAGGGTTTGTCAATCATTATCTTGCATGTTTATACAAGTTATAAATAGATATTTGTATGCCAAAAAATTAGAATTTTTTCCAAATAGAAGCCATTCTTTATAGACTTTCATTTGACTCTATTTTACCCAAGAAGGCACTGGTCTCACTCATTTTATTTATTCAGTTTCATTAAATTCATTTCAAAACTTCACATCTATTAACTGAACATATTGAATTATACCTTGATATTGCTTATACTATTTATACCAAATTAATATCACATCTCTCCATTGTCAAATTGCCATTGTGGATAGATTGATCAAGTAGGAAGCATAGTTCAAATCTGCATCATTTGCATAGGTACACCCGCCTAGGTTTAGCAGGGCCTAAAGAGTAGAAGGTTCAATTACATTAACTGGCCTTGTACGTTAGCCAAAAATGTTTCAAGAGCTTGGCAACCTCGTGTGGTTCAAACCTGCATTTTTGAGTCCTAACAGTTTGGCAATTCCACTGGGGAATTTTCAGAAAATTTGGTTCCAACCTTTCCATTTATAGAGTCATAGAAATTTCACATTTGCATGCACTTGAGTTCATAGGAGATTCTGTTGGGGAAAACCAAAACAATATCAAAATCCTTTTCAATTTCCTACTTTTGGGAAAAGTAGGTGGTGACTCTGTTTAAGATTGATAAATAATGCATAGACATTGTGGAACAGTACCACTTTGCCAATTTTCTCGTCAAGATGTCAGAAGAAGTGAGAAGGAAGCAGTAAATAAGAGATTTGAAGGAATTCAAACAACAAAGGCTACAATTGGACCAATAGATGCTACAGTTAAACCAACAACTGTTGTAGTTGGGAGTTAAACATGTCTCAGATGTATCACAAAATAGGCCATCCTACAGTGAGAATGAATACACAAATGCCAATAGATCTTGGACACCACAAGTTCCACATGATATAACTGAGAAGTTCGGCAATGAAGGTAATGCTCTTTATTCACAATAGAACATTTATTCACCACAGTCATTTGTGAAGAAAAGTGATAAGTATTTACGTATTCAAGAAAGAGGCAAAAATCTCTTAGATGCCTTTCTTAACATAAGAAAATACAAAGGATAATCTGGGTGTTCTTTGTTCAGCAAAATGACAGATATTTGTAGTCAAATACCTATTAATTTCCCACCTAATAGGTCTGAGTTCATTCAATAGTTCATGAAAGTGTATGAGCCCAATTCAATTTATTGGCCTGAATCATGGGTACCCGTTGCTTATAGTCAAATAGATGAATGGACTGACATGGTAGATAAGAAAAAGTATGAGGACACTATCAATATTGAAACCAATAGTGGTACCACTGATGAGTGTGAAGATGAACCTGTGGATTTTGATCTACAACAGGGCGATTCTTGCAGCTCTTACGAAGATCAAGAAGTGGGAGAAATAGTAGAAGATATGGAAGAAGAATCGTATTCACTCAGTAGTGAGCAGGTTTTAGATTTGTTAACTCTTGAATACAAGAAATGTGCATACAAGGATGATTCTAAAGTTTTGTGTCCAACCTATATTTTGTTTGATAGTGAGAGTGTTGTGTGCAATAGTTCATATGACTCCATGTGTGTTTCTCAAAGTGATGAAGAGATCTTTGAAGCTGATCAAGAATCTGTATCTATTCAAGAAGAGGTATGTGATTTAGAAGTTTTGGGCTCACATAGAGAAGATATTGGTTTTCATATCATTGATGATGAGTGTTCAACATTGATTGATTCAAATATATATAAGGATGACTATATGGATCAAAAACATGTGTCATTACCAACTGGTGGTAGGGAAGAGATGAAAATTATTTTTGATTTGATTGTCTCAAAAGATGTGGATGAGATATAATTTTCAGACTCCCAAAATAAGCATTCATATTTTCAAGTCCCAGTATAGTTGCAAGATCATTTAGCAACACATGATAGTGAGAAAAATAATGAGGAATGTTCCATTGGTTGTGGATACACTTTGTATGATGAAGGTGACAAAGATCTATCATATGATAATAGGAATTACAAGCTGCAAAGTGGTGGAAGCAACATAAGTCAGGTTGAACACAATGATTTTCTGAAAGTTTTCAATGACAATACATGTAGCAGGGCAGATGTAATGAATAGTTTCAAGAGGAACTTGATGATCTCAAATCAGAATAAAGTTTATGATAGAGGAAATAATAGGCCCTTCTTTTGGGTGGCCATGGGCCATCATTTATGGTTTGAATTTTAGACCATAGCAGATGCAAAGGATTAAGGATTGCCAGTGCATGGACAATTCTTTGCAAACCTCTTTAAACATTCTTTTTTCCATGCACAGTAGTTTAGGAATTTAAAAGAGGTTGGGACTTGCCAATACATGGACAATTCCAGAATTCCCTCATTTGAAAAAAATGTTTTATTTCCATGTACAGTAGTGTAGGGTCACTTCCATTCTTCTTCCTCCATCCTCCATTTTCCGCCTCCTTCATTTTTTCATATCCTTTGCTGTCTTGGTCTGCTCTCCCAATGATATTCTGGATTCTTGTAGTGATTGGAAAATCACTCATCCACAATAGGAGCCACTATTAGGAGCCAATATTTTCCTGTCTTTTTCATGAAAAATCATTTTACCCTCATCCACAAAGCCAAAAAAAAGCTTTTACCCCCACACCGTGGAGGGACAGAGCAAGATGCGCAGTTGCATGGTATACTTGAAGACAACCACCATACCATGGGGGTTCACAAGGATCCCACGATAGGGTGGTAGATGGTGAAGATGGCAGTCGGGGTGAGTCACCAGGGTACCGTGGGGAAGTGAAAGATAGACTGCGGTAGAGCGGTGAAGGAAGCAAAGAAACCACTATACCATAGAGGGACAAAGCAAGACCCATGGTAGAGTTGAGAACAGTGATAGGCCACCCCGATACTGTGGGGAGTAGAAAGAAAACTCGCGGTAGAGTGGTAGGGATGACGGTAAAGAAAGATATCACCGTGGTACCGCTGGAGGGAGAAACAGAGCCCGTGATAGAGCGGTATATGGAGATGTAACATAAAATGTCACCATGGTATTGCAATAGAGGAAATGAAGGCACACGATAATGCGATAAATTGGCTCTTGCTACTGTGATAGTTGTGATGGTTACTTTCAGTTGTGTGTGGTTTTGAAGTGATGTGAATTTTGGCCTTTCACGCGAATATGAACAGTCAGAAACCAAATGACACGAAAAGGATTTTCTAAGTGTATAAAAGCATGAGATTGATAATGAATAAGGGCTTAGAGAGATTTTTTGTTTTTGAGAATGTTTTATACAGTAGAGACCATGATGCAGGTTTATTTTTTGAGGAAGATAATGAAAGTTTTCTAGTTCAGTGGTTCTAGTTTGGTATCAATTGTTTGTTAAAATTATTCAATTATTTGATTGTCTCTGACTTAATGTTTTCTGGTTATTTAGGTTGATATATCTAGTATATATTCAATTTATCAATGCACGTTTGTTGTATCTGTGTGATGTGATTATTTGGTTTCTTCAAGGAAGAATTAAATTCCTTTTGGTCAATCACAGTAACTTGGGAATGTTATTTGGATTAGTAAGAAGAGTTAGATAATTAGGATTGGTATTTTGCCTCTAGTAGGGTTTGCTAATCATTATCTTGCATGTTTATACAAGTTATAAATAGATATTTGTATGCCAAACAATTAGAATATTTGCTAAATAGAAGCCATTCTTTATAGACTTTCATTTGACTTTGTTTTACCCAAGAAGGCACTAGTCTCACTCATTTTATTTATTCATTTTCATTAAATTCATTTAAAAAAGTTCACATCTGTTAACTAAACATATTGAATTATACCTTGATATTTCTTATACTATTTATACCAAATTATAACCACATCTCTCCATTGTCAAATTTCCATTGTGGATAGATTGATCAAGTAGGAAGCATAGTTCAAATCTGCATCATTTGCATAGGTACACCCACCTAGGTTTCGCAGGGCCTAAAGAGTAGAAGGTTCAATTACATTAATTGGCCTTGTACGTTAGCCAAAAATGTGTCAAGAGCTTGGCAACTTCTTGTGGTTCAAACCTTTGTTTTTGAGTCCTAACAAGGGGCAAGTTTGTGAACCTTCAGAAATTCAAATTGTTCACAAAATATCCATGTAGGTAATCATCATCTCAGAATTTAATACAGGAATCTATCAAGTTTCTTGAGGTGTGATTAAGAGAGTAGACAAGGGGCTTGGAGTAGGAAGAGGTTGCGGTCATCATGCCACAAGTTTCTCTTCAAAATAAATGACCAGTGATTTATTTTAATCATGCATAAGTTACTTAAACATGTCTAGAAGGTATAATCAAGGAAGCACATTGGTCATATTACCAAGATACAGATCATGAACACAATCAAGGCTAGTCTCCAAGTCAAAGTAATAATTCATCAAGAGCCTAAAATAGAAGTAGATAAATACTCAGAAAATCAACACTTGCGGCCAAAGAAAAAACTAGAATGCAAATTGTAGATGTTCCAACATTTTACAGAAAGCTTCTAAAGGAAGAAAAATGAATACCCAGATAGGTGCTCAAGCTCGAAGAGGAGAAAAGTAAGAAGTAGCATGATTTTTTTTTAAATTCACTATTTTATGCAGAAGTCTAAGCTAAACTCAAAGGCCAAGCCTTTGTCATAGGGAAATAGATGGAAAACCCAACATCACAACCACGACCCCAAAGTATAGAAAAATAAATGACTTTACAAAGCCATGACAAAGGGTTTGTACAGATTTTTCCAATACCTCGAGTATAATGGAGGCCAACACCTTCTACAGTCTCTTTTGAAGTAAACCCTTGTTTATCATATAGTTGTGGCCTTAAAAAGAAGATTCAACCTGAGACTAGGGTTTTCACCAAACCCTCAATGACAAATTTTTACGGAGTTAAACTACGGCCTGAGTGAGGCCTTCAGAAAAGAAAAAGTCTTCCTTGCATATAAAAAAGGAGAAAATCATGGCAGCCTGTGAATAACATAAATAAAGATGGATTTTTCTTTCACTATTTTGAAAAGCACAGCCATGGTCTGTAAATCGAGAATTTAGACCCTCAAAATATAAGATGGTAGAATAGTCTAGAGGCCTCAAAATACAAAAGGGATATGGGTTCTTACATGATGGTCTGCATATTTTAAAAAAGGAGAAGCCTTGAAGCTTCAAAAACTATACAATAGCCGTAGTCAAAAAAGAAACCCATGTCACCATGAACATTCTAAAAAGGGCTCAAATTAAATACATATTCTACAGCTCAAAGGATTCAAGATATGCTATAAAAAGGGACTTACCTTATCATTTGTTGCAGAGAAGCAAACTCAAAGCCATGAAAGCCTCAGTTCATCTTCACTTTCGGCCTCAAAGGAGCCAATAAATACAAGAAAGAATAGACAAGAAAAAGAGTTTTCAAAAGTCTCCATGACGACCTCAAACCTTCGAAAGGTGTTCTAAAAAAAAAGAAGTGCTAGAGTTATTGATTTTTAGGATTACCTTTTAGTTTTAGAGAAGTGTTTAGGCTCTCCATGGTTAGGCATAAGTCTCCATGGCGACATCATACAAAAGGACAACAACAACAAAAAATAAAAAAATATTTTTTGTAGTTACAATTTGAAGCCAAAAGTGCTCTTTAAAAATGAAGAAGGAACTAGATTTGTGGTCAAAAGTGCCTTACTATGCTTCTTTTTGTAAGATCTTCATGAAAATCTCCATGCATGGCTGGAAATCAAGGGTTTCGACCTCACTCAGAAGTCTTCATGGTGGCTCTTACTAGCAAGGGTTTTCTCAAAGCTTCTCGAATAGGTCAAGAATGAACATAATGATTAAGTTTTTGAGTTTTATTTGCCCTAATCTCATGATGGGCATTTTTGACCATGTATTTTCAATTAAAATCATTTTGATTTATTTTTCCCGTGGCCATGACTTTAGGTCAATGAGCCTAATAATCATGTGGTTGGTCTCCACAATAATGTGCTTTGTTCTATAATGCTTGGTGGTGACCTTTGAAATATATGCTAAGTATTGAAATATGTGTAAGGTATAATGTGGCCGATGATCAAAGCATTGACATTTGATGTCAAATATGCTAAGTGGTTGGTGTAGTTTATGCATGAATAATGCTAGATATAAAAGGCATGGAGGGGAGACATAAGGAGGAAAATTATGTATTTTTTAGTATTTTCCCCCTTTAATTTTTATTGTAAAGTTGTGTTTGAAAATTATTAAATGCAACATTATTAATTGTTTTTAATAATTTTTGAAACGACTATTGACAAAAGGGGGAAAATACTATTTTTTTTTCACTCACATGCATGTGGAGTTGAGGATTTGCATGTCTTTCAAAATTCCTTGCAAAGGGGCACTTTTGAGTTACATCTTCAGTTGGAGGAGCATTTATTCACCACTTTTTGGGTCAACTTACATGCATATCCATTTTGAGATGGTGGAAGATCAATTTCCTTCAGCTATGAGCCTTTTTTTTGAGGATTTTAATCTTTGCTCGTGGATATGATATTTGCACTTCCATTTCACCTTCAGTGCCACCTCCATGTAGTTTGTTGAATTTTAGTCAATTCACAGGCTAGTCTTGAGTCACATTTCAGTTACATATAGTATCAGACAGAGTTTCAAGCTGTTTAAGCTCAGTTTGCGGCATTGGTGGACCCCTTTTTTAGATATTTTTGGTTTTTCTCATGAGATGCTTGCTTTTCTCACTTCCGGTTCACTTTCAGTTCCACCTCTTGGATGCTTTATGCATGCCTTTATTGTATATATTGGAAAAATTTATTCTTTTTCCTTTAGTTCTTATTTTTCATCTCTTTTGACATACCTTTTGTAGAGAGACAAAGATTTGTAACTCAACTTTTACATTAATAAAGTTTTTACAGCTTTACAGGTTACCTTAGTTTTTCATTTAAAGAGATTTTCCTTCGTTATTCTCTGGAAATCAATTGTCTACCTTTTGACATTTAGGTTTTTTGCTTTTGTTAGTGATTTGATTTGAATTTAATGTGTTTTGACTTTTGAGTTAAAAAACCTTTAAGTTTAGATCTCATTAATGGATGCTTGTATATAGAGTTTGGTTTAATCACAGGTCATAAATCATGCCACAGTTTTATCTTTAAATTTAAGTCATCAAAGTTTTATTTCCTTCATAAAGTATTGAGTTACATGCCCTTTTATGAAACACTTTTGTGGTTAAGCTATTCAATTAGATTTGTGAAGACGGATTATAGGAGATATCATTGTGAATTCAATTGCATGTTCTTTCATCACTTGGTTGAACCACCCAAAGTTTAAGTTTTAAGTTTATGCATTCAAGTCAAGCCTTCTCCCGTTTTACATCCAAGTCAAAGTTAGTCATTAGAGAATCAAAAGGAAGCTGACCTATAATCCAGAGGTCTAGTTTCACAATAAGATACCCACAACCGTAAATTAGTCCAATGTTACACGAGATTGCAGAGCTTTCCAATGTTGCTTGCAGGTGCCAATCCCTGTGATAACAATACAAACCAAACGTAAAGTTTCAACGACAAACCCCTTATATGGGATAATTTTTTTTTTAACTAATGATGGTTTTGTGGATACAAAGTTCATTCAAAACACAAAAAATTATCCAAACAAATAACAAAGTATACAAAATCCTCCAAGAGGACCACCACCTAGACCAAACAACTACCTGGCTAGATGAAAGTACACCCTTAGGGGAACCCATCAAAATAGTTTTGAACAAGCTAATCCAAATAGACTTAGTAAAGATTCTTGATTTCAGAAAATATGAATAACCTCAATTTAAATTGAATGGTACAATAACAATGACTATTATGGGTATCATCAGACAAAAGGACACAAAACATCAAAATGCATGAGGCTTAAAAATATCATTCAATACCTCATAGATCATAGTGAGGTAAACAGTGATCAATGTATAGCGACCTTTGAAAATAATTAGTTAGTTATGTTAAAGAATCCTATGCCTAATCATGGTAAAGGAAAAAATGCTAGAAAGTTAAAAACCTACAACCAAGTCAACCACTCATACAACAATGTCATAGGACATATATAGTATGGCAGCCACCATATCTTTGTTGTTACAATACATAGACAAAATCTTGACTATGGAGTCACCACACAAAGAGGGAAAGTCACCATCTGAGGAGCTGCTCTACAACCAAAGGTCTCAATAAAAGTGAATCCCATAGATTATAGCCTAATAGACCATCTCAAGAAAATCCCAACACAAATCTCAATCTTGGAACTCTTGAGAATCACCCTGCACACAAATAAGTCTTATACAAGGCTATCTTACAATAATTTGTACCTACTAATATAGATATGGAACAATTATAGGCCATGGTAGGGCATATCACATCCACTCATCACTTTGTATTCATGGGAAAAGACCTTCCCTCTCAAATGTATCATAATCAAACATTGTATCTTGAGGTCTATGTCCACAAACATAAGGTAAAGAGAGTTCTGATAGATGGAGGTGTGGGCTTAAATATCTGTACTCTTCAATTGGTCAAGCATTTGGGGTACTCTGAAGGAGTAATGGAAAGAACAAAAGGAATAACCATCAGGGCATATGATGATAATGAAATGGACTAATAAGGAACCATAAATTTACCTATACAAGTTGGTCCTACAATAGCTAAAACATGTCAATTTTTAGACCTTGACTTGCCTTAAAACACATTCTAAGCCACCCATGGATCTATTCCATGTAGGAAATTCCATCTAAATACCATTAATGTCTCAAATTTCCTTACATGATACTGAGGTTACCATCCATGGTGACCCCAAACCCTTATGCTATTGCAAAAGCATGAAAGAAAAATACCATATATTAGTCAAAGTCCCTAATAATGATGCAACTATACCTTCATCATCCTACATTGATCCAAAAACAATAGCATCTACATCTACATCCCATAAAAAACCTCTAAATTCAAGGTAGAAATAAAAGATAATGGTTGTGGTGATTACAAACTTAAAGAATCCTTCTATGTGGGACAACTACCACCCTCCCCAAAGACATATGGAAAACCTCATCACATTGAAAAAGCATCCAAGACAATCAAGTTTTAACCTACTATCTTTGTAAAATGGGGAGAACTAAATACAAAGGTTATTGATGAAGGAGACTTCTCAAAATGGATTTATTAAGAAGAACAAGAAGAAGCTCCTCTTCCTATTGATCCAAATAGAAAAGGATATCATATGATCAAGAACATGGGTTAAACAACTAATGGTGGAATTGGTCTAGCACAATAAGGCATCCAAGAACCCATTGTTCTGGAAAAGAGACCAGGGCATAAGGGTCTTAGGTATGAATCATACAAATATGTGACCCCTCTCACTGAGGTTACCTTTATTGAGGAAGTCGTGGCTTCTCTCTAGTATAATCCATTTAATAAAAATAACATCAAATACTTTCCTATGTGTATAATGGACCTATTTGAAAATGCATGTATATACACTATCATGACCACATAATTCACTCCCCCCATTAGAATCAATGGCCTTAAACTCATTTATCCCCAACCCATCGATTAGGACCAACAACAAGCATCAATTCTCAATTTGTTCGAAAATGATGAAGCTATCATCGAATTCATGGGACTATGAGATGGCATACCTTTGAGATACCACAAAGTAGGGTATGACATTGAACTTGAAACTCAAGAATACTGTTATGACATGATTGAATCCTTTAGTCACTATATGACAGACTTAAAAATCAAAACAAGATCCCTTTGTGAAAACCAAAAAGTGGCGCTTTTGGATCAAGAAAAAGTAAAAAGAAAAGAAGTATCCAAAGGTGAAAACATCTCTAGGGCACATGAGGATGATGGATTCAATTTTCCTGGTGTTGCATTGGATAAAGACAATTTGATAGTCCTTGTTGAAGATGTGCAACCAGTCAATGTTGGAACAATCAATCAACCACAAATAACATATTATGCTACATCCCTAGATGATGAAGAACAACATAACTTAGAAAAATTATTGAACGAGAGAAAGGTAAAATTTTCTTGGTCTTATTTAGAAATGTTGAGTCTTGATACATCATTAGTGGTACATCATCTTGCGGTGAATCCAAATTCTAAACTAGTAAAATAGAATCTAAAAAAAAGCATCCTCAGATAACATTATTGGTTAAAGTAGAACTACAAAAGTTGTTGGAGGTGGGCTTCATCAAACCTATAGACTATCTTGAATGGGTTTCAAACCTTTTACCAATGTCAAAACCCATTGGGGGCATCAGGAGATACACTGAATTTTGAGACCTTGAAAATGCATGTCCCAAAGATGATTTTGTATTACCCAACATTGAGATCAAAGTGGGTCTCACAACCAGACATGAGATTGGCACTTTCAACTAAATACTACCTTATGGGCTTACCGAATGAGTATTTGAAAACCTACTAGTGCCACTCTATATTCCTTGGTCTATGGAATTGAATCCATCTTACCCATTGAGGTCAAGCTCCCATCGCTAAGGTTTTCATTGCAACATCTAATTGATGATGAAGAGTACCATATGTCTAGACTGAATGAGCTAGAATTGTTGGATGAGCGACATCTACAAGCACTGAATCATTTTCAATCCTATCATAATCATCTCCATAGAATCTATAATAAGAAAATCAAGGTTTGAAACTTTTGAGTGGGAGACCGAGTTCTTAAGGAGAATCGAAAAATCAGTTGGATTAAGACAACAAAGGGAAATTTGAACCTAAGTAGTTAGGACCATTTGTTATTACCGCAAGCTATGGATCTGGGGAATATCAACTAGAAACACCTGAAGGGTATCCCTTATAGGATCCTATCAAAAAAAATCATCTAAAATGATTCTATGCCTGATCCATGAGGGGTATCTTATCTAAAAAAGTTAAAAAAAAAGGATAAAATTGTAAAGAGAAAAATCATCCTCTAGTGAAAAACCACTTTGGTGGTGCTTTGGGAAAGTACCATGGTGAAAAATTGGAAAAAAGTGCCATGTGTAAATAAGCACCATCTACCATCTATCAAGTTCTCTTTCTATTTCTCATCCATAATAAATTTGTATCCATCCATCCATATCCCTAGCATGGCTTGGTGTTCGACTAGTATCTATCACTACTAGTACCACTTGGCATTGTCATAGGGTCATCTTATCCACCTCATAGCGAGGTAATATAAATGTGACTAGGGGTATCTTCCTAAACCTAGTCATCAAAATGGATTCTTGTATATCACCTAAGTCATTTAAAAGCTCAAAATATCTAGATGATGTTCAAAACTTCCAAGAACATCTAGATAATGTTTAAAATTCTAAGAGTATCACCTAAGTCATCAAAATATTGAAAACATCCAATATCACATAATACCAAAAATAACCTCAAAACATCTAAAAAAGATCATTTAAAAAAAAATGTTCCAGAAGAGAAAATCACCCATTTCCAATTATTCATCTATAATAAAATTTTCATCCATAAAAAGCCTATTGTTGCCTTCACCTTTCGTGAAACAAACAAAAGAAAATACAAAAATTGTTGAAGCACAAATGTTCATGCAAAATCATAAGTCTTGATCATTGTCAAAAAAAATATCAGAGTCTTCTTATCAATGACCTAAATAATTTTCTATATAAAATCAACATCCAATGAATGTCTTAATGGATATATCCTTCCTACAATAGGAATCATTTTAGATATCACCTGAAACCTAAACTCTCTAGCAAAAGATATGATGGAATTGATGTGTTTTGTCGATTGGTCTTTTCTTTTGGTTTTATCTTCTGTATGATTCCATCTCTCACTTGAAACTACCTTGATCTTCAATATCTTGGTGTGTCTAGAGGGGTATGTAATGGGGCATGGTATTTTATTTCGTTTGCTATGTTTGTTGGATGTTCTTGCAATATGACCTTGGTGAATATTTTCC
Organism: Sequoiadendron giganteum; assembly: GCA_007115665.2. Classification (NCBI taxonomy): domain Eukaryota; kingdom Viridiplantae; phylum Streptophyta; class Pinopsida; order Cupressales; family Cupressaceae; genus Sequoiadendron; species Sequoiadendron giganteum. Next base: position 417,030,287 of record CM021108.1, read on the forward strand.
TTATGTGTGCAATGATGTTCTCAAGTAATACAATGGATTGTGCATATTAGATTCTTTATAGCTTTTGTGTATTTCTATACTTTCTTTGATGGCTTGATTCTCTCACATGATCAAATAAGGTTTCCATATGTCAAGTATGAACAAGGATACTCCTATCTATTTGCAAATTCAAAACTCCATGCAATAGATACAATGCCACCCTAGTTCTTCATACCTTGGTGAATCATGTATAGTTTCTATATAAAAAAAAGGATTGCTCTACATTATTTAGCATAACCTAAAATCAAATGTAAAACAATCTAATCCTATCTCATCATATATTCAATAAAATCTCAAATCTACCCAATAATAATAGATTTATTGACCTACTTGATCAACATCATCTCATTCATCTATCTCATTCTATTCTATCTATCTAATCATCCATTATTCTATTCTACTCATCATACTGACATCTCTATCCAAGTATCATGACATACACAAAAATATCCATCATATCCTACATCCATAAACCATCAATAGCATCTCATATCATCCATCATGCATATATCATATCAATATATATATATATATAACTTATATCTAGATATCATCATATCATAAGATACATACTACATCCACAAATCATTAGCAATAATTATACATAATCATACATCATCACGTCATGAAAACATGAAATATCAAAATAATACATCCATATTTCATGTGCATCCATAATCAAGTATACACGATAATAGCATATTATAGTCTTATAAAAAATGATCCCATCTCATATATAGTCAAGAATGAATGTCATGATACAAAATATCTAATATGTCAAACATGTAATGCAATATATACATAAAAAATACATATACAAGAGGCTATCCATAGCAAATGAATGCATATACATCATAAACATGTCTACGTCATGAATTTGTACATCAAAATATAAATACAAAGATATGTAAATATGAGCTACATCAAGCTCCCTCTCTCCTCTCGATCAGGAGGTTGAGGTGGACCCATCGACTATATGGGAGGGCCTTGTGGCTATTGACCCTATGCTTTTTATTGTTGTGACCCTTGGGAGGGTCAACCAACTGATCCTCCATCTAAATCGCTAGGACCTATTGTGCTCCTTTGGGAGAACTTAGGTTGTTGTCTATGCATGGGGATGAAAATATCATACATTATCTTGTAGTATGTGCAATTACTCTGAAGGTACCTAATAGCCTGAATATGCTGAGATAGTGGGATAACATGTCCTTATCCTATTGTCTCTAGTTATTTTTGATGTCCCCTCTCCTGGTCTCTCTCTGTTGTGATGTAAGCTAGTTGTGTCTCCAACTATTTTCTCTAAGAGATCTCTACATCTTCCTTGATCCTCATCTAGTACTTCTCAATGGTATGCTAAGAAATCTATACATTGACTCTATCCTACTCTCAAAGATATCCATCGTGCTCTCTCCAAGCCTAATCTCACTCCTACAGAGCAACATGAAGTATCTCATCATCTAATCCCCCATATCTAGGACCTCCTATAGCTACTATAATAGCGACTATTAGAACCTATCTTGGAACCTGCCCCTTGAACTATCCTCTATCATTTGCGACTGTGATCTCTTCCCCTACCTATTGTCTCTACTGACAAGCTCTACCTATCTCACCCATGCAACTTCTCCAACCTCCAATGACACCCCCATCTAGATCTCTAAACCTAAGTGACCTAAAATGAACCCACCATGCATTGTGCAAAGGGGTAGTACGTGGATCTTCTTGTCCATCTACCTAGATCAACTGAACATGGGAAAACTGATCAAAATATATGATGCTTTTCTATGTAGATGACATCAAACCCCAATTTTCTCTCTTGAATAACCTGAGCAAAAAATACATGATAATCATCTACAAGAACACCCTTCTACTCATCAAACTACCTCTAGAATCCATCAGGGAGGTATCTCTCTAGTATGTACTATGTACAACCAATTATCCACCTAGTCTACTTGCAGTAGGGTAAATTCTCTCCATAATCCTCCCAAGCCTCTATCTGAACCCAAAGCCTCCATCTGAACTTGCTATATCATCTACCTAGAGCCTCTAGTGGTCCAAATTTCCAATCCTATGTGGATTGAGCATAGTATCATTTATGTAGACCAATGAATACCTATTACATATGTTGACATTGATGTCAACTATGTGGTGATGATAAAGAAACAAATTGGAGGACTAGTGAAGCTATAAGGAAACAAGATAAGATAAGTATAATATATACATTGTTGTACCTTATCTTTTCAAGTTATGTACCCTATCTCTTGAATTTCATATGTAATTTAAGTGCATAATTTGTGTTGATAATGAATATCATAGAAGATAAGAAGTCATGTGGCTTGGAATTGGGTGGAGTATGTTGCAATTTTTTTGAAGAAATTTGGCTAAGTATAGTTCCTATTAGGAAGGGTGTCACAAGCTCAAGAAATTATACTGCATTTTATCACATTCAAAGATATGAGCCTATGGATAGAAAATATAGCTTGTATTTACTCCCAGGTATGTGTGATTCAAATTTGAGATCATGAAGCCTACCGTAAAGTGATTTGTAGCCAACATAATGTAGACTATTGTATAGTGCAATTGTAGTTAGGATAGGTCAGAGGAATGCTCCACATTTCTCTACACTTGGTGATATAGTCTTGTGGTTTGGAGGATTGATAGATTCAAGTCTCAAGTGATAGTGTGTACCAAAACTATATCCAAAGTCATTTGGGTGAGACATGTCTTGTTACTGGCTAAGGTTTTTTGAGGGAGATAAAAAATGCCACCGCTTTTCAACAAAACTTTTCATTTAGCTTTTTTGTTTGAAATATAAGCTCATATGTTACGTTGGTATGCTCAGTTCAAGTTTCATATGATTTTGTCTACCACAAGCAAGTTTTTCAATGTTATACATCAAATTTATATAACAAAAGTGTATTTGGGTTACCGACATCAATGTTCTAATGGTTGCACCAACATGAAATTATCCAAATTTGTAAAAAGAGTGCATAGGGATGTTTAGCAAGGCATATTGGTGTAGGAGAACCCATGTGTGTTTTCATGCCTCAAGTGAAAATTTTTGTTTTATGTTGAGTTGTATTGATGTAATAAGGTCTTATTAGAACATTTTATGTTTTTAAGAGTCTTGGTAGGGTCCTAGGGGTGAAATTGTTAAGAGTTTGTAAATATTGCAAAAAGTTGCAAATGTTAAAGCAACTTTCGCATTTTTGGTCTTTGTCAGGTAAAATGGTGTTTTATTGAGTTTTAAACTTGAAATTTAGTTGTGAAAAATTGGGAGGTGAATTTTAATGTCTTTTAAACCTTGTTACATTGACCCAAAGTGCTGGTTGAATTTTCTTTGGAGAATAATCAATAGAAAGCTCTATTTTTCTACATTTTCTACATTTTTCTTGCTGAACTAGTGAATAGTACAGTCAAGTACAGCCATTTCATGGCATGAAACTTGTTGGAGATTGTGAAGTTGATAATTCTCTAAATTACTCCTTTTGTAACACTTGATTTCATTAAGTTTGAAGCAAATTAGAGCATTTTTACCACAAACCACCTAAAACCCTAGGTACAGTAAGCCCTGAGTGAATAAAATTGTTTTCTCCCCATTCCACTGGTGAAAAATGCTCAAACTTGGTGGAATGTCTTGGAATAGGGTAGGTTTTTTCTTCCTAAAGTTGAAGGAGTAGATAATAAGGTTAGCACATGCTAGGGTGATTGAAGGTCTAATATCTTCATGTATTATACCAAGAAACCATAAAAGAAGTTGCAAATTGAATTGGAAGCATTAAGGAATGCATGGTTGAAAAGTGGAAAATATAATTGGATGTATGAGGACCCTATCAGAGCTAGGAAGTGTCTAGGGAATCTTTATAAGTGTTTGTATGATCAAGCCCTAGTACATTCAAACATGAATTTTCCATTTTAGGCCTAATTGGCATGAGGACAATCAATTTTTGAAGGTTTCCGTAAAAAGTGACCATCCCTAAAATTTTGATATGTTGAATTAAAAAAAATGGGTATCTAGAACCGTGTTTACATTTTTGATATCATGTTTGCACTGAAAGTTATGACAGAAAAACCCTCTTTGAAAGGCTACAAGAAGTATTGAAGGCTTGTGAGGAAAAACCTACTAAGTAATGTTTTAGGGTTTCAAAGATTGGTTGTTTGAGAATTGTTTGAAGTTTTCTACCCTGATTTGCATCACATATAGTGTTCATTACATGATTTACATGATTTTATTCTTGTTTTTCCAGTACCACTTTTGGTCTAGAGCTAATATGAAGAAGTTTAAGTGTTTTTTCTAAGCTGACTTGATTTGTTGAGATTATTGCACAAAGAATTTGAAAGTGTGCACTAGTTTGAAGATGAATTATATGATAAAATAGGTCCTAATTATCTCTTAGTTTGAACCACATGTGTTTCCCTCTTACCGTAGATGTTTTTGGAGCTGACTTTTTATGGTTGATGCACATCTCACGTTATATATTTTTATCTTGGCCAAAAAGGATAAACTTATTGAATCTTGCATAGGATATAAATAGAAGATAATTGAAAGTTGATGTGAGTAAATGGTGGATGTTTATTTATGAATAAGAAATTCACAAAAATAGTTTTGTTAATGAAGTGTGGAGAATATCAGTTCAGGTTTGATAGATCAATAGTGAATGTAAGTGAAAGTGTGAAGAGGCATGTGTGAGTATATGTGTGAGAATGTGTGCTGAAGGTAGTGATCCGAAAATAGAAGAGGTATTAATTATACATGTCAATGTGAAAAGTGTTATGGTGATAATTAATCATTAGTTCTTATGAGATATTTTGTACAAAGGTTGTAGCCTAATTCTTGGTTGTAAGTGTTGTAATACTTGAGGGAGTTGAAGCTTCCTTTGGGGTGTATCCCATAAAACCTATTGTAAAATTTGTTTTCATTTGTGAGGCTATAGTTGGATAGAAGATCCAAGTAGCTTGATTGCAATGTTTTTTCACTTGTAGGGTTTTCCATAAATCTAGTGTTATGGTTGCATGCTTATGTGTTTCATTTGATTAATTGTTGTTGAATGGAAATATGTTTATTAAGTATTGATTCAACCCCCTCTCAGTACTTCTATTTGTTGAAAAATTGGTATTAGAGCCAAGTGCCTTAACACAACCTAACAGCTGAGGTAGATCTTGGAAGTAGAACACATGGGGAATGAAGCATTGAAAAATGATAAGAATCCTCTAGAAGATAAGCATAAAGACTTGAAAGAATTTAAATTAGAATATTTTGAGGTTGACTTTGAAGGAGAACTTATCTCAACACTAGAAGATATAAATGCAACAAGGAAATAAAATGGAGAATTTAAGATCAAACTCAAAGAATCAAAAGAAACAATCGTCAATTTTAAAGTTCAGGTTGAAAAAGGTAAGAGGGTTGCAATTTTTTTTGAATACTAAGCTCAATGACAAATAAGTTGAATGCTCCAAGCTTGAAGATGAAATTTTTTGAGAAAGGAAAAATATTGAGAAAGCAAAATACTAGATAGATAGAGGCCTAAAACTCAAGAAAACCACCAACATCCTTGATGAGATAATCAATAGTCAAAGACCTCTAAAGAATAAGGGTGGTATTGGATTTGAAAAGGGTCAGAACTAAAAAAATCCCTAAAGGAATGTTTGAAATGAAAAAGGAATAAGCCTATGTTAAGAAATCTAAGAAGACTAATGATGAGAAGCAAGAGTTGAATGATGACTTTGTTGATCATAAAAGCTTGTGGCTCTTTGAACAACCTTATGGTAAATTCAGTGAGTGGGGGACCAAATTGTACCTCACTGAATGATCTCTAAGATTGTTCAAGAAGCTGACTCTTCTTTGTGTTTTGGGAAAAGGAGAAAAGAGAAATGCAGAGAAACAAAAGATGGTGATGCACCAAAGGTTTTACAACATTTTAAAGATTAATAATTCCTTACTCCTGATAAAATGGACACAAAATTCCATAGACCTTTCATTTTTGGGAAGAGAAAAAATGAAAAAGGCTAGAGAAAGCACAATGCGATCATTTAATTCTCCCCGTGGAAAGCATCCATTAAGGTCCAATAGGAATAAGAAACCTTAAGATTAATATGAATGTTTATATATTTACAGAACCGACCTTGTGCTTACAACATAATAAGTAATTCAATATAATCTTTGTAGAAAAATAAAGAGTATAATAAACATGATCCAATTTATGAAAGATAACTTTAAACATAGAAGCTAATAGCATATAAAACAATTATCCAAACTATCTACGTAAGAATTGACACAAAGCATTCAACTTAAATGATATAAGAAAAATAAATTCATGATAAAGGCCATAAAATGCATAATCTCAAGAGTTTATCCTTAATAATATTTGTTCTTGTAATAAATCAACTATAAATAAAGGTCAGATGCCAATCCAATTAATAGTCTTGACAAATAAAAATGCCATAGAGCATAAACAGTGTTTTGTAAAATCCTCCTATTCTTGAGAAATATCTCCCTATTCTAAACCTATTATTCTTGATTGTTATTTTTATAACTCTCTTGATTGTCCTAATTTCCCCTACTACAAACCCCTTTAAATATCCAGAAGGAGGATCCATTGCCACAACCAATAGAGATGAACGACTGCTAGGTGTCCGTGCCTGATAGACCACAATTTGATCTAGAGCTTGATTAGATCATAACAATATTTGCTCATAAAGATTGAGCTACTCATTAATGGCTCCAGATATTATAGAATTTTTGTGAAGATATGTTGTTAGATGATGATTAGATCCTAGCACAACCTTTCAAAACACAATCTGATCAGCTATGAGGAATGATGATGCTACCTCAAAAGTCCAACCCCAAAAGTAAGAAATCTGCCACACTATCCAAAAAAAATCTACCAAAAGAGACACATCCCTGGAAGACATAACCCACTTGATGAAATGGCTAACATGGAATGCTGATGGGAAATCTCTAATTTTTTGAGAGAAACTTTGGGGAGAATCCCCACCAGGAATACATGTGTCCCGATTCGGGCCCGAAAGAAAGATGATATAAAGAAAAGTTGCGCAACCACCACATGGAAAATTATGCACATTTATGCAAGAGTAACCTTTAGCCTTCAAAGTGTGGTGCCATCATAACACGAAAAAGAAGTAAGGGCTAAAGTAAGACTTGTAAAGGTCAAAAAAATTGAAGGAAAAAAATTTCTCCATAGTTTTTGGTGACTCACATGGGGCCTTCACTTGCAAAGGTATGAACCTAGATATAAAATAATCCTTAGAGTTTGAGGAAGGTGACATGTTGGGACTTCTCCATAAGAGGTCATGATGAGGGTGCACAATGTCTCATAGGCCTAAACAAGATCAAGGACCTATTTGAGAGAAACCTCCCCATCTTAATGAAATAGCTCCATTGTGATAGTAAAGTAGGGAAAGGGGAAGAAGTGTCTTCTCGACCTCCTCAACTATGGGTGATGAGCTCTAATTCTAGAGTGTTGTGGAGTCCTGGATCTTGAGCCTAATTGCTTCTATGATCTATTCTACTATTAATACTCCTCCATGTGGAAAGAATAAGGTGGGTAATTTGGAGTAGATAAGAACTTTGAATTCTTCTTTTATCTCACCGACCTTCTTATTCAACACCAATCGACAAGCTCTGCTTTTCAAAGTGACTTGGTTGTAGATGATAAATTCATTTTAATTTCTTGTAGCTTCTCTTCAATCATGAATCTCGACACCTTTTAAAGCTTCCTTAGTCACCTTACATAGTCTTATGATCAAGACTCTTGATTCTTTAGCTCAAGGAGTGATTGTGTGCAAAATTTGGTCGACCATCGGGCTGACCTTTGCATTTAATTCCTATGCATCCATTAGAAAACAAAAAAATAGCTTCAAGGTTGCTACTACAGCTATGATCCTCTCCCAATGAGAAGATAATAATTTTTTAAGCACTGGGAGGAGCCCAAATCCCCACATTGTGATCAATTCTTATTGGAATTGGAATTCCCTAGCTCTCATGTTCTCCTCCAATTGATTCTTCTCTTGGAGAGCGTTTGAAAGCTTAGAGCACAAATTATCTATCTCTTCATTGCGAGATTGTAAAATAGACTCAAAATCTTGCCTCTCCCATCTTTCCTTCTAAATTTATGCCTAGGCCTTTTGGAGATCGTTGGAGACTTGAGATCGGGCATTAGCCAATTTGTCTTGAATATTTGCCTTTTGCTTATTCATCTCTTGCAGCTCCTTTTGTAGCTCAACATATATACTATTTTTCTAGTTGTTGTATCTTCAAGCTCTTTTTTCCTCTAGTGATGCTTCACAGTTGTTTCTCGCTCAATCGCAATCTCACATTTCAATCTTTGCACCTTGGTATGAAGACCATACTTTTCATTTTTGGCTTCCTTGAGCAACTTAGTTGCTTCACCTTGCTGAACTTATGCCTGCCTTAAGCATGAGCTATCCAAATATTTTCCTTTTATCTCTACTTTAAGTCTATCTACTGTGGCCTTTATATTTACCAACTCTACCTCATGCTTTTAATTTTTTTTATCTAGCTTCTCGTAGTCAGTATAAACCACCTTCTATGTTGCCTTGGCTAGGCCCACTTTGTCGTATAGAAGAGTTTCACTCAAATTGAGACCCACAACTTGGATGTCATAATATTTGAACTACATTTCTCCTTCTTGCTTGAATATCCATGGCCTCATAGCCAAGATCAATAGAGTGTTCTGCTCTTCATCAAAATAATTTTTCAGCTTGGAGGTAGTTGGATTCACCATGGATTTTACCTGTAACTTTTTCTCTCTTTCTTGTTGGGCCTTCCTAGTTACTTCAATATGTGTCTTGAGGCTTTGTGGAGACTCAATACTTTGCACGAAAAGAGAAACATAGGCGAGGAGACCATAGAGGGTGACATAAGGGGTCCTCTTGATCGAATTAGTTTGTGGAGAGTAAAAAGGAAGTGTTATCATTGAAAAGGTTAGGATGCCATGTATGGCCTAAGAAGGAGGGGCACCTATTGAAGTGAAAGGGGAAGAAGGCATAAAAAGGGGAATATGCCTAGAAGTAGGCAAGGGTGATGAAACTTGTACGATGGGTATATTAGTGTTTATAATTTGTGCCTTGTACAAGGCAATAAAAGAGTCAATTGTGGCTAAGGTGAAAGATGTGTGTTTGGTACACAGGGTTTCTTCATGGGGCTCATTACCAAAAATAGTTGGGGGTGTAGTAAGGATGAGTCTGCAGATGGAAGATTTTGTTCTATAGATGAGGGGGGAGAAACAACCAAAGATATAGTAGAAGAAAGGATGGCAGGTGAAAATATTACTTGGATTGTTGGGGCTAAAGATACTAGTGGAACAAAGTCTACCTCTTCTTCTCCCTTATCCGATGATCTCGATCCGCCTATATCTTGAGTTATTCTTCTCTTTACATGGGTTGTACTGGTTGATTCAGACTCTTTGATGACCAATCCTGATGAACCTTGGGTCCTTAGATTTGTGGTAGATCTTTTCAAAGACCTTCGGGTACTCTTACCCCTTAGTGGGGTGTTGGAAGAGGATGAAATATGTGACTCATTGTGTTTTGATCCTTTTCCCTGCATCAGGTGCTTGAGGCAAGGGGTCTAAAACTAGTGCGTGCTCTTATTCAAGATCCTGATCCGATTTAGGATTACAATTTTTAGATCTAGCCTCAACATCATAGATTTCGTCGAAACACTCATCACCTCATTTAACATTTCTATATAGGGTGTTTAGGTATTTTTTCTTCTATCGATACCTCCAGAAATTGACTGCCTTTCTTTCTGACAATCCCATATTTTTTAGCTATGTCTAGAGGGATTTGTCCATCTGGACACTTTTTCGAAACTTCGCCACCCTTGCATAGAAGTTGAGGCATGGGGGGAATTCAAATGATATAAAGGCTAGGTTGATGCAAACCTCTGTCCTCTCCTTGGTTAGATTCTTCCTCGACTCCCAATATTTATACTAATCATATTTGAAAGTGAAATACTCAATAGGATTGTACTTCCATCTATCACCAATGAGGACCAATCCAAGGTGGACCAACTTGTTGATTTAAAATTCCTACTCTTCCCACTTTATGATTGTTACCTGACTTTGGTGATGGTGAGGGGGAGTGTGTAAAGTGCTTTCTTGTGCCTCTTGACACCATAGACATTGTCAGAAATGTTTTCCTAATGACATGCCTCCAATGGAAGGGTCTTGTCTGTTAGAAGTTTTGGGAGCCTAAAGGGCTCATCATTAAATCCATGACATTTGATAAAAGAAAAATATGCTCCCATAAAATAATCAATCGGGGTTTGATGGTTTTGCATCCAATTCAAACCTTCAGGGGAAAACTTGCATAGAGGGCAGATAGACAAATCCAAAAATACCGGTTATAGAAAATAATTGAAAAATTAATAATAATTATGTGTGGTGGAAAGCACATGGGTCCAAAAGATGATGGTTTCTCCATTTTTGTGTTCTTGGAAGGATTTTGTAGAACCCTCTTTCAGAGAAGGTGTTGCTTGAGAGTTTCAACACTTAGCAATTTTTTTTCTTTTTGGTGCATTCAATTTTCACATGTACATGTTGTAAATGTGTTGTTGTTACTAATAGCCTTCTAATCGCTGCCAATGAGGTGATACATGTAGAGTGGGGTCCATACTTCTTAAGAATTCCATCCTCATTGTGAGAATGAATTTAGTACATTCCTTATGCCACCCCCTGGTAAGATAAGCTTGAGCGACCAAAATCATGCTTAGAGAAGACATTTGCATTTAATTAAGCAGGGATTAGCTTTTAAAGAATGTCTTTTCACCTAGGCAAGAAGGCTAGCATTGATGATGATTATGAACACATGGTGATAGATTGTATAGGCAAGCATTAACTCCCAACACCTGAATTAATTCCTCAAAGCTTGGTTAAAAATTCTTTGTACGATGTACCCTTCACTTCTTACTACCTTAATATGTTTTCCATTGCTACCTAATGGGGAATGAATTTTCTATTCACCGGCCTCCCTGACGCACATTTTTCTATAAATAGCAACGTTCGCCTTGCAAAAATACTCATTGAGTTGGTGAGTTCTTTCCACTGCATTCTTCCCTTTGTGAGTCTATAAATTTCCTTGCCACCATTATGATTGGCTTGGGTACCCCAATTCGGCTCTTGAGTTGGAAGCAACATATCTCCTTTGGAGGATAGGTCAAAAATGAGAGGATCAAGCACCTGCTACAAATGAAGGACCGCCTTGTGATCATGGCGTTTAAGTGGGTGCTTTGGAGAGACTATGTGAAAGATGAGAACCAACCGTGTTGTAATACAAACTTCGTCTCCTAGTTCATGGATTTGTTGCTGGAATTGGACATTTCCAAGCCTTGGATTATAGAGATTTACCATGCCATGTTTGATTTCACGTACCAAGATGGGCTGGGTGAAGTCATTCAAGTGGCAATTCTTGGTATTGGCCTCCCATTTGCCATGAAAATTCAAAGACACGTGGATAATGCAGAAGTAGTGTCGTGGCTGCCTTTTCTTATGGACTTCTAGACCATGGACCTGGAGCGACATCAAATACTGTCCCGACCCATGACCTCCTTTCTCATTAGGATGTACAACATGGAGTATTTCCCTAGGGTTGAGTGGAAGACTCACTTTGACCATCTGATCTACAACCTCGACATCAAGGATTGAGGTCTTTGCCATGCTCACACGCCTTGTGTGCTGATAACCCTGCTATTGCCTTGCTGGTGAACCCTAGAGAACACAACATTTTGACTGCTATGACTAATGGAGGCTAAATTTATTTTTCCATTTTCATGCCACCTCCTCTTTTGGTTTCAAAAGATGTATCTTTTTGATTTTTTGAAAGACAATATTTTCAAGCTTCTCTTGGAACAATAGGCTCAGAAATTTGTACTATATTATAAATATTTTTCAATGATATACAATATAGTATTTTCCTATTTATTTCTATGTTCACTCTCATGGATTTATTCACAAAAAATACGTATTTTACAAAAAATTACATATGGTACATAATTGTAAATTTTAATGAGCTTGTGCATACTTAATTAAATAGTTTTAGATGAATACCATTTATTGATATATTCACAATGTTTCCATTCATATCCTCTAGCTCATTGATGCAGAGGTGGGGTGCTAATCTCCTTTCCTATGTCAACACAAATATTTCTACACAATTTCAAATTCCAATCACCCAAGGTTCTCCATTCAGCAACCTACACATCAATCTACCCTTGTAGCACTTCAAAACTGGTTTAGGCCAATTTTCACTCAACCTTTCCAAAACACCTGACAATTAAAACATGGATTAAGATACCCTTTTCAGGGTTACACAACATACATGAAAATAAAGGGTCACTCTTTTGGACCAATGAGGACTTTCAGCACACCCACCCAGTTTCAGGCTTCACAATTGGACCTATTTTCCAAAGCAACATGCCTTTAAACATATCAAAGGACAATGAAACCTTGGGGCAGCAATTCATATACCTTCAAACCTCCAAAATCACAAAAATATTCCATTGGTATGGACAAATACATGCCAAACTTGAAAAACCTTGTTTTAGGCACAATTCATGAGGGTTTATTGAAAATATGGGTTCCAAGACTTATCATAACATTCCATTGCATTAGACCTTCATAAAATGACCTGAAAAAACTCAAAACACTATCACATATAGAGTTCCAATCATACTTTTCCAAAACCTTACTTTAGTTCCTCAATTTCACTTGGAAAACTCATGAAAACACCCTAGGGCATCCCCCTAAAACCATACAAATTGTATTTTATGCCTCCCAAACCATTGGTACATCTAAAATTCCATGAAACAAGTCATTCCACCGAGTTACAGGGCTGGACAGCAAGTGGAATGACTAGAACATCATTTTTTTACACCAATCAAACCCTCAAATTAGTTAGAAACAGGCAGTCCCAAAAAAATGAAGAGATCTCTCTCAAAACTCAATATTAGAACCTCTAATTGGATTCAGATGAAATCTATTTCATTCCCCTACAAGATGATATAAGTATCAAATCATATGGTGGTGGTACAGATCCGTACAATGCTTGCAAAGTTCAGGAAAACAGGAAAAACATGGGATTTGAGACCACCCGGTAGTAAAACGGGGATATCTCACTCAATTCTCAATGAAATCACACCATTCCAACGCCAAAAGAAATTTTATTCAATTATTTATCCAACCATAATAGGCTTGTAGTGTAAAAAAATACGTACAGGTCGTACAATGCACGGGATCAGCAATTTCTTAATGGAAAACACAAAAAAACAGCAAACTTCTTATTAGAAACTCATTCCAAACTTCTCCAACAGCCTCTATTCGAGATCTTACAACAATATATCATGTTACCACCTTCAAATAACCCCTTGAACTGACCAACTACCATAACCACCCTTTGTTAGAGTCTAAGATGACAATTTTTGCCAATTTTGCTCTTAATCACTATCCCATTACAATTTGATCAACTTGATTTTGCAAATACCACCTAATTGACCTATTAAGCCCTCCAATACATTTAAAATTCTCATTGAGACCTTATTTAACATGGAATAAGACCCTACTCCCCATATCCCTTAAAACTCATGATTTCACATGGTTTTTGCATTATGAATCAAACTGACAAATTCAACTAAATGATTCAAAACCTTTTCAAATCACATTATGACTGGTCCTTTAGACCTTATTAAGAATAAATGAACACAAGACACACCTAGGTATCAACTTAGACTTCACAAGGTGTATGTGCTCTTGCACCATACACCCCCCCATAAAAAAGACTCTTGCCCTAAGAGTGGAAACTTGTTCTTGGCCTTCTCATTGCTGCTTCAAGCATCTTCAGACCTGGTACTGATCTCTTTAGTCCTGGATCAAAATTTGGTGTTGTTCTACGCCTTAGACCTGTAGACAAACAAACATTAGAATCATATAAACCTGCTCTCTTCCTTGCTCCACCCATACATGGATAGCTCCTCACCATTCCCTGCACATTCTGCCTTACTGGCTCTGTGATCAGACCTACATGCCTCTGCTTAATTTGTTCCTTTTGTAATGCCCCTAGACCTGCCATGTCACCATCCTCTTGTACCCCTACACTAACAACTCTATCCTCTTTTGCATTACCAAATTTCACTTGGCTTGCAGCAACCTTCATAGTAATGGGACACACCATAGTCCCAACAACAATTTCACCCTATCCTTCATACTCCTTTGCACACTTAGCACTTACCTTGATCAAATCAGACTTAGGCTTGAGTTCTCTCTTTGCCCCTTGCAAAAACAAACTCCATACTGTCTTAACATCATTTGTGGGTGCCTTCCTTGCTGTCACATTACCACTAATCTGTTCTAAACCTGCAACCATATCAGACTTACTGTCCTCAGGCCTTAAAGGCTCCTTCTTGCCAAACAACACTACCTTAGACTTACCCTTATCCCTTACACTTGTTTTCAAGGGAAGCAACTTAAAAGTTTTGTCCTCCTTCTTGATGGTGTATGTGTTCTCCCAGCCATCATATATAGACCTCCTATCAAATTTCCAAGGCCTCCCTAAGAGCACATGACAACAATCCATTGGCAAAATATCACATAGAACCCTATCCTTATACTCTCCAATCTGAAAATCAACATATGCTTGCTCTTTTACCACCAAAGATTGATTATCATTGACCCAAGAAACTCTATAAGGTGATTCATGAGGTAACTTTTCCAAACTCAACTTATCCACCATCTCCCTAGACACTAGATTATCTTGAGAACCAGAATCAATGACAACTTGACACACTTTACCTTTGCTTTTGCATGTAGTTCTGAATAGGCTCCTTCTTTGATTCGAATCTTCCTCCTTGGATGCTTGCAACACAGTTCTCTTTATCATGAGTGCCTCTCCTTCTTCTGATGTAAGGTTGACTATAGGTGAATTCCCACTCTCTTCATCTTCATGCACTAATTGATTCCTCCTTTCTCCACCATAAGAGCTTGAGGCTTGCTTGTTAGGACACTTGAAGGCTGGGTGTCCAGGCTGATTACAATTGTAGCATCTTCCTGAGAATTGATAGGAACCTTTTACTCCACCAAATCTGCCTCTTGAACCTCTCCATCCACCTCTTGAATCAGATTTCTCTTGATCCTTCTTGTCTTCTCCTTGGCCCTCATTGTTTGTCTTTGAACTAGGATTGAATCCTCTTCCTCTAGAAGTGCTGCCTCTTCCTCTTCCTGCTTTGTTTTGCCTTCTCTTCATTTTCTCCTCCACCCTGATATCCATTTGATAACAATCCTCTACACTCCTAGGGTTAGCCAAAACCAATTCATCTTGTATATTAAGCCTTAAACCACCAACATATCTAGCAATCTTTTCATCTTCATTCTCATGATGACCAGATCTTAAACTCAATTTATAAAACTCCTCAGTATAAGACTTAATATCCATTTCCCTTTGTCTTAAGTTTTGTAGTCTCTTAAACAATTGAACTTGGTGATCCTTGGGTAAGAATTTACCTTTAAGCTTTGATATCATCTTATCCCATGATGTGATTTTAGACTTTCCTTGCTTCCTCCTCTCAGATTGAAGGTAATCCCACCATACCAAAGCATGACCCTGCAACTTAGTCTTTGCAAGCTTGACCCTTTGTTCTTCAGGAACCTCATCACATTCAAAATGATTATCTATTGCAGCAATCCAATCCAATAGTTCTTCATCATTTAAACTACCACCATACTTAGGAACATCAAGTTTTACCTTAGGCTTGTCATTCTTTATTGCCTTCAGCAACCTTGCAATTCTTTGATCCTCTGGAGTAAGCTCTTCTTCCACATCTTCAAACTCCTCATCTTCCTCTTCTTCAGTCTCAGTCTCTTCCACTTCCCTTCTTTTGTTTGTCTCCAAGGCTATGACTCTCTCTTCCAACTCTCTGAGTTCTCTTGCATGCCTATCTTTCATCTCCTTCATCTCTTTAGCCATATCATTCTTCTTTGGAGGCATCTTGTCAACCTTGCCTCTTCTTCAACCTGCAAAATGAAAATAGATCTACTTCCTGATGCTCTGATACCACTATGATGCAGAGGTGGGGTGCTAATCTCCTTTCCTATGTCAACACAAATATTTCTACACAATTTCAAAGTCCAATCACCCAAGGTTCTCCATTCAGCAACCTACACATCAATCTACCCTTGTAGCACTTCAAAACTGGTTTAGGCCAATTTTCACTCAACCTTTCCAAAACACCTGACAATTAAAACATGGATTAAGATACCCTTTTCAGGGTTACACAACATACATGAAAATAAAGGGTCACTCTTTTGGACCAATGAGGACTTTCACACACCCACCCAGTTTCAGGCTTCACAATTGGACCTATTTTCCAAAGCAACATGCCTTTAAACCTATCAAAGGACAATGAAACCTTGGGGCAGCAATTCATATACCTTCAAACCTCCAAAATCACAAAAATATTCCATTGGTATGGACAAATACATGCCAAACTTGAAAAACCTTGTTTTAGGCACAATTCATGAGGGTTTATTGAAAATATGGGTTCCAAGACTTATCATAACATTCTACTTCATTAGACCTTCATAAAATGACCTGAAAAAACTCAAAACACTATCACATATAGAGTTCCAATCATACTTTTCCAAAACCTTACTTTAGTTCCTCAATTTCACTTGGAAAACTCATGAAAACACCCTAGGGCATCCCCCTAAAACCATAAAAATTGTATTTTATGCCTCCCAAACCATTGGTACATCTAAAATTCCATGAAACAAGTCATTCCACTAAGTTACAGGGCTGGACAGCAAGTGGAATGACTAGAACATCATTTTTTTACACCAATCAAACCCTCAAATTAGTTAGAAACAGGCAGTCCCAGAAAAATGAAGAGATCTCTCTCAAAACTCAATATTAGAACCTTTAATTGGATTCAGATGAAAGCTATTTAATTCCCCTACAAGATGATATAAGTATCAGATCATATGGTGGTGGTACAAATCTGTACAATGCTTGCAAAGTTCAGGAAAACAGGAAAAACATGGGATTTGAGACCACCCGGTAGTAAAACGGGGATATCTCACTCAATTCTCAATGAAATCACACCATTCCAATGCCAAAAGAAAGGTTATTCAATTATCTATCCAACCATAAGGCTTGTAGTGTAAAAAAATACGTAAAGGTCGTACAATGCATGGGATCAGCAATTTCTTAATGGAAAACACAAAAAAACAGCAAACTTCTTATTAGAAACTCATTCCAAACTTCTCCAACAGCCTCTCTTCGAGATCTTACAACAATATATCATGTTACCACCTTCAAATAACCCCTTGAACTGACCAACTACCATAACCACCCTTTGTTAGAGTCTAAGATGATAATTTTTGCCAATTTTGCTCTTAATCACTATCCCATTACAACTTGATCAACTTGATTTTGCAAATACCACCTAACTGACCTATTAAGCCCTCCAATACATTTAAAATGCTCATTGAGACCTTATTTAACATGGAATAATACCCTACTCCCCATATCCCTTAAAACTCATGATTTCACATGGTTTTTGCATTATGAATCAAACTGACAAATTCAACTAAATGATTCAAAACCTTTTCAAATTACATTATGACTGGTCCTTTAGACCTTATTAAGCATAAATGAACACAAGACACACCTAGGTATCAACTTAGACTTCACAAGGTGTAGGTGCTCTTGCACCACTCGTACACATTTAGTTCTTTTATTTTATGGATGTAGAAGGGACCCTTCCATAATGAATCAAATTTTGCATGCCTCTTTGGTTTTGTAGTTCTTTCATCATATTTTAGCACAAGACTCCCCTCCTTAAAATCTAGGTTGGAGGCCTTTTTATCAAACCAACATTTGACCACTTGCTAGCATTCGATCATGGTCCCAAACACTTTTTCTCTTTTTTCTCGAGGCTTAAGATCTCTTCCAGTCTAACCTCCATCTCACTATCTTCCTCAACTTCCAAAGATTTTAATAGTTGTACTGTTGGGATTACCATGGAAATGGGTAGGACTACCTCTTTTTTCATATACCAACTCATTAAGGGAGGTTTTTAGAATTTTTTTAGGCATAATCTAGTTTTCCCATAAGCCTACTCATAGGTGCTTGTGCCATTCCTTTTGATGGTTTTACCTAATACACTTGATGAACATGATTAGGCTTTTGTTGGTTGACTCTGCTAACACATTTCCTTGTGGGTAGTAATTAGATGAAGTCTTGAGGTTGACCCCATGCATAAGAGAATTTTGATATCCCAGAGCCTATGAAGGTTTGTGCATTATCTGAAATGATATTTTTAGGTGATCCAAACCTTGCTACCAATTCCTTGAGAAAATTGGCAATTTCTACTTATGTAGAGTTGTTTAGAGGAATGACATCTCTCCATCTTGTGAAATAGTCAATCACTGTGAGTATCCATTTGTGCCCTACACTGGGGACAAGATTGATCATTTTGATAAAATACAAACCCCATTGTGCAAAGGGTTCCTCAGTCACAATCAGGCTCAATGGCATGGTAGAGTTCTTCCATTTTCCAACAAAATAATGGCATTAAGTATATTTTTGCACTAGATGATGCGACTTAGAGAACATTGTAGGCTAATAATAGCCTACCCACATTATTTTTAGGGTGGTGATCTTGGCTGAAAAGTGTCCGCCCTTTGGGCTATTGTGGAATTTGTTTAGAATCCTTTCGACCCGTGGCTTGTCCATGTAGTGGAGGAGGACTCCATCGTAGTTCCTTTTAAAAAGAATCTCCTCTATCAGTACATATCTGGTGCCTTATAGTCACTAGTAGCATCATTTGTGAGGTGATGTGTCGATCAAATATTACCTATATGTGGTTGTTATTTAAATGCGTTAGTGAGAGTAATAATCATAACTAAACAACACACAAGCAATGAAATGTATTACATCTAACGAAGGAAAATTAATAAAACAAACTATTACAACCCTACATTCGAATTCATTCCATTGTCCTCTATTCTCGGTGATTCCTCAACTCATGCTCTCAGAATATTTCACTGCACATGAATGTATGGAACATTTGGAAATCTAAGAAATGAGCAGCTACTTCACAATGCAAACTATAATTCCTACATGCTTATATTTTTGTGTTTTTGAAAGTAATTTATTGAATGAATCTATGATGAGATATTTTTGTTGATATGATGCTAAACTAATGATGCAAAGCTTAAGATAATGCTGTATAAAAGATGCAAGAAACTAAGTACTAGAATTGAAATGCCATGATAATGCTAAAACAAACCAAAAAAACTAAAATGCAACTATAATGCTCTTCAAATGCTTTCAAAATACAATGAGATTTTTGCAGCATAAACTTGTCCAATTCTACTTGTTGAAAAGCTATAGCAATGAGTTCTATTTATAGAAATTTCCAAGCTAGGAATGATGTGGCAGCGATGAATGGTCGAGATTTTAATCCTGTGACATCAACGATTGAGCACAAAGAGGTTAGAGAGAATCATGGAGGTGGTTCCCTTCAAGAAAACAATTTTCCAAGTGTTGAAGAAGTCATGTGTCCAAGAGGTTTCAAATTGGTTACAAGTTTGTTGATGGAAAATCCACATTTCTCAATTTAGAAAATTCAATTTCATGTGACACATGGTAAGGTGGCAGGTGAGGTGGAAGGTAGTTAGAAGAATATGTAGAAATGTGCCAAATTGAATTAAAATATTAATTTAAAATGGAGAGGAGAAATCAGCAAAATGACAAATTAATTAAATTTGTGCATTTAACCAATTTAAGAGGAAAATGAATTTAGAGGCCAATTTGAATTAAAATTCAAATTTAAGTGAAAGAGGGAAAACTAATTAAATAAAAAAATTGTTTACTTGTGCATTTAATTAATTAGAGAGGAAGTGATTTTGGATAAGAAGAATATTTAGAAATGAACAATACAAATAAATTTTGCAATTTATTTATAAGCAGAGGATTTAAGTTTTTTATTAATTAAATAACAAGTATTTAATTAATTCGTGCTGAGACCATTTTTTAAGTGCGTACATTTTTCCCCTATTTGAAGTGATGCGCGTAGATGCATTGGTTCAAAGAATAATTTTTTTTCGATCGCGATGATAAAAATTTCAACATGCCCCATACTTTGATTTTGCAGCGATGATGAAAGGATGCCCCCTCGAGAGATAATCGGGGATTTTTTAATGTTTGATTTTTTTGAATTTTTTTGCTAATTAGATGATTTTTCATTGATATGCTGATGATCACCAGATTTGATGAGGATGACCTGATTTATCTCTCGATAATGATAATATTTTTGCCACATTGGAGATTAGTTGATTAAAAAGGACCATTTGAAAAATTAAATAAATGCCACAATAATTACCCCTTAATTAACCTTTAAAAGGTCAAAAAAGGGTAAAAGATAGTCCTTTTGTAACGTGCATTTTGAAAACTGAGAGCCTGAAGAGAAAAGATGGATAGGATTCCGCCCCACACACACAGATTCGAGCGAGTTCATTGCCACCAGCATCCAGCCGCATATGGACCTCCGGTATGTACCCCGAAAACCACTTTCCAATTTCAAATTTAATTTTTTTCCACTTAAATTTCATTTAAAAATTTGGTATTTTCATACGTTTTAACGCATTAGGTTAGATTTTTAGTGCATATAGAACTTGCTTCAGCGCATATAAATGTTTTAGTAGTGCATTTGGTTAGGTTAGGACCCAAAATTAGGCTAGCACATATGGGACCCACTTCAGCGTATTAGGTTGTTAGATTAGCACATAAGGTTTTTAGCGCATTGATAGGATAAAGTTGCGCATAGAGTAGGTCAAGTAGCGCATCTGGGAATCGACACATCGAGACCCTGTTCTGGTGCATATGATCCGATTTTTAGTGCATCCATGAATTGATGCATTAGGACTCTGTTCCAGCGCATCCGGTAGATTTTCTAGCATAGAAACTCTATTTTAGCGCATTCAGCCAAAATTGATGATTTTAATAGATTACTCCTAGATTTTAATGATTGATGATCACGTCAGCCGATGATAGGATGATGTTGATTGATAGGTTGATGATCATCCTCATGATAGGTGAGGAACGATGATAGGATGGATAAAATTGATTGATTGATGATCATCCTCATGATAGGTGAGGAACGATGACAAGTTGATTGATGTTGATCGATCTCATGACAAATGAGAGTCGAGTGATAGGATAAGTGCTCCTCAAGATTTGATCAAAATATCACTTGAGCTTATTTGGTTAAATAATTTTCTAATTGATAGGCTGATTTGATTGATTTGATGACTTGATGCTTTAATTTTATTCTAGGAGGGTGGCTTAGGGAACCTACAGGTTCGAGAGCACTTTCCGAGGACATGGGACATGATCCCAACACTGACTTTGATAGATCTTTCCATTATTGACCAGTGCGGTTTGAATTCCTTGATAGATATGCCCCAGTACTAGATTAACCAGGGGTTGCTGACGACACTTGTAGAACGGTGGCATAGTGACGACAACACCTTCCATCTACAGACCGAAGAGATGACAATTACCCTTGAGGATGTTTATTGCATTTTGAGGATATTGGTCATGGGGGAGTTAGTTGTATATGATCATGAGGATTAGGGGGGATAGATGCTATTTGGCAGATTTTCCATGATGATCAATTCATCGGGTATGAGATTCTATGGCTGGAGTTGATTGCTTCCAAGCGGGCCTTACCATGCATGCTTTTAGGATTCATTGGATGATTTCTCTTCCCCGACCATAGGTTGAAGGGCTTTTCAGTGGGCTAGGGTCATATTCTAGAAAACATGATTGCTCATGGTATGAGGTATGCTTGGGGATCGTGCATGTTGGCATATTTATATCATGACTTACACCAGGTAGTTTATCTTCAGGTGAGAAATCTCACAATAGGATGTACACTCTTACAACTCTAGGCCTAGGAGCACATAGCCATTACACGACCAGTTGGAGGCAGAGCTCAACTAGCAGGATGACCATATGTTTTTGGATACACAGGGCCACTTGTCTAACATAAGCTAGGCAAGTTGGAGTATTGGAGGCGAGTCCTCGATGATATGGACACAGTGATATGATGGCCATATCTTGATTGTGAGGCGTGGCTAGAGGAAGATTCAAAGTTTCCCTATGCATTTTGCTGCTGGTATTTGATTGGTAGGACCTCCTACATCACTTAGAGGTTTATTTTTGGTAAAGTGTATAGATAGTATGATCAGATTTAGGGGATGCCATAGGGGGTAGCGCACTATGCCAGGCGCAGACATGATATTCCAGAGTGGGGGCCAACCCTTGACTATGATGCAACCTGTGTAGAGTACTATGGCTTATAGACAATTTTTTGGCAGTACTTGAGAGAGATAGTGGATAGGAAAATGATGACATATTATGTCAAGTACTTTCATACACACTCCTTTCCATGGATTTTGAGTCCAGATGAGCCTGCACCCATTTTGGAGGTTGGGAGGAGAGTAGGGCCAGCTATGTAGAGGATACAGGATGAAGGTGAGGAGGAGGCAGAGGAGGAGGTTGGGGATGATGGGTGTGATGATGTAGGAGATGGAGGGGGAGGTGGGGGTGGAGATGAGGGTGGGGGATGAAGGGATGCTCCAGATTTTGTGGTCATCCCAAAGCGGAGGAGGTTAGCACTAAGTGGACAGTGGCCAGTCATTCTTAGGATGCCCTCTTAGAGGCAGCAGACTCAGATAGCTAGATTGCAGGCTCATGTGCGAACACTCCAGGTCCATATTTAGACATTACAAGCAAAAATTTCCTAGGCACATGCCCAAATACAGGTGTAGGCTCCTGCAAAGTTATAGGTACAGGGACAGATGGTGTAGTTGCAGGCTCAAGTAGCTACCCTTACTACTAAGAGGGATGCTACTAGGAGATAGGGGGAGCAGGTTGTGGTAGTGGCCGACATGATACAAATAGCAGCCTAGGAGACTGGTACATGTGACCTTGTTAGAGAGCTGAGAGAGTCTGCCAAGGAGGAAGAATACTATAGGGGCAGGTTTTATGAGGTAGTGCCACTTGCATAGAGGGTCAGTTATGCTAGATCCAGATCCGGACGCTCTCAGTCCCATACCACCAGTAGAGGGATTACACAACCACTTCTAAGGGGACCACCAGGAAAACCTCCACTAGGGCTAGGGACATCAAGGGCAGGCAGTGTTGGGCAGAGGCCTGCGACCTCAGGCGACAACACTACAGGATCACACGGTCAGATCTGATTTGTTGTACTTTGATTTAGAGACTTGGATTTTTGCCACATTTTTTATCTACCATTTCTTAGTTCATTGATATCATTGTATACTTGACATATGATTATTTTTAGGTTATATGATATGCAACGACATTGTATGTGATCCCTATGTGTTGATGCTTTTATTATGGATGGATGCATTTAATTTATGTTCTATGTGATTATGATATGTTTTAGATGATTATGTGATGGATTCATGTATGAGATGTCGATGCTATGCTTTTATATGTTTATGAATGATGCATTTATGAGATGAATGATGTTATGCAAATGATATGGGATGCATTTGTATTTTTGTAATTTTCACATGTATATATAAGTGTATGGATGGATGGATGCATAAATGGTTTTATTATGGAATGCAAATGTATGATTTTATGTATGGATGTATGTTTTATGGATGAATAGCTTTTGAACATAATATATGAAGATGTATGGATTTATGATAATGCTCTCTTTTTCTGATTTTTCATGAGGCAAATAAATGGCCTAAATGTACGGATGATTATGCAAATGAATTATGATTATGAATGATGTGTATGTATGAATAGATGATGAATGAAAATGCATGTATGATTTTATGTTATGCCCCTATGTGATGTTGATCATGTTCCTATGTGTAATGAATGTTATGATGTAAATGAAATGTAATGCACTTTTCTGTGTTTTTCGTATTTTCTATGCAAATATGAGACCTGAATGCATGAATGCAAATGGATTATGAATGGAATTATGATGTTGTTTTGAATGATGAATGTATATATGGCTGGATTATGAATGAATGGAAGAATGCATTTATTATGACCTCGATGTATGATATGGATTATGAATTATGATGGTATTATGAAAATGCTTTATTTTTGGAATTTTTCATGATGCAAATATTATATTAAGTGAGTGCATGAATGAATGATGCATAAATGTATGGATATATGACAATTCTTTCTAATGCTATGGAATGAAAATGCAAATGAACGATATTTTTTTTATTCCAATTATACTCAATCTTGTAGTGAGAACTAACATCATGTTGATAGTTACCAGCTTGGAAAAATCTATAATGCAAATGCAAAACTAAAATGAATGCAAGCCTATCTATGCAATGTTTCCATTTAACTCATTGTGCTTATTATCATCATTGAGCATTTCATTATGTTGAAATTTGGTACAAACATCAATGGTATAATTAGACCATGATGACCTGAGTACAACTTCCATACAACTTCCGTTGAGATTTGATAATGCAAGATAACACAATAATCTAGGTATAATTGGACCAAGATGACCTGAGGATCACTTGTATAAACAAGCAAGATTTAATCATGTTCCTATGCAAATTTAGAATCTCATCAATGATACTTTGTAGAGAATGTCCCGCGATAATTTGCACAGTAGTAATGATTGACTCACAAAGAACAGACAAAGAAAAATATCATTCTCAATCATAGCCCCTCTAGTTTTGTGACATCACCGAGGTACTCTAGAGAAATGATAACAACAATCAAAATGTATCAATTAAACATTTGTGCTTAAAGTAATCCAACCATGACTCAGAAGATGATTTGCCAGTGATGAGTTGATTTGATTTGGCTTGATGTTTGATTTGATTTGCATGATTGATTGGTTGATTGATGTTTTATGTTCATCTTTTGATGTTATCGTGATTGTTTTTTCCACCAAGATTGCATTTTTTATTTGCTTGCCTGCTGATTTAAGCTCAATGGTGATTTTCCCCTAGTGAGATCAATATTTTTCCCCCAATGAGAATAAACCAAATTTTTATTATGGATATGTACAATGATAACCAAGCCAAGGTGGGACACGACTGCAACAACCAGATATGGACATGAATCTTGTTGCAAGATAGGCATGAATGCACAGTGATGGTAGAAGCGAACGGTCAACACACGTTCGAATAGATGGAGGAGTTGACTTATCACAAATAGTGCATGTTTACCAGGTTTTCACCATTTTTTTTATTGCCCTTTTTTAGATTTTATGATTTTTTTGCTCTTTTTGCTCTTTTTGTTTTTTTTTGTATTTTTCCTTTTTTGATTTTTTATGCTGTCACCAAGATGCCTGTTTGCCAGGTTTTCATCAAGGTGACCATTTTTTCAGGACTTTTTTGCTTTTTACGATTTTTTCAGGACTTTTAAATATGCACCAGATGCATTGTGTGTAAAAAAAATTTAGATGAAGGTTGTTCATTCATTGGTTCTTCAACTAGATCCCCTTCTAGTGTAGATAGATGATATTCCCCTGATCCAAAGAATAAAACAACAACAAAAGGACCTAGCCAATTGGGCTCAAATTTTCCTTTCTTTTCTCAGTCTTGCTACTTATGGGGATTTTATTTCAATACTAGATCACCTATTTGAAATGTCCTAGGTTTGAATTTGTGGTTGTAGCTTTTGGACATTCTCTATTGATATAATTTTAGGCGATCTATTGCCAGCTGACGATGTTCATCTACCAACTCTAGCTCCTGTATTTTAGCCACATGGTAATCTTCATCTAAAATGAGACCTTTCAAGGACACCCAAAGTGATGGTATCTCAACTTCAATGGGAAATACTCCTTCAGATCCATAGAAAAGTGCATATGGTGTGGATCTCGTGGGTGCTCAGATACTTTTACAATAGGCCCACAAAATAGGGTTCAATATATCATGTCAATCACGTCCAACATCATTGATGGTTTTTTTTAGGATCTTCAAGAAAGTTTTGTTTGAGGCCTATGCTTGGCCATTCCCTTGAGGGTAATAGGGCATAGAAAATTGATGCTGGATTTGAGACTTTTGACAGAGTTATTGCACATCCTAATTCTTAAAAGTTGTACCATTATCTATGACAATGGATTGAGGGATACCATATCGACAGATGATGTAATTTAGGATGAACGATGAAATTTGCATCCCTGTAATGGTGATTAGAGGTACAACTTTGACCCAATTTGTGAAGTATTCTATGGTTGTGATGATGAACTTTTTTCCATTGGATGAAGATGGGTGAATTTTACCTACAAGATCCAACCCCAACTGACAAAATGGCCATGTTGATGCAAAGGGTTGCAATTCTTGTGCTGGTGCATGGATAAGATTACCGTGGATCTGGAATTTTCGGCATGTCTTAACAAATTGGAAGGATTCTCTCTCCATAGTCGGCCAATAATATCTCAAACAAAGGAGTTTTTTAGCGAGGGTTAGACCACTTGAATGAGTGTCGCAAATACCCTCATGGACTTCTCACAAAGTTGTTTCAGACTCATCTCTTTCTAGACACCGTTAAAGAGTTCCATCAAGACCTCGACGGTAAAGTAAATCCGCTATAAGGGCATGACAAGTAGATTGGTGGATGAAGTTTCATTTTTGGTTGCAAGAAAGATCGGAAGGTAGGGTATTATATTTCAATTAAGTGTAGATTTTCCCATAGATGGAGGTATTGACATCGTCTAGGTGGCAAATGAGTTGGGACTCAGAGTCATCATAAGGGGGGGTAAACAGTTGCTCCACCATGAACTCATAGCAGCCACATTTTTTTGGAATCTACAACAAAGAAGTAGTGGTAGCCATAGCATCGACAACTTTTCCATCACTCCTTGGAATCTGACCAAATTTGATGTCAACAAAATACTTCTTGAAGTCATCAATCATTCTCTTGTAGGGCATCAGTTTATCATCCTTGGTTTGATAATCATTTTTGACTTGATTGATGACTAATTGAGAATCCTTGTAAACTTGTAGCTTTGTAATTTTCCATTCCACAACTATCTTGATTCCGATGATAAGTGCTTCATATTTGACCGTGTTGTTGGTGCAAGGAAATATCAAGTGATAGGACTTTGGAATGGTGTGCCCTATGGGAGTGATGAATAGGATTCCTACTCTTGGTCGATGTTGAGTAAAGGAACCATCAAAATATAACACCCACGAATTTGTTGTTACTGTCACGACATCTGCATCTAGAAATTCAACATGTAGGGGATGATCATCATGAATTGGTGCCTCAGCTAGTTCATTGGTGATGGCTTGCCCTTTGATTGATTTTCTATCAACATATTGGATGTTGAATTCACTAATTACCATTACCCATTTGGATAGTCTTCCTATCAAATTTTCTTTTCTTAGGAGATACTTCAGCGGATCTATCTTGGCTATGAGCTTGACCGTATGAGTCAACATATAGTGTCACAATTGTTGGGTAGAAAACACTACAACTAGACAAGCTTTCTCGATGGAGGTGTAATTGATCTCATAACCATTTAAGGTTCTACTGATGTAATAAATTTCTCTCTCCTTCCCTGTTGAATCTTCCTATGCCAACAAGGCTCCCAATGATCAGTCAGTAGTGGTGATGTACAATAAAAGAGGCTTTCCTTTTGCTGGAGGTGCTAGAATAGGTGGAATCATCAGGTATTGTTTTAGCTGGTTGAAATATGCTTCACACTTCTCATCCCATCGAAAGGAAACATTCTTGTGCAACAAATGAGTGAAAGGATTTGTTTTTTCAGCTAGTTGTGATATGAATCTTCTGATTGGTTGGAATCTACCTTGGAGGGACCTTAACTAAATTATGTTTTTCAGGGGTGGAATATCCATTATAGCTTTTACCTTTGCAAGGTCTACCTCTATACCTTTCTCTAACACTATATACCCAGGTAGATTTACTTATGTTACCCCAAATACAAATTTCTTTGGATTGAGGTAAACATTGAACTTCTCTAGGCAAGTGAATAGTTTGTCTAATATCTCCAAATGTCCTCTAGTGTAGGATTTTTCCAACAAGTTGTCCACATAGTCTTCCATGAAAGTATGCATCATGTTGTAGAAGATGGTTGTCATAGCTCTTTGGTATGTGGCCCCTACATTTTTCAACCCAAAGGGCATGACGTTCCAACAAAAAGTTTCCCATGGGTAAGTGAAGGTTGTCTTATCTTGATCTTTAGGAGCTATCTTGATTTGGTTATAGCCAGAAAATCGGTCCAATAGTGATCACATGCCATGACCTGCTGTCAAGTCCACAATGATGTCAATGTTTGGCAAAGGGAAATCATCTTTTGGGCAAGCCTTGTTGAGGTCTCTAAAGTCGGTGCAAATCTGTATGCTTCCATCTGGTTTCAAAATGGTCACAATATGTGATATCCACTCTGCATAGTCAATGGGTCTGATGAATCTGACATCTAATAACTTCTTTAGTTCAACCTTCACCAATAGGGCAATTTGCGGATGCATTTTTCTTAGCTTTTGTTTGAACGGTTTGATTTGTAAAGGAAGGGATAAATGGTGCATGATGAGGTCTGGATCTATCCCTGGCATGATAGTATAGGACCAAGAAAAGTTGACTTGTCACTCTTTGAAGAACTTGATAAAGCTGGGCTTTTCCAATTTTGTCAATGATTCTTCTAGTTGAAGAGTTTTTACTGTTTTTGCACTGCCAACATTGATGGACTACGTTGGCTCAATTACGACTTTGGATCTTTCCTAGAAGTGCTCTAGGAGAGTTTCAAATTTCCCATCCTTCGATTCCTCAGATATGTTTTCACCGTTGGATGTGCTCTTTATTTTTACTCATTCCTGATTTGATACTGCCATAGAATGGTTTTCACCATTAGATCTTTCTTTTGTTTCATTTATTTTGCAGCTAGGAAATTTTGCACTCCCCTATTGTGAAGCTTTTTTATGATGTTCAATGGTGGAAACTGTCTTAGGATTACTAGTGCAGAGGAAGTTGACGATGGCCTCATCGTTTGAAAATATGGGTATATTGATAGGTTCGATTTGGTCCCAATCTATTAGTTCAGGATGCAGTAATGGTAGGGGGTCATCGGATGGGTTCATATAATATGTCGTATGGGTCCTAATGGAAATGTTGTCATCAAATAATACTATGTCTAGGTCGAGGTCTATGATGTTTCTCTCTTCCGAGTGATCCATCTCGTTAAGAGTTTGATCGTCTTCACTTGAATCATCGATATTTTGTGATCCTAATTCAAGTGGTCTTAGTCCTAAGATTTATCCCTCCTCGAGTGTGGGAGTATACTTATGTATCAAATCGATGTCCTTATCATGACATGATTCTTCTGACAGTGAATCCCACTCATATTTATTGGAATCGGTTTCATAATGATCACTTGCTTGGTGTTGTAGGATCCGTTCAACAACCTTTTGCTTTAGGTCCTCGTTTGTTTCTTCATCCTTTTGATGCTCTTTATACCCCAACCTTGTTTTATCTTTTGGATTTGTTATAATGGGTTGGATAGGTTCTATGATACCTTCTTTCCTTTTCTCAATAGGTCCTTGTCCATCATATCCCATTTTTTCTAGGATTGAGAATCCTTTTCCATATTGAGTGGTTTGGACATTAGCCATTGCTGTTTGGGAATCAATTTCATCCTTGTAGAGCTAATTTAGAATTTCTTTGTCATCAGATTCTTTTGCTTGGGTGCTTTCTTTTATGAATCGACCATCAAAAAGTGTGACCGATTGTGAGGATGGTTGAGTTGAGGTTGATGGTTGACCATAGGATTTTGGTGACATTAACTATGAGAGGCAGATGGATTGTTAAATGGATTATTCACCCACACCCTTGACATTGACTTGGACTTTCTTTTCAAAAATTTTAGCCAGGTTATTAAGCTAGGCTTCAGAATTGGTAGATGCAAAGGGGCTAGGTTTTTCCTTTTTTTCAAGCTATTGGGATGATGAACTTGATTGACTTCCTTCATTGGAGGATATGGTTAGCAATTTTGACAATGGGTTAGCTTGGTTGGAACTGTCAGGGATATTAGAGGTGGAATCAGGAGCTTCACAATTATGAGGCACAAATACATCCTGGAGGACCTTAAGGGTATTGCATTGTTGAGGACTATTTGAATCAATAGGAATAGAGATTTCTTGGCCATTGCAAGGAAATTTTAGACACTGATGATATGTTGAAGGTATGGCCTGCATTTCATGGACCCAAGGATGACCCAAGAGTATATTATATGTCAAATCCTTATCCAAAACATGAAAAACCACATTTTTTTGAATTGGCCCTACCTAAATTGGTAATACAATCAATCCTTTTGAAGCTCTTTCTTCATCATCATATGCTTTGATAGTGATCTTCTTCCTTGCATATATTGCATTTTCGGAGAACCCTAATGCATGGACAAGCTTTAAAGTACAAATATTAAGACCAACTCCTACATCTATAAGGATGCACTTGACATGAATTTTATGGATTAGAACCTCAATATGGAGGGCTACATTATGAGGATGGGTGAGAGATATATCATCATTTTCCGAAAAGGATAGGAAATGAGGTGCAACTAGATGTCCCAACATGGATTGGAAAGTGCATACTTCTAGATAATTTGGCACTGTTGTATCGACTGGAGATTTTTCCAAGATCTCCTTATAAGTGGGAGAGATTTTAAGGAGCTCCAATATTGATATTTGCGTAGGAATTTTCTAGAGCTGATTGACAATGTTATATTGATGAGATGTAGCAGTAGGTGTTTTGGAGGTGTTTCCCTTCAAAACATATTTGGTTTGAGCCCTAGTGGTCACATTTATGGGCACACTATCTTGTTTTCCATTGATTTTCATGACATTAACTTGATTATCCATTACAACCATATCTTGTTGGATATCAAGGTCTTGATTATAAAGGATGTTGGTGTTGTTGATTAGATGATTGGTTGCAACAAGATCTAATGTATTATTAATTTCAATGTCATTTGCATGATCTTCAATGACTAAAATATTAAGGATGATGGTATCCTAAACATAATTTATATTCTTTCCTTTGCCATTACTATTAGAAGATTCTCCTTTGTCATAATTTGGCAAAGGACTTTTGAATACCCCATGGTGAGTGTTTGTTTGAGGCTCTTCTTTCCTTATGATTTTATTCTCAATCATATCTTGTATCTTATGCTTCAATTGCATGCAACTATTGGTTAGGTGACCTTTACACCGATGAAATTCACAAAAATGGGCTTTATTCCACCAAGATGATTTTACTTTGGGTTCAAACCCTTGGGTGTCGGGTAAAGCGATAATATTTTACACAATAAGCTCTTTCAATGCGGATTCATATGATTGACCCAAAGGTGTAAACTTTTGACGGTTGTTCGATTTTTGTTGGGGTAGGGTCTTGGATGATGTATTACTTTGGTTGGTTTGAGTATTGCCCTAGTTGGTACTTTGGTTGTTATTTTGGTTGGCATTTTGATTTATCTTTTGATTTGTATTCAAGGAGCTTCCTGACAAATTGAAGACTGGTTTGGCATTGTGTATTTCAACAAAGGTATCATTGTCATTATTTTTATACTTATGCCAAAATTTTGGTTTATCATTGCTAGAGGAATTAGATGAATTGTTTTCATTATAGATTTTCAAAATTCCTCATTTGATCAAAGCCTCTTCAATCTTGATCCCATTTTCAATCAATTTCTCAAAAGTTGGAGGGTATTGTAGGTCAAGTCTGTAGCTCATGTCAACATTCAAGTTATCATTGAACACCTCTATCTTCTCTTTTTTCGATATGGGTTCGGGATAGCTTGCGAATAATACTCTCCATCTTTGTAACAATATGAGGAATGATTCCCCTTTCTTTTTTTTCACATTAAAAATATCTTTCATCGTGATCTCATGTTGGATATTATATGAATATTGGGTAATAAAATTGTTTACCAATTCTTCAAAAGATCTGATCCCCGGAGGTAATTGTGAGAACCATTGGATGCATTGCCCTCCCAATCTATGTGAGAATAATCTCATTAAATATGTATCCTCACCAGAAAATTCAAGACTCATTGTTCGGAATTCCCTTACATGATCGATGGGATCAATTTTTCCATTGTACTTGTCATATTTGGGAAATTCACATTGTTTGGGAAATGGTATCATATTGACACTTTGATCAAATGGGTAGGGACATATATCTTGTATGGAGTATTTCTTAGTAGTCCTGGTTTGCATGTTCTGCATTTGTTGTTGAAGAGTTTGGATTTTCTGTTTCAAAATTTCCATGGGATCATTAGTTTTTACTTCATTGCTTGATTCAATTTCTGTCTCAGTTTCCATTTTCTTAGGAGTTATTTTCAATTTTATAATATCAAAATTGTCGGGTAGCTTAACTTCTTTGTTTGCTAACAGTAAGAGGTATCTTTCCCCATCCTTTTCAAAAAACTTTTCTAAGAATTTTTGGAAATTTGGGTCTTTTTGGGCTTGTTGGACATCTTCTTCATTTACCTCATCAGTTTCGGTTGAAGAAATATTATGAAAGGGGTTTTCTTCTTGTTCAGCCATGGTATCTTGAGTTTCAATATCTTTTTCTTGAAGTTTCAAATTTTGGGATCTTGTTTGGACAGGCATACAAGTGATGATGATTTTCTAAATATTTGACCAAAGTTTGGGAGTTCTAAAGGGATTGGTTAAAATTTGATTAAGAAAGCTTTATTTCGGGATAAAGGATGACAAATCCTGATGGAGGATGATAAATCTTGATGGTGAAATGCAACTGCTAAATCAGAAATTGATGTGATGAAAAGGAACTTTTGGATTTTTGATCAAAGATTAGATGAGGGATTTGCACTTGAAAATGTTTGTTTCAACAAGATTGAGATCTATTGTATAAATTGATTGGGACGATTGGAATATTGTATTGCTGGTTGAGGAATGAAAGAATGACGAATGGGCTGACTGTGATTATGCCTTTATGAAAGAGCTCTTCGTTGATAATAAGCTTGTGAAGATAAAGGCTCTAACAAAAAATCATCAATATATCCTCTATCAAAGTCGTGATAGCTATGGATGAAGGTTCGATAATCAAGCAAGACCTTCCTACTTCGGTACAAGAAGCGTCTCTTTTTCAAAATTTTATTATAGCGAAATTGGTTCTTTGGTTTCTTGATTCTTTTGGTAAGGGATTTCTTGACAAGTTTTGTTGATTTCCAATCCCTCAACATAAACTTTAGGACAAGGACAAGATTCTATTTGAGAAGGAATATCCAAACTAGAGGTTAACTGACAGGCAGGAAGTCAAATTAGGTTTCTATCTGAAAATTCACCAGATGCGCTAAAACAATGCCTAGATGCGCCAAAATTCAGATGTGCTACAGAAAGGTATGGATGCACTAGAACAGAGTATGGATGTGTTGGGGAAATGTCTTGATGTGTTGAGGGATTCAACGAATGCGCTGAAAGAGTATATGATGGGATATGAGCAGGATGCACCAGAACAATAAATGAATGTGCTAAAATATGCTATGAATGCGTTGAGGTATTCAATGGATGCATCGAAATATGGTAGGGATGCATTGGGGCAGTTACTGGATGCACAAAACTGGAATTTGTTTTTCTAGTTTTCGACAGTTTGATAGATTCTTTTGGTTTTTGGTAGTGAATTGGAACTGTTTGTTTGAATTATCTCTTGAATCATTGGTTGGATATTTCAGAGTGTAGTGTTTACTTGAATTTTGATTTAAAACACATAGGTGTAGACACATCAAACAAGCACAATCCTAGGTTGTGTAAGACAATATTCTTTTGGGTTCCACATAGATTTTACTCCAACCGCACTTATTCTTAGCAGGTGATTTAGAAGGTTGGCCACACAGGCTCCCTCTTACAGTGCAGTCACTTCTCGGGCCAACAAGACTCCCCTCCTTAAAATCTAGGTTGGAGGCCTTTTTATCAAACCAAAATTTGACCATTT
Organism: Sequoiadendron giganteum; assembly: GCA_007115665.2. NCBI lineage: Eukaryota > Viridiplantae > Streptophyta > Pinopsida > Cupressales > Cupressaceae > Sequoiadendron > Sequoiadendron giganteum. The sequence continues at coordinate 417,064,361 of CM021108.1, forward strand.
GCTAGCATTCAATCATGGTTCCAAACACTTTTTCTCTTTTTCCTCGAGGCTTAAGATCTCTTCCAGTCTAACCTCCATCTCGCTATCTTCCTCAAATTCCAAAGATTTTAATAGTTTTATTGTTGGGATTTCCATGGAAATGGGTAGAACTACCTCTTTTTTTGTATACCAAATCATCAAGGGAGGTTCTTAGAATTTTCTTAGGCATAATCTAGTTTTCCCATAAGCCTACTCATAGATGCTTGTGCCATTCCTTTTGATTTTTTTACCTAATACACTTGATGAACATGATTAGGCTTTTGTTGGTTGACTCTGCTAACACATTTCCTTGTGGTTAGTAATTAGATGAAGTCTTGAGGTTGACCCCATGCGTAAGATAATTTTGATATCCCAGAGCCTCTGAAGGCTCATGCATTATCCGAAATGATAGTTTTAGGTTATCCAAACCTTGCTACCAATTCCTCAAGAAAATTGACAATTTCTACTTATGTAACGTTATTTAGAAAAATGACATCTCTCCATCTTGTGAAATAGTCAATCAGTGTGAGTATCCATTTGTTCCCTACACTGGGGAAAAGATTGATCATTTTGATAAAATCCAAACCCCATTGTGCAAAGGGTTCCTCAATCGCAATCGAGCTCAATGGCATGGCAGAGTTCTTCCGCTTGCCAACAAAATAATGGCATTAAGTATATTTTTGCACTAGATGATGGGACTTAGAGAACATTGTAGGCTAATAATAGCCTACCCACATTATTTTCAGGGTGGTGGTCTTGGCAAAAAAGTGTCCACACTTGGGGCTATTGTGGAATTCGTTTAGAATCCTTTCGACCTATGTGTTGATGGTGAAAATAACACAAACAACGTTAAAACAAAATATTTCTACTCTATTTCTCTTGAAAAAGAAAGACAATATATAGTAGCCTAACTCCCAAGGTCTTGGTAGCTGGGTCTCAACTGTTTGGTGTCACTCAATCGGTTCATGCAACTGTAATGTTCAAGGGGCCTGTGCTGGTAAGAAAAGAATGCAAGCAATGACTCATTTTACCGAATTGTTTTAGTAAATCAAGGGGCTTTCAAACAAAAGAAAAAGATGGATCATAGGGTAAACCAGTAAAAATGAACAACAATTATCTAGCATCCCGACATATATCTTCAACAATGAATGTTTTTCCAATCAGATGAAGAAAACCATAAGATGACACAATCTATAGAATAATCTATACTATTGCATACATTTTAGGTGCTTGATTAACTTCGCCTATCACAACTACTTCAAAGATTTTTTTTAAAGAACACACATTCATTCATTGCCAAGATCATAGATCAACAGACTTCAATAAATTTAATTAAATGATAATCTAATAAGATAATCCTTAAATCCAATTCCTTCAAATGACTTTCATCACTCAAGAAACTTTTATGCTTCAGCACGATCACTGGCATACAGATAGATTATAACTTATCAGCCTTATCAAATAAAACAACTCAATTCTAACACCATATTGTGTAAACTTGTAATTCTATTAACTATAAAGATCAAGTACAATGTATCTCTGTAATCACTACAAAATTCTATCTCCTAATATCAGGTAGGCCAATTCTATTCTCTATTAACCGACCCTTACAATATGATACCCAAAGGGTATTTATAGATATACAAAATTCGAACTCCACTTCTATTTTAAGTCATCCATCCTTTTAGGAACAAAAAATCTCTTGGAAACTCAGATCAATTTGATCTTGAGTTCTTACATTAGACATTCAGTTTAAACTGGAGAAAAGAAAATAGAAGAGAAATAAGGTCATGAGCTTTAAAACTGTCAGTGCTGCATGCAACATGCAAAGAAGAAGAAAGTCATGTATGCAAGAGATTTATGCATGTGAAGCTGGGTCTACAATGAACTCATCATAACTAGTGAAGACTTGCTGTAATATATCTAATTCCTGCCTGTCAACCCAGCTGTCTTAAAATTTGATTCGCTCCAATTCTGCTGTAGCAAATCCTCTCATATCCTTTATCTTTGTCAACTCTCTTCTAGCAGCTTTTATCTCTTCTTTGACATCCATTAGCCGATCTATCATCAGATCTTCTCCATCATCTCCTTTCTGCATGAGTCCTCTAAATCTTTCATCCCATTTCTCTTTTATCTGACTCAAACGCATGCCTTCCTTTGTTAATACATTTACATCTACTATGATAGCAATAACTGCCTCCAACTCCTCAAACTATTCAGTCAGATTATTAATAACATCTTGGACCTCATTCCTATGTTTACATAAGAAATCTGTTCTAAATCAGATTATATGAGAGGTCTTTCCCACAAAATCTTTGTTATCCTCCTCAAGTATTGATTGTTCAAGAAGAGTAGTCAAAGGCAATGCACTAACCTTCTCCAATTAGTGAATATACTCTTTATACTCCTCTTCCTATTTCTCCGATGCTTCAATATATTGATGCATCTCTCTTATCAACTCTTCTGTTTCTTTGTAAACCTCAAAACCTTCAACCAAAACTTCACCTACCTCCTGATTAATCTTGTCAACCCACCTATCTAACATCTCCGCTTTGCCTCTTACCTACACTAAATCATCTACCTCCTTTTTGCTTAACAAAATTGGAGTCTCAATAGTCGTTACCTATTGTGATCTTGGAGAGGAGACACTTTTCAAAAATGAATGCAATTGATCCAACTGAGCCTTAATCTCATCTCTCTTCTATTTATCTTTTAACATTCTTGATTTGGTTGTTGAAGCCACCACATAAATTAGATTCATTTGCTGACTCCTAGTGGGCCTTCCCAAGTAGACAGTACTCAATTGATAATCTGTTAACTGTATGTCCCCTACCTCCTTTTCTATCATTGGTATGGCACACTCATTAACAATCTCTCCCTTGTCCATGAGCTTGGTGGAGTGTAGGATCTTGGCCTTCTTTTTAGGCCTCTCTTGTTCAATCTCCTTCATCATATCCTCCCAATTGAGAGGTTGTGAAGGTGTTACTGCTCTTTTCTGTAGGTCCAATTTCAGCCAAGTGGGAGCACTTGGAGTAGTAGTCATCATAGTGGAAGAAGAAGCAATAGTAGTAGTAGAAGGTGGCTACATATTTACCTGGGATTGAGAATCAACCCTTGGTTCCTCTTGCTGTTCTTGCACCACATGCATCCACACAAGCTTTTCAGCCTCTTCCCTATCCTTTTGTTCTTGTATCTTTTTATCTTCTTCTTCCTTCTTCAACCTCTCTTCCTCCAATCGATCTCTCTCCACTTTTTCCCTTTCTAATATTTCCTTCTCTATTCTTTCCTTTTCCAGTTTTTCCTTCTCTATTCTTTCCTTTTCCAGTTTTTCCTTATCCAATTTTTCCTTCTCTAGAGCTTCTAGTCTTTCTTTCTCTAGTTTTTCTACCTCTAAAGCTTTAAGATTTTGCTGCCTTTGCTTCTTGTTGTTGTTGTTTCTTAACCAGCTCTTCAATCTCTCTTTTCTTTCGTAATTGTTCTGCTTCTCCTTCCTTTTGGTGAGCTTCCTCAGCAAGTTTTTACTTGGCAACCAAGATTTCTTTCTCCCTCTAGTTTATTGCCTTCTCTTCTTTAAGGTCATGAATCTTTTGTATTAGTTCCAACTTGTCATTCTCTTCTTTAACCTTCATTTCATGTTCTTGTTGCCTTTTCTATCTCTCTACTTCATCAGCTGCTACCTTAGCTTCAATTTGTTGCTGCTGTAGTATGGAATTGGTTTGTGTCTTGTCACCCATTAAAGTTTGCTCTTCTATTTCTTTAGCTTTTGCCTCAACAACCTTCCTAACTTCTTCAAATAATGCCCATTGCTCCTCTTGTGTCATCACCTATTTAGCATCCTCATCTAAAGGCATATTCTCTTGTACATCCTTCTCTGACACAGTCTCCTTTGAATCTGTTTCAACATCATGGATTTCCATTTCCACTTCTTTACCCTTCGTAGTTTTAGCCATACTATGAAGAGCCCCCTTTTGAACTTCTTCACTCTACTTCTTTGCAAGTGGGACTTGTGTGGAAGATTCACCTAATGTAGGTATTGAAACAACAGATCCTTTCTGATCATCTCCTTCTTGTATTTCTGCTTCATCATCTACTGCTTCAAGTTCTATCTCTTCGATATTTGGAGGAAAGAACTCCAAAGGCTCTTTGGGAGGTGTCTTTCTTTTGAGTCTCTTATATCCTTTCCCCTTCTTAGGAGTTGGTCCTTGAGGAGCTTTAGTTCTTAGCATCAACCAATGAACACTTCTATCTAAGACTGTTCTTCCTATCTGCTTTATGTCAATAGTTTCTTCACTATCCCAGTCAATTGGATCCAAGCTCTTAGTTCCTATGTTTAAAGCCTCATAAGATGGATCCAATACAACCCCATCATCTACCAAAGTATCAGGAATTTCATTTTTAACTCCAAATTCCAACATGAGGGTAATAGGTAATCTTTCATAATTATTTTTCCTCAAGTCATATTCATCTTGCTGATCACTCCAGAAATCTTCTAATAAATCAAAATGCTTGTTAAACATAGAAGGCAACAAAGCATGCATCTTACCCTTCAGGTCAAAATACCTATGAGCTGTGTATAAACCTAAATTCAACTGTATAAGCTCACTGCAAACCACCTTTGCTCCTACCAAATGCTGACAACCATACTCACCCAGCTTCATGGGGAACTTGTGACATCCTGTCTTATGTTTTATTCCAAACTGAGCATTAACTCTAAGGGCCTGATATACAAACTCCATTAGTACTATCTTGTTATTGCAACACCTTGGAAGCAAATGTGGATGGCCTTTAAAACCAGCTAACCTGAAATATGTAAACTTGGGGTATTGAATGTACCAACATCCCCATTCAACAATAAACGCCATAGCCTCTTGACTCAACCTATACCCTGCATCTCCATTTAATTGATTAATGACTACATATATGAATGCATCATTGACTCTTCTGAATTGAGTCTCAGAAACTTGAAGAGATAGCTAGTTATAGTGCTCCCACACTTTCTTGTGTCCATCCAAGACTCCCATTATCCCTACTCTATTTAAACCTGGGAAGATACCCAACCTTGTTGCTGCATACACAATGTAAGAACTCATAAAGAAACACTTAGTGTCCCTGATGCTAGTCAGTTGATCATGGGTAGCATTTGATACGATCATAGGCCAATCAAACTGATGGGTGCCATGTAAAATTGTCTGGATGAAAGGAAACATCCACTCCTTGAAATGGAAGGTATCCCTCTTCCCAAGAGCCCTAGATAACATCATTATTATATCTGATACCTCTTTGTAGAAATCTACCCTCTTTGGTTGGTCTGCAAGCTTGCTTAGAGATTTCTTCTCTGTCTTCAACCACTTTTTGTTCAAATGAGATTTATTGGATTCCTTATAATGGTTGTACTTCTTTAAGGCTTCTGCCTCATCCAACTGCACCAAGTTCTTAGGATCTGGGACATTAAATATACTTTGAAATGCTTGAGTAGTGAGATCAATGATCACATTGTTTTGTGAATCCATGCATTGTCTAGTCGCAGGATTGTAGGCACTGGCTGCTATCAAGATCAACTTCGGGCACTGGATTGATAAAGGAAACACAATAATATGGGCCAAGCCGGAATAAAAAATTATTTGTGTCCTTCCTATTAAATCTTCCCTTTCTGCAAAGGTTTCTGCATATAGCTCTTCAAAATTGTACTGGCCCAAATTGGTATCAGTGATGTGTGACCAATCTAATTCTACTTTGCTCACTTTCACAACAGGACTTCGGTGATTATACCTCAATGTATAAGGCAATTATTCTGGCTTGATCTTCTTTGGTTTAGGTGCTGCCTTTGATGTCCCTACAAGCCGGTTTCTTTGAGAAGCTTCTCCTGATGTTCCTGATATCCTCTTAGCTTTCTTGCAACAAACCTCTAGTTAGATCCTTGAATGAAATATCTCAAAATGTGTCTTCAAATCATACCTTCTAAACATACATCGGAGGTAGAACCAAGCAACAAACATCTTAAATAATCTCCTTTCAAAACACTGTCGGGCTCAAAGTCAGAACTGGAATGGACACTCTACTAATAAGAAGTGGACACGGAGTTGGAAGTGAAATAGTGATCGGAACCGAAACTAGAATGGAAACTGATTTGATTTAATTCAAATTTTCTGTTTTCATTTTCGGGTTCAGTTCCGCTTCCACTTCCTCTGGGTAAACATTTTTATAAAGTAAAGCTTCTTACTATAAGCGGAGTCGGAGATGGGATGGAAGATGGAATTGACACTAAACATAAAAACACATCCAAAACTCTAAATCAATTCCGATCCCGCTTTCGGCTATATTGACCATGACGTCATCAAAGATTTTAACAACTTAATGCATAACTTCATGATTGGAGACGAAGGTCATATTAAACGAAATGAGGCTTAAAATATATAAAATCAACCATGCCCATATGACCATGGGGACAACTGTATTTTAGGGCACCATATTTAAATATTTTAAATGTGATCATAGAAACACACAAAACCTTAATCTAGAACATGCGATATAAAATTAGGGCATGGATTCAACCCTTGCTAATTTAACCTAACGAATGCACAATGAAACCTAAGTAAAAACTAGATCTTATAAACCCTATCCTACTGTAAAACATGAATTTAATCTACCTCACTATGAAAACCCTAATTAAATCTACACATTTAAAAACCTAACGCAACACGATACGGTCACGACAAAATGTGAAAACGACCGTGCCTGCCCAACTTCACTATAAAACAACATTTAATCTAGAAACACAAACATAGAACAAAATTGAGAAAAACAAACAAACTAAGAAAAAAAAAAGAAAACAAATACGCAAAACTTCAAGAAAGCCCAAAGCTCAAAAATGATCAATCAAACAAACACAAACAGAAAACACGAAAAAAAAACAAACAAAAGTCAAGAATAGGAACCCTACCTCGAACGCAAAAAAAATGTGGCTAACCTTCTGAATTGATTCGCAAGCAATTATCTCCTCCTCCTTCAATCGATTCACTCAAATGGACTCTGCAGTTGTTGTACTTCACTCCTTGATTTCTTAATAATGACAATAATAATGCGTTTAATCCTTAATGAAGGTAAAAATTAGAGTTCTTACCTATGCATGGCAACTGTCATTGATGCATTAAATGTAGTTAAGTGGAGTCAGAGACGGGAGAAGAACAAACACTTCACTTCGGTGAGACCTCAGTCAAAAAGTCAACGACCAAGAAACGACAGGAGTGGAATCGGAATAAAAACTGATTCGAAAAACTTAAGGAATTTCCCAACTTTGTTGTCATTCCAGTTCCGGTTCCGCCGATAAAGCAGAAAAAAAAACCCAACTCGAGAATAAAACAAAAAGACTGAAATAAAGAAACCTAACAAAATTACTTAGAGTAAAATAAAAAGTTCAAAAAGCGGAGTCAAGGTCGGAAGTGAAATAGTTTTTGTAATTTTCCATAAACACCAACTTAACGTCCATTCCAGTTCCGGCTCTGCTAAAGACAAAACAAAAGGTCAAAAAGAAAGACTATCGGGATGGGGCTCAAAATGAGTTTTGATTGAAGTTTCAGAACCTGATTTGGTTTCGGCTCCAATTCCGACAAACTAAACCAAAATAAAAGAAAGTGTTGGAAGCAAAAGACTCCAAACTTTGTTTGAAAGAGAAAAAAAGATAAAAACACAAAAAGGGGGACCCATTTTGACCAAGGAAAAAGATGGGGTGGTTATGCAAGGCATAACACTATGGCTTGTCCATGCAGTAGAGGAGGACTCCATCGTAGTTCCTTTTAAAAACAGTCTCCTCTATTGGTACATATCTGGTGCCTTATAGTCAGTAGTAGCATCATTTGTGAGGTGAGGTACCGATCAAGTATTATTTGTATGTGGTTGTTATTTAAATACGTCAGTGAGAGTAATAATCATAACTAAACAACACACAAGTAATGAAATGTATTACATCTAATGAGGGAAAAGTAATAAAACAAACTATTACAACCCTGTGTTTGAATTCATTCCATTATCCTCTATTCTCGGTGATTCCTCAACTCATGAACTCAGAATATTTCGTTGCACATGAATGTATGGAATGGAAACCTAAGAAATGAGGTACTACTTCGCAATGCAAACTATAATTCCTACATGCTTATATTTTTGTGTTTTTGAAAGTAATTTGTTGAATAAATCTATGATGAGAGATTGTTTTTGATATGATGCTAAACTAATGATGCAAAGCTTAAGATAATGTTGTATAAAAGATGCAAGAAACTAAGTACTAGAATTGAAATTCCATGATAATGCTAAAACAAACTAAAAAAACTAAAATGCAACTACAATTCTCTTCAAATGATTTCAAACTACAATGAGATTTCTGCAGCATAAACTTGTCCAATTCTACTTGTTGAAAAGCTGTAGCAATGAGTTATATTTATAGAATTTTCCAAGCTAGGAATGATGTGGCAATGATGAACAATTGAGATTGTGATCCTATGAAATCAATGGTTGACCATGAAGAGGTTAGAGAGAATCATGGAGGTGGTTCCCTTCAAGTAAACAATTTTCCAAGTGTTGAAGAGAATCAGAGGAAAGAAGAAGCCATGTGTCTAGGAGATTTCAAATTGGTTACAAGTTTATTGATGGAAAATCCACTTTTTTCAACTTAGAAAATTCAATTTCATGTGACACATGGTGAGGTGGCAGGAGGTGGAAGGTAGTTAGAAGAATATGTAGAAATGTGCCAAATTGAGTTAAAAATTCAATTTAAAATGGAGAGGAGAAATTAGCAAAATGACAAATTAATTAAATTTGTGCATTTAACCAATTTAAGAGGAAAATGAATTTAGAGGCCAATTTGAATTAAAATTTAAATTTAAGTGAAAGAGGAAAAACTAATTAAATAAAAAAATTGTTTATTTGTGCAGTTAATTAATTAGAGAGGAAGTGATTTTGGATAAGAAGAACATTTAGAAATGAACTATACAAATAAATTTTCCAATTTATTTATAAATAGAGGATTTAAGATTTTTATTAATTAAATAAAAAGTATTTAATTAATTTGTGCTCAGACCAATTTTTAAGAGCGTACATTACCCATTCTGCATAAATTGTGTTCGATCAACCACCCATGACTCATCAGACTCGAACTAGTTAGCATAGACCTGATTAGTCTCTTTTTATGTTTGAAGGCCTAATTCTTGTGTGAGGTATACACAAAGATCTCTTCCTCAAACCAACTTGGTTGGTCAGATATCCACATCATATTCCAAGATTTTTGTGATCTAGTTGGCCCTGTTTTAAGTTATCTCACCCTTAGTGGTGTATTCTCTAATGCTGGGATGAGCGACGAGGATGGTATTTCTACGGGTCAATACCATATGTCAAAATTTCTTTAGGATTTTGATGATAGCAAAGGCCTACTTTTCAACAAAGTTATGTCTGGTCTCATATCCCTTGAGAGTCTTGGTCTGAAACATGATGGGATGTTCTCCGCTTCCTTCTTCATCCTTTTGAGTGAGCACTGGAGCTATGCTATGTTGGCCATTGTAAATGTAAAGTAGGAAATATTTGGAGAAGTCAAGGTTAGCTAACACCAGAGCTATAGAGATGGTTTCCTTAACTCGCTTGAAAGCAAGCTTATCTTCAAGAGTCCACTTGAACATTAAGCCCTTCTTCAACATTAGTGTGATGGGTCTCGCAATGCCCATGAAATCCAAAATAAATTGGCTGACGAAATTAATTTTCCCTAGAAAATATTGTAACCCCTTCTAGTTGACAGGTAGTGGTAGTTCCATTATAGCCTTCACCCTTTCACGGTTTATGGCTATTCCTTATTTCTATACCACAAATCCAAGAAGCTTGCCTTGTGGTACGCCAAAAACACATTTTTTGGGATTTAAGGAAATCCTGAATTGTTGACACTTCTAGAAGACCATTTCTAGATGATCAAAATGATCATATTTTGATTTGGAAAAAAGGGTTAGGTCATCCAAGTATATTAGAATGATCTCATTTATCAATCCTTTGAAGGTGATATCCATCGCTCATTAAAAAGTGGCACCCGTATTGGAGAGTTCGAAGAGCATCTTTGTGTATGCAAACATTCCCCACTTAGTGGTGAATATCATTTTGTGCTAGTCTCTTACTTTACATAAACTTGGTTATACCTCGAAAAAACATTGAGTAGCGAGAACATCTCCGATCCGGCCATGGTTTGTAGAATTTTCTTCATTGAGGGCAAAGGGTAATTATGATCTTTTAACAAGGCCTTATTTAAGTCTTGAAAGTCCAAATGGAGCCAAATGTCACCATTCTTCTTTTAGACTGAGACCAGGTTGGATAACCAAGTGGAATGTTTGATTGGATATATGATCCTTGGTTCAATCAATTTTATAAGCTCCTATGCCATCAATGCTTATACTTTCAAATTAACCAGCGTTTGTTTCTATTGGATGGGTTTTGAGCCTTCGGCTAAGTCAATAGTATGTTGGATGATGCCCAAATTGTATTCCTTGAGATCATTGTAGGTCTAGGCCAAAACCCTGTCATATTTAGCACATAAATCTTTCAACCTTTCCTTATCCTCTTGTGGGACGTTTCTTCCAACTTTTAGCTTTCTACCTCCTCCGATGTCAAAGTCTTCATAGTCTTCTTCTTCAACGGTGAATCTTCGCTTACTATTTCTTGTATCCTCATAGTCAAAGAGATTCTCGAGAGAAATCAAGCCTCCTGGGAGCTTATTTATTTTCAATTGAATTACTTGTTCTTCGGTAACCATTACAGCTTCGGACTATGAATGATCGAAAGATTTCCTCGACTTTTGTAGGAATGTGGCGATCTGAGCATCATCTTCAAAGACCTACCAATTTTGATCATTGTTGGGTGTAGACACTTAAAAATATCCTGAATGATATCACACACTTGAATTTGATATACAAACACTGTTTCATCCTGAAATCCATCCTCTTTTCACTGAATTAATTAAATTAGCCTAGCTATTTACTTAATTGCATTATTTTTATCTATTAACCTGATTAATCTAATTAGGTTAACTCCTACCCCTTCATGCTAACCTTTCATCTTGTTAAATTGGATAAATCAAAATATTCAATTTTAACACCCTAAATCCCCTCATTTAAATTAAATAATCTTAATTATTTAATTAAATGTCATTCTGACCCCCTTTAATTAAATAAGTTAATTATTTAATGAATATCCTAAATTCCCCTAATTTGCATGATTGAAACTTGGTTTTAATTATCAAACTACTAATTAATTCTAATTCTCCCACTTGCACGAGAATATTCCTTGAGAATATTCCTCCTTTGCACATTCCTCCAAAAGGGAATATTCTCATGGAATATTCCTTCCCCTTTTGCACATTAAAATTTTATTTTAATTAACTAAATGTTAATTTTCCTCCAAAAAGGGAATATTCTCATGGAATATTCTTTCCCTCTTCACTCATTTGAAAAAAGGAATATTCTTCCTTGTAACAAACTTTCAACAAACTTCTTGTGCAAATTTTGAATTTGTGCTTCTTTGTATGATTGTGAGCCCTTGATTAAATATCAACTGCATTCTCAACCCTTGATGGAAATCCATGATCCATGCCTCCATCTTCTTTCTATTTTGACCATTGATTGATTCTTTCAATCTTGACCATCGGTTCTTTTTTGCCTATTCTATAAATAGACCTTGCATCTATTGAATAGGAATCCATCTTTTAATAGTAAAATTATATTGTTAAAATCACTCTCATTTGCATCCATATTTAGCTTTTTTAGCTTAAAATCTTGATCATATTAGCTTAGAGCATCCATTAATGGCTTCCATAATAAGTTAGTTTCATCCATTTAGTATATTTTGAAACTAGGGTTTTAATCTTTAAATATTGCATACATTTAGAATAGCTTTTCATAGACTTACATCGATCATCATAGCATATATCATGTTTGTAGGCACATAAATTGACCTAAGCCTACAAACTTTATCTTTTCATATTTCTTTTCAACATAATTAAAATATTTAATTATGTCCTATAGTCCAAATTCAACTAATAATTAAATAATTCTTAATTATTTAATTAATTCATATCTTTTATTCCTCTTGACTATTTAAATAAATAAATTACATTTATTTCTTTTAAATATGTCGCTATTTTTTATGTCTCTCTATAATTTGATTATCATTTATCTATTATTTCTTCCTGATTATTTAAATAAATAAATTTTATCCATTTACTTAAATGCGTCATTAATTCCTTATGTCTTTTTTTTTTTTTTTGATAAGTACTGCCAAGGGGGCAGCTCCCATAATAAAAGAAACCAAACTTTTTAAAAGAGTGCCCTTGCCACAAGGGGTGCAACACAAAGACAACATGAGTTGTGCTCACAAGTAACCAAAAAAGAAAGACACTAATACCACAACCCCATAATGGGTGTGCCATCATAATGCATTACTCCTATTAAGATTATCTCCTTTCTTAGAGGATATTAAGGTCATCAAATGTTTTAGTTTTGATGATGAGGCTTTCTTCTTCTTTACCTCTATCCAATCTTGTTTTGTTTCAGGAAGATGCAAACCACTATTGTTTTCCGCACTCAAAGTTCCACTCTTAATGCTGGTAGTTGTAGTAACCGATAAAACCGATTCTTGTTCTGTTTCAGGAAGATGTCAACCATTGTTGTTTTCCACACTCAAAGTTCCACTCTTAATGTTGGCAGTTATAGTAACCGATGAAATTGATTCTTGTTCTATTTTAGGAAGATGCAAACCATTGTTGTTTTCTGCACTCAAAGTTCCACTCTTAATGTTGGCAGTTATAGTAACCGATGAAATCAATGAGATCTCAATATTCTTACATTGGGAGGAAGGTTCCTCCAAGGAAGAGACCTCAATGGAAGCATGTTTTGACCTCTTATTGGTTGCTAATTCTTGAAGATGGTCTTGCAACCCAACTGGGGAGGAGTGGCACAAGATTGGGTTCGATCTTTGAAGTGTTGGAGAATCTGTAGCATCATTCTATTTGGAAGGAGAAACAACATAGTGGCAAGAAGAAACCCCATCCCACCAAGAGGGTGTGTGGACCGAGGCATCATTGGCCCTCTCAACTCGCCTTCCACATTGAGTTGTCGCATGATTTATTGTGAAACATATTCTACACCTGAAAGCGATTCTCTCGTAATCAATTGGTTGACACCAATATTTGTTGCCAACATTGAGGAAAATCTCAGTCGAGAGAACCTTTGTGACATCTATTTCGACACAAAGATGAGCATAAGTCAAGTTTTCATAGTTGATTGTTTCTTCTGAGATGTTGTGATATTTTCCCAAGCCATTGTCAATTTCCTTTAGACAATCAATTTCCCAAAACTACAATGGAAGATAAGGTAAGCATACCCATAAAAAGGCTGAGGAAAAAGTCTCTGTGTGCGGATCGAATGAAGGGAACCAAGGTTTAGTGCATAAGAAATCACCTTGGAAGATCCACGACCTAGTGTTAAGTATCATTTCTTTATCTTCCATCGATTCAAATTCCAAAATGAAGAATCCTCTTGTAGTGGGATAAATGCTGATTTCATCCGCTAGATATTCTTTCTAGTTCAAACTAATCCAGGAGTGGAGATCACATAACTTTGGCCATACCTTCATGAATCTACATATAAGGGCACGAGTTTTTAAATATTCCTCTCTATCATAGACAAAGCTATCCAGCTGAATTTCTGGGGCAGAAGACAAGTGACAAATAGAGAGAGGGGGCTTCTGAGAAACGCAACCGCGAGGAGAAGGCAAGTCCGTCGTAGTCATCCCAGAGTTCCCAGCATGCGTTTGATCCGATCCTAGGGCATGACCATGAAGGGAATTTTTTAAAATTTAATGGGGCATCGCTAGGGCATCCTGAGGACATTTTGCAGGGGCGTCTGGTCACCCAAGATCACGCAACAGTGCTTGGATAGGTTCCCACACCCCACACCACAACATCAAAAACAACTTGCTCATTTTCCATATTTGGTTGGAAACCATCCTACAAGGAAGCCTGAGTAATGTCACCACCAAAAACCTCAGAGAGAACATCATTCATGGGAGCAGAAGTGGCGAACGTAGGGGCAAAAGTGGATGAAGTCATTTGCGGGAGCAGAAGCGACACAAAGATATTAGTATATAGTAACAATTCCTTATGTCTTCTTATAATTAAATAAATTCCTATGATTTATTTAATTATTATCCACCTTGTCCATTTTCTCCACAATTAAATAATAATTATTAATTATTTAATTGTCTTATTGACTTTTTCCCTAAATTTAAATAAAGTCATTTATTTAAATTTCCCACTTTCTATTTTCCCACCAAGTAAATAATTTGAAATAAGTATTTACTGTCACATGACCCCACCACTTTTGAATTAAATTAATTTTTAATTCAAAAGGTCAACATCACCTCTTGAATCAAATAATTTTAAAATCTTATTTGATTCTCCATCAAACTCTTTTTCCGTGCCTAATATCTCCTTGTCACATGCATTCTTAACCTTTGATTTGATTTTCACAAAATCAAATCTAAGCCCTTCATTTCAAATTTTAATCTAAGTTTGAACTAACCCTATTTCATACTACAAATTTCAATCTTGGCCATTGATTAAGAAATCTTATTGACATCCAATCTCAACCATCAATCCAAATCAGACATTTCCTATAAATCAACCCTCTCATAAGCCATTTGGGGGTTTGATTCTTCAAGCATCCTTATGTTGTCAATATCATTCTTGAATCTTTCATCTATCACCCTCATCATATCGTTATGCTACTGATTTGAGCAACCAACATACGAAATCAATTGATTCATTCATCCATCATTTGCATCTATTTGAGGTATTGAAGATTTGGATTAGGTAATGCATATTATTGTTTTATCATTTCTTATTTTATGCAAATTTTTCGTATACATTTTGGTGAACCTGACGTGAACCCCCTAACTGATTTTTGGCTCAATATTTTGAATTTTTTTGAGGAATTTTAGAGTTGGATCCTTTTTGTTGTAGGTTTTGTTAGCTTTTTGTTGCAGGTTTTGCATCATTTTGGGACAAAACCCTAGTTTTAAAAGATTCGACCATATCTCACAAACGATTGCAGATCTTTTCATAATTTTTTTTCTACAAGTTGGGACAATACCAAGAGATTTCAATCCAAAAATATTTGCACAATATCCTCTCTCTCTGAGCTCTGAATCTCCAAAACGGAAAAATGAAAATGAATTACCTTTTTACCCAAATTAAGCCTATTTATAGGGTGAAAATTAGGGTTTTCTTGAAGGGTTATTACTGGATTCATATTTGACCATGTTTGACCATCTTGTTGACTACCTTAAACTCATCGAAATTCAAAACCAACTACACCATTGTTTTTCTAGTCATCGAATTGAATTATCGGGACACTTTCGAAAATTTTCTAGCACCGGGCCAAAATTCACAAATTTTTTCAAGGGGGCATAGATACTCCGTACCTTCACTGGGGCATATTTTGAACTGAATTTATTTTTCCACAATGCGATAAACTACATTATGACAAAGAGGGGAAAAATGTAGACACCTAAAATTGACCTAGGCCTACAAACTTTATTTTCTCCATATTTCTTCTCAACATAATTAAAATGTTTAATTGTCTTATATTCCAACTTCAACTATTAATTAAATAATCCTCAATTATTTAATTAATTCACATCTTTTATTCCTCTAGACTATTAAAATAAATAAATTATATTTATTTTATTTAAATGTGTGGCTAATTTTTTATGTCCCTCCATAATTAAATAAATTCCTAAATTTATTTAATTATTATCTGTCTACTATTTCCTCCTGATTACTTAAATAAATAAACTTTATTTATTTATTTAAATATGCCATTAATTCCTTATGTCTTCTTATAATTAAATAAATTTCTATAATTTATTTAATTATTGTCCACATCAACTTTCCTTTTAATTTCAAATAAAATCATTTATTTAAAATTACCCACTTTCTATTTTCCCACCAAGTAAATAATTTAAAATCATTATTTACTGTCACATGACCCCACCACTTTTGAGTTAAATTAATTTTTAATTCAAAAGGTCAAGTTAACCTCTTAAATCAAATAATTTTAAATTTCCATTTTGATTCTCCACTTTCCTCTTTTTATGTGCCCATTATCTCCTTGTCACATGCATTCTTGATCATTGATTTGATTTTTTCTAAAAATCAAATCTCAGCCCTTCATTTCAAATTTTACCCTAATGTTGCCCTAACCCTAATTGCTAGTTATCACATGCAATTTCAGCCTTTGATATTAGGGTTTTGTCAACTTTCAATCTTGGCCATTCATCCAAAATTGGTTGTTCTATAAAAAGGCATTTTTAACCTTATTTGTACATCTCTTGACTTCATGATTTCAAGCTGCAGACTTTAGGCTTGCTTCATACTTGCATACTTGCTATTGTTGAGTAGTAAAATCCTTCAATATTTTCTTAGGTCTTTGGCATAGGCTAATAGTTTCTCATCAAAATATGAGGGCAAACATCATTTTGCAGAAAATGGAGAAGGGCAATGAAGGTCAATAATGGAGGACATGAAGGCAATTTGGTGAAGCTTTTCCTTTGTTTTATGCTATTTCACTCCATTGTACTTCATTATTTAGCTAGGATTTTGTTTATG
The DNA here is from genome assembly GCA_007115665.2 of Sequoiadendron giganteum. Classification (NCBI taxonomy): domain Eukaryota; kingdom Viridiplantae; phylum Streptophyta; class Pinopsida; order Cupressales; family Cupressaceae; genus Sequoiadendron; species Sequoiadendron giganteum. Next base: position 417,081,066 of record CM021108.1, read on the forward strand.
TATTTGTTTGCATGCTAACCTAACTATTTGCCTTATTTACAATGCTAAATTAGCTTTCATCATATTTTACAACACACATCTCATCGGTTTCATCAGTTTTCTTCAATAAAACTGATTGAAACAAGTTCATTATCCAGGGGATTGGGAAAGGGTCGTCATTCCACGTCAATGTGACACCACTCCCCCAATAGGATAAGTTTCAATGTCTTAGAGTAGATGTTTATCAATCTTTCATGTTTTAGAATGTTAGTTTTAATGTCTTCTTCGTCTTTGTTTACATTGAATGATCGTATTGGGATTGATGCTTAGTGGCTTAAGTATGCTTCAAATACATATGGATCAAGTGTAGTTAACCCATACTAAACCATCATTCACATTGGGTATAGATGGTTGGACCACAGTATGCACTGCATGCTAATTTTCAATTGATCTGAGGGTTGGCTCAAATTGTGAGCCAATCAAAGCCATCCAATCCACGATGAGATTCTAAGTCAAAGGGATAACTTGTATGTTAAAATCTTTGAAACCCTCGATCAGGTCCCATATTCTATGTCAGTAAGATATCCTCATAGTTTTGGTAGCCACCTATCTGTGGACTTCACTTATGACTAGTTCTGAATTCTCAAACACCTATATTCTCTTCATTCTCATATGTTCCATGAGCATCAGACCATGGACTAAAGCCTCATATTCGACACCATTATTTGAGCATGAGAATTGGAAGTGGAAGGATCTGAGGGTCTCTTACTTGGTTGGAGATACTAGGTAGACGTCGACTCCAAAACCAATTTTGCATTTGGCACCATCAAAATATAGTGTTCATAAACTATTGTCACTTGATCCACTAGGTTTATCCTACATCTTTATCAATTTTGGGAGGACCTGGTCCTTGTCAAAAATCACATAGGTGCCTAACCTGATAGCATGGAAATTCTTGAATGGGTTGAAATCATTGAACTGATTGAGTAGGACCTCTTCCTTAGGGGTCTGATCGCTTGTTTCCTCCTCATTTTCCAACATTTCTATGCAATACATCTCCCTTTTTGAGAAGGAGGTATGCGCTGCTTCAAAGCTCAGTATCGTGTCTTCTGATATATGTTCAATTTGCAAAGACTTAGAGAGTATCTTCATCTTTTCCCTGTGCTTTTTCAGTAGTATCAGATGGGACTAATCAAGCACTAGATATCCACCAAGCTTTTCCATGAAGTCAATTAAAAGAAACATTCCAAAAACTAGGGGAATGTCGATTACGACCACTTCTTGTGTGATAGTTTGGCTTAAACATGAGAATAGGGTCAAAGAAATATCCTTGATGTGGTTGAAATTTGGGAATTTATTCCCATCTAATTGCATGATCCCTTTCTCAAGAGGCTCATACTTAAGATTCAGGGAGTCAACCACTTGTTTGGGCATGGCTATGGTACTAGCTCCTGATTCAATCATATTATTGTGTAAAATCGTATCTCCCATAATAAGCATTAAAAAGAAAGGGGAAGGCTTTGGTTTTCTTACCTCTTTTATGTTTATATTATCTTCAACAGTCACATATGTCATAGCTCCCAAAGGTTGGGGGTCCGATGCAGGCCCTTTTCCCCTATCTTGATTGTGCGATGGGATCATATCTACCTACATTGCCTGCTCTTCCTTTTTCAATGCCTCTTGGAGCAATATCTTCTGCTCTAGTATTTATATAAAATCCCATAGAGATACGTTAGCGGGCGCCTTCTTTAGTTTCTCGACCACATTAAGCTCTCCAATTGGCGATACCTTAGGTTTAAATGGTGGTATTTCTTTTACCTTAGGAAAAGGCTGGTCTGATGTAGATGGGATCAAGGCCTTGTCAATTTACTTTCATGGAAATGGTGGATCCTATGATTGATGAGTGGGTCACATCTATGGATCCTACTATACTTATGGTTATGGTCATTGTGGCATTGATTTCTCTAGATTCTGTTGCATGTACTCTTTGGTGAGTCTTCTCTTGGATCACATATTATAATTCGACTGTACCTATAGAGCATTGATTTTTGAAACATCATTTACAAATACTACATCTACCTCCTTTATCCAAGAAAAAAGTGCTTGGTCTGGTGAGATATCTAGCTCTTACTCTAAGGACATCCCTTGTGTCTATGCTTTGAATCAAGCATTCTCCATTTTGCGAGACTGATAATCTTTCATGTTTTAAAACATACCTTCAATTCTATTGTTTGTTATATTTTGTTGAATATTTCCCCTTGGATAATTTTGGGGCATATGGCTATCATTAAATGGGAAGCACCATACGTTCTCATCTTCCACTAGGTTGTTCTGACCTGGGATGAAATCCTTGTTTGGGATATTCTTAATAGTTTGAAGCAACATGGTGACTGAGACTATCTAGTTCATAGATGCATGTTGCTGATTACCTCCTTTTGGAGCCCCTTGGTATGTGTTTTCTTGGTAAGGTGACCTTCCCCCTTGATAATTTTACATAGGAGGCTTTAGAGGTGCACCTATTGGCATCAAATAAGGACTAGCTCATTTATAAAGGACCACATGAGGCTCTTCATATCATTGACATTTGTTGCTAGTGAAGAGGAGCTTAATGTTCTAGGTTGTGCACTTGGGTACACATACATGGATGGTGGAAGTGCATCCAATGTGATGTGGAATGAAGTAGAGGTACTAGAAGTTTCTTCCTCCCAGGGTCCACTAGAGATCTCTGTGAGCATGGGCATCGATGGCTATAGTGGAAGCTTCCTTGAGTCAATTGGATTGTTCTCTACACACACAACTAGATCATATCATTGGGAAAGGTATCTCCTCCCATCCACCATATCAAGAATACAATGTTTGAAGTGAAAGCTTTTAGATAGAATATGAATTCCATAGATGCCAAAGGATTGGCTATAATGGGAATCCTTTGGTAGGCTTTGTGAAACCTGGTGTTGCAGTTGATCATGGCCTCTTGTAGGGATCTCTTTGTAGTGATCAATTGCTATAGTAATCAGGATTGATCTCCTTTCTCCAAGAATCACTCAAACAATTTCTCTTTGAGTTGATCCCAAGAATGGATGGAACCGAAAGTCAAGGATCTATACCAATCTTGAGCCTTCCCTTTAAAAGACGCAACTATTAATCTGAGGGCCACATTTTCTTCCATGATGTTATGGATTTTGCAAACCTCCACTATGTACTCGAGATGTTTGGGAGGGTTTTTAAAATCCTCCCTAGTAAACCTTGGAATTTCTTTGAGAGCATTGGCAGGTATGGCGAGCAACACATCTAGGGGTGTAGGTGGGATTAGAAGGTTTCCACTATCCAAGATTAAAAAATTTCTAGGAGTGGGAGCACCTAAGTGAGCCATTAAAAATAGATTCCTATGGAGGGGTTAGATAGGTATTTTGATTTGAAATATTTGGCCTCCTTGAGGGGGGGGGGGTGGATAAAGCTCTAGATTGTGGTCTAACACTTCTCACTCTCTTGCTCATGATAGGTGATATGAAACCTGTAACTCGTCTTCTCCTCAGGGCTAAAATGAGTAGATGGGAGTACTAGAAATTGTCTTTAGAAGATGCTCTGGTTTGAACTCTGGACATGAGATTGCTAGCCTCTCTAGTTAGTCTAATTTATAAAATATTTTTGACTTCTAATCAAGCGATTGTGGGTTTGAGTGCCACCAGGCGTGCCACAAAAATAATTTTTGATCAGAAAAGCTTGTACCTCTCCAAACAACCTTATGGGAAATTCAGTGAGTGGGGGAGAAAATTGTGCCTCACTGAATGACCTCTAGGATTATTAAAGAAGCTAGATCTTCTTTGTGTTTTGGGAAAAGGGGAAAAGAGAAATGCTGAGAAAATAAAAGATGGTGATGCACCAATTCTTTTACAATATTTCAAAGATTAATAATTCCTTACTCTTGATAAAATGGACACAAAATTCCACAGACCCTTGATTATTGGGAAGAGAACGAATGACAAAGGATAGAAAAAGCATAGTGTGGTCATTCAAATCTCCCCGTAGGAAGCATCCACTAAGGTTCGACACGAATAAGAAACCTTAAGGTTAACATGAATGTTTAGATCTTTATAGAATGTGACTTGCTCTTACAACATAATATGTACTTCAACATAATCTTTACAGAAAAGGAAAGAGTATAATAAACATGATCTGATTTCTAAAAGATAGCTTTAAACATAGAAGCTAGTAGCATATAAAAAAATTATCTAGAATATCTATGTAAGAATTGACACAAATAATTCAGCATAAATGATATGTGTAAGAGAGGGGGACCAACCACATCAAGGCCCTAGGTCATGAAGGGAAGGGAGTAGAAGACTTCCCTAACTTACCTTAGCTTAAGGGAGTGTTAGCAAATGCGAGATGAGAATGATGAGGACTATAAGGTCCTTCGACCACCCTATGGACTCGAGACTTAAAAAGGGGCTAGGCGAGTCAATTTTTAGGGTCAAATATATGTCTTAGAGATCTCTCTCTCTGAATATGAAAGCGCAGCTTTGGGATGATGGCGTGACATGCTAGCATCTCTTAGGTGCACCTGTGTCCGTATGACTAGAGGACTAAAGAGACAAGGATAGACTCAAGAAAAAAGACTAATGACCTAGCTAACTACATTCAAAAGGCCAAAATGACACTAGGACATAGATAAAATATGTACGAATATGATAAAGTAAATAAATAAGAGTAAGGATAGTGAGGATGATCTCATAAAGATGTTCATTCGCCAGCTAGCTCCAAGATACTTCCACCTACACACAAAAGAGAGGGGAATGGTTGGGGAGTTGTATAGGGGTCTTCCTCAGTCAAACCCCCATTTTGGTGTTTCCACCTCCACAGATAGCCAAGATGATGATAATGGAGAAAAGTATGATAAAGCAAAGAATGAAGTAAAAAGCACTAAAGCACTACAAAATAGTGTTATGCTACTCAACCAAATTGTAGAGGAGAGGAGTAGAAATATTACCACCTCCACAAAGAGCTCACTAGCTAATGGGGGAGAAAATGAGAGGAATCAAGCCTTTGTTGCAATGGTGTTTGTTTCACACTTGCTCTACGGAGTTGACAGAGTGTTGATGCTTCTGCTATGGAGCACAAAAATGCTGCTTGAGAGTGAATTCAATGCTTGAAGCTATGTGTAGAAGATCTAGATTGATAAGAGAGATGAAATGAATGTTGTCTTTAATGAATGAGGAGAGAGTCAATTTTAAGTGGAGATGAAGGAAAATGATCATATTCGGGTCGGTTGGTCGAAGGGAGCATTACAATTTGACTTCCAATGGGAAGTGTAATGCCTCTATAGGCTCCACCCATGGGAATCTTCTAGGGATGTAAGCACAATGTGCATATTTTTGCACACTGTGTGGGCATCCCCAATAGTTATTCCTCTGCCAGCACCCAAAACGGGAACGAAGTGGAATGAAGGCAACAGGCTTATGGGGATTTTCACCTTCAAATTTGGTTTTCTAAAGTGAGGATGTGTAAAAGGGGAATTTGTGTAAGGGGTACAAATTCACTCCTATACAATAAGAAAAATAAATTCATGATAAAGGCCTAAAAATGCACAATCTCAAGAGTTTATCCTTAATAATATTTGTTATTGCAATAAATCAACTGAAAACAAAGGTCGTATGCCAATTCGATTAATAGTGTTGACAAATAAAACATGCCATAGAGTGTAAAGAGTGCTCTATAAATCCTCCTATTCATTAGAAATATATCTCCCTATTCTAAACCTATGATTCCTAATTTCTATTCTTCTAACTCTCTTGATCATCCTAATTTCCCCTGTTGCGAACTCCTTTAAATAGCCAAAAGGAGGAGCCACTACCGTAACCGATAGAGATGAACAATTGCCAGGTTTTCGTTCCTAATAGACCATAATCCGATCTAGAGCCTAATTAGATTGTATAATCTTCGCTCATAAAGATTGAGCTACTTCATTAATGGGTCCAGATATTATAGAATTTTTGTGAAGATATGTTGTCAGAGGACGATCAAATCCTAGCATAGCCTAGCAAAACACAATCTAATCAGCTATGAGGAATGGTGATGGTACCTCAAAAGTCCAACCCTGGAAGTAAGAAATCCTTTGTGTTTTCAACAAACTCTACCAAAAGAGACATCTGTAAAAGACATAACCTACCTGATGAAATGGCTGACATGACATGCTAGTGGGTGATCTTCAAATTTGTGAGAGCGACTTTGGGGAGAATCCTCACCAGGAAGACACGTGTCCTGATTTGGACCTGAAAGAAAGTTGATATAAAGAAAAGCCACACAACCACCACATGGTGCATTGTGCACCTTTATGCAAGAGTAACATTTAGCCTTCGAGGCATAGTGCCATCATAACACGGAAAAGAAGTAAGTGACGAAAGAAGACTTGCAAGGGTTGAAAACATTAAAGGAAAAATATTTCTCCACAAACTTCATAAAGGTCAATGATCAGATGAAGGGCTTCAAGATATCTCCTCCTAGACAAGCTACTACTCCTAGGTTCTCTCAATCCTTTCGTGGTTACTATTATTTTTGTAATAAGATTTCTCATAAGTTTTAGTAAGAAGAAATGGTTTGGCCCTAGAATATAAATTTTTTTTCTACAAGTTCAATAACTTTGGGCATAAAGCAATGTTATCCAAGAGTGTTTTTGTGAAAACATATTCTGAGGACATGAAGAATGAGGATACCTTGAATAGGGAAAAAAGGAAACTACAAAATTTTGGAGAAAGAAATAAGGGCAAGATAATGAAATGAAGGATGACACTATCCTTGTACATTATGCACAAGACCTCATGATAGGTTGAGGTAGATATTTGGTTTAGTGGTACCTACCATTCACAAGGTCTTTCAACCCCTGGAAAGGACAAAATATTGAATATTACAACATGCAAGTTGATTTGTAATAATTTTTTTGAACTATATGACCTTTGGAAAAGTTAGAATATGTTGCTCAAATCTTTGAAGTAAAAACATGGTATGTGGAGGATTTTGGAATGAATTTGGATCTCTGTAAAGTCACATAACACTTTGGAAGTTGTTCACCTAATAAGGATAGAATGCATTAATTGTGAAAAGTTAGGGCAAATGCAAGTTACTTATGCTTCATTTTCATAATCTAATCTTATTCAAAATTAAAGTATTTTCATTTGGAGCTGAGAAGAGAGAAGGCATTCAAAATATCTTGTGAATTTGAAGGGGGGTCATGCTAAAAGTGAAACCCTAACATCAAAACAAAGGTACTCTTGAAAAATACCCATAAAACCCTAGTTTATGAAGTAGTAGTTATGGTGACCTCTCAATTGGTTGATATTGTTGAGAAACCAAGGCAAAAATACAAGAAGTATCTCTTTAAGGCCATGGAGGTTGACAAGGATGGAACATTTTCCTTTATTTTGATAGATGTGGTATTTATGAAGGATGTAAGGCTATAAATTCACTCAACTCTAAATGAGATCAACCATGTGAATTTTGAAGAACTTAGAGATAAGCTCCTAGATGGTGATGAGCAATACACTCCTAAATATGAAAATGTGGGAGTGAAATAGCTAGATGTATGGAAGGATTACACTAACTTTTGTGATGAGCATGAATGGATAAGGTATGTCCTAAGAAGAATTCATGATGAATTTATATACCTTGATAAATTGTATAGGATCACTAAGGAATCAATTAGGGCTATTACTAGTGTATATTCTACTAGAACACTTCTGGTGATGAAAGCCATAAAAAATGAGAGGGTTACAAATTTTATAGGGAAATTTTTGATAAAAGGACCTTAAGTATGAATGAAATAATTGATTTTGAGGTTTGATATGCTTCTATGGGCATTGATTACAAAGTTTATTACACAAAAAAAGAAGGATCTTCCATTGGTACTGAAATTCACACTTCCTACTAGATGGTAAAGGAGGGAAAATACTTTGACCTCTGTAAGGTCATGAGAGAGTAGCTAATGAAAAATATGAAAAGAATAAAAGTAACTGGCTACAAATTCAGATATGGTAACCTTACCATTTAGCTTGTATTCTATTTCTTGAATGAGTTGCTAGTTTTAAAGGAAAGGTTTGGCAACAACACATTTCTATTGCACAAATTAAAAATCATATGAGAGGTTTTGTTGACAATAAGATCTACAACATAATGTGTTGGGGCTTTTTTAAAACCCTACAAACTGACATACATGACAGAGAAAGAGTCCCTTATAGTATTATTCAAAGATATAAAGGGAAAATCACATTTTTGGTAGATAAGGATTATACATACATGGAAGCTTTGGAACTAAGGACAACTAAAACTCCAAGATTGTCTTATGAGGTCTCCATAGATGAGATAAAAACATGCAAATATTTTACTTAGAAAACCAAAGGACACAACTCCAAAAAGGTTTGGAACCTATGAAAAAATAATGGATAATATGCATGAAAGAAGTTTGGAGGAACATCTCAACATAGAGATGAATTTCATAAAAAAATGGGGTATTCCACCAAATTCCACATTTGAAGCCCCTGCAAAGGATCCTCAATCTAATTCTATTAATCTGCTAGTTGCCCAAGGACCTAGAAGGACTAGTAGATCCACATATTTTGATATTTCTCTGCAACCCTTTGGATATATGCAAAATACTTCCACATGAAGAAGAGTTGCATATGAAACCTTGACATAGATGAAAATTATAGAGAAAGGGCATGCAAGGCCTAAACAACCCACCAAAAGAAAGAAAATTCAAACAATGAATCTTGAAAAGGAAGGAGGAGAGGAAGGTACCTCTAAGCTGAAGAGGAACAAAAAGACAACTACAAAATTTTTTTGATGACACCTCCACATGAGCCTTTCCAATTAGAGGCAATCTTTAATGGGATTGTGCATTATGGTATGCTAAAAGAAACTATAGAACTCCATCTGGATTTTCTTACAACAGATTAGAAAACTATTGAAAAGGTAATATTAATGTACATGGTCAAATTTAATATGCCTCTAAGTGACATTATAGAAAAGGTTCTGGAGATTCTTTCTTAGGCCTTGAGGCAGAAAATAGAAAAGTCCATTGAAATGGATGAAGAATTAAGATAGATAGCTCTTGACAAGGCTAGATATTTTGTCTCCAAAGAATAAAAAGATAAAATATCTTAAAAGCAAGCTCAGGAGCTAACGAAAAAGCATAAAGTAAATTTCCTCATGAGCATCGAGAAGGAGGATAAAGATTAAATGTAAAAAGAAATAGAAGAGGTGACAAATAATATTCTCGAGGAAGTAAAAGAAGCTAAAAATGTGGAGCAACCACATAGGTATCCTCCTCACTCTATAGTTATCTCCTCCACACAACACTGAACAACAAAATCCTTAAGAGAAGAAAGAAGAGAAAGTGGCACAAGATGAAGTAAATGCATCCTTTGAACACAATATTGTACAAGATAATCCCCTTTCAAAAAACACAAAGAAACAAATTAATCTTGATGAGAAAGAGGAGTAGGTGAAAGTTGATACAAGGTAAAGCATTGAGAAAGGACATGAAACATCTTGCTCCTTTCCTATTGATTCAATCAAGGAGTTCTTAGTGCAAAAAATGCAAATCCAACCTATGGTTACACTGCAATTATTGCAACTTCTTATGCATGATGTATAAGTAAACTTGTCAATAATTTCTTCTCTCCACAAGTTGCAATTGGGAGGTATACTTCATTCCTCTGTAAGGAAAGAGATTCTTCAACAATAAGTTGAGGGTGATTAATTATTAGATGAATAAATAAAGACGATTCAGGAGGAAGTTACTAAAGAAAAAAGAGATGCATCTCTGCCTCTGACATAATAAATGAAGCTTTTGTTGAATTATTTCAAAGCACATTCATCTCATCTAGAGAATCAGGTGGAGCAGAAGGTAATTAAACAAATAAATAATAAAATAATGACTGACGCCTCCAGTAAATGTGCTAAGGCACATAATAAGGTGCAATAAAATATGAAAATAATTCAAAAATACTTGGAGGATGTTGAAGTTTTGTATCATTTTTGCTTAAAATGGCCAGCAACAATAAAAAGCATAAATGATCAAATTGATTCTATTGAGACACAAATAACTCAAGTGGCTAATATATATGACCTAGTGAAGGATAAGGATGGTTCTACAAGGGCACAAATTGAATTTTCTCATGCCCAATTGAAGTATCTTATGGACCAAAGAGAGACAATCAAAGGAGAAATTGGCCAAAAAAGTGGAGTTGTAATTCTAAAGCTAGCATCCTTGACTAACATTTTGATAAAAGAAAAAAAAGTGGTTCAAAAAGTAAGTGCCAACCACTTTGAATGAAGCAAAATATTTACATATTTAGCTTGAAAGACAAGTGCAAATTTTGTTGTCTACAAAGAAGCATTGGGATACAATTCTTGCCCAATTAAAGGTAATTCACAAGAATGTTTTACCTTCTAAGTAAATAATTTTTTTTTTGAAGGTAAGACAAAATTTTGATGATGTACAAATGTGTAGAGTAAATAGTGTTATTACTAAATTGATAAAAGAAAAATGTATATATCATTTATGTATATTGAAGAACAATTTTTAAGTTATTGAGGCCACTACTTAGGGGGAGTGAACTGTTAAGAATAAAAAATATTGTATAGATAGGGGGAGACTATATGTTTTTGTAGGCACTAATGAAGACCACCTATCCTTTTCCCTTGATGTCAAAGGGAGAGAAATTGTAGTTTAGGTCGATGTTGCCATCAATGAAAAAGGGGGATATTGTTACATATGTTGTCATTGATGTCAACTATGTGGTGATGACAAGGGAACATATCAGAGGAGAAGAGATGGTAGAAGGAAAGAAGATAAGTATAATTTGTACACTGGTGTACCTTATCTTTTTAATTTTATGTACTCTATCTACTAAAGTTATTATGTAAGTTAAGTACATAATTTATGGTGATAATGGATATCATAGAAGTTATGAAGTCATGTGGCTTGGCACTGGGTGGAGTATGTTACAAATTTTTTGAAGGAATTTGGCTAAGTATAGTTCCTATCAAGAAGGGTGTCATAGGCTCAAGAAATTGTATCACATTTTATCACATTAAAAGATATGAGCCTTCAGATAGGAAAGATAGCTTGAATTTACTTTTAGGTATGTGTGATTTAAATTTAAGCTTATGAAGCCTACCATAAAGTGATTTGTAGCCAAAAAAATGTAGACTATTGTATAGTGTGGTTGCAATCATGATAGGTAAGAGGAATGATCCACATTTCTCTAAACTTGGTGACATAGTCCTATGATTTGGAGGATTGATATATTTAGGTAGCAAACACATATGTTTCAAGTATCAAGTCACAGTTTGTATCACAACTGTGTCCAAAGTCATCTGGGTGAAGACATGTATTTTTATTAGCTAAGGATTATTAAGGGAGATACCGCCTTTCAACACATCTTTGTATTTGGATTTGTTGTTTGAAATATAAGATTATATAGTCTTTGGGTATGCTCAGGTCAAATTTTAGATTATTTTTCTATCAAAAGCATGATTTTCAATGTTCTACACCAACTTTATATAAACTAAGTATATTTAGGTTATCGAAATCAGTGTTCAAGTGGTTACACCAACATGAAATTTCCTAAATTTGTAAAAATCATGCATATGGATGTTTAGAAAGGCATATAGTATTCATGACATGATATTCATGATATTATTATTGTTTCTCTAGTATGAATTTTGGTCTGGAGCTAATATGAAGAAGGTTAAGTGTTTTTTGAGTTGACTTGATATGTTGATATGATTGTGCTAGGTGTTTTAAAGTGTGTGTCAATTTGAAGATGTGATTTATGCCAAAATAGGTCCTAACTATCTCTTAGTTTGAACTTCATGTGTATCCCTATTACCATGGATGTTTTTGGAGCTAACTTATTGTGGCTGATGCACTTCTCATGTTATATGTTTTTATATTGTACTACAAAGAAGAAACTTATTGAAGCTTGTGAAGGATATAAATAGAAGATAATTGAAATTTGATGCGAGTAAATGGTGGATGTTTATGTGAACAAAATAAATCAATGGAAATAGTTTTGATAATGAAATGTGGAGAAGATCAATTCAAGCTTGATATCTCAATAGTGAATGTAAGTTAAATTTTGAAGAGACATGTGTGAGAATGTTTATTGAAGGTAGTGAGTCTAAAGCATCAGAGGTATTGAAGATACATGTCAATGTGATAAGTGTTCTAGTGATAATTGATCAATAGTTCTTGTAATATATTTTGTTAGAATCCAAGATCACCTGCATGCAAATGGATACCTGTCACATGCAAAAGACATGCAAAACCAAGAAGATGTTCTGCAAACCCCAAAGTGTAAAATGCATTATCAGAATCTCAATTATTACAAAGAGATCAATCCTTATGAAGGAGATCAAGAAACCCTAAAAGGGAAACCCTAAATGAAACCTTAGTGTGCACACTTAATAATTAATAAATAATTATTAATGCGCCTAAGTTTAGCTTAAGCAACTAGAGGAATAAGTGACTTAATTAATTAACCAGTATGATGTAATTAATTAAGCGTAATAAAATTATTACTCTAACACTTCT
>CM021108.1:417093736-417227386 GCA_007115665.2 Sequoiadendron giganteum
TCATCATGGTTTTTCCCTTGTAGGTTTTTCCATTTAAATTTGGTGTAATGGTTACATGCTTATGTGTTCTTTTGATTATCATGATTTTTATTTGATTAATTTTTTTTGAATGGAAAGATTTTGATTAAGTAATAATTCACCCCCCTCTCAATACTTATATGTGTTAAAAAATACCCAACCTCTCAAACTATCTCTCTGATTAGTTTGAGCATGACGATGTTCTCCCATGCCTAGATGTGCAAAAAAGTGGCTTTGACAAAAAAGATGATAGCAATCCTATACACCACTTACTACATATAATGATAAATATGAGCGAGGATGCATGGGCCCCATGCAAAGATGCAGGCCTCCTCCATAATCCTCTCCAAGACTCGACCCCATCTAACACTAAATCTCCTTGACCTCTAGTCTGACATGATTGATGGTCTGGTTATTAGTATCTTTTTATTGCTTTTCATATACTTTTAAGACACATTACATATGTTTTTAAAGCACCTTGTAGACAATACTTCCATAATGTGTTATCTTTTCATGCATACTTTGCAACCTTGAACCCATTTTGTGGAAATGAAATATGGTAAAAAAAATCATTAAATTTTATGGTTTAAGTATGAATATATATGTATATGAATTAATGTTGTGATTTAATTATTGCGTTTAGTTTCATATGTATGTTTTATGGATTAATCTCTTTGCAGCTCAACACATGGTAACAAGAATGGAGTATTTGTAACGATTACCAAAGTAGCATGATGGGGAATTAATGAAGTTGAAGCCATCCAAAGTGTAGGAAGCTATGGAGTTGAGTGTGGTCATTATGGAAGAAATAAATGTTGGGAAGATACTTGTTCTAGAATGCTTAACGTTTTCCCATGTGTTTCACATGCAACTTATTTTTATTTGAATAGGTCTCTTTTTCCTTTTCAGTTAGATAAATAAGTCAATCTTAATTCCACCTCCTCATATCTAGGAATGGGATTTGTGATTGCAATTATTTATTTAGTTAGAAGTTTGAATAAAAGTCTCCCCGTATTGTATAAAGTCAAGGGATGGGTTCATATTTCAGTTAGTTGATTTGTTACAAGATATTAGCAATTAGTAGTTTCTAGCTTTCCAGTTATCCGAAAACATCTTGTTAAAATGATATTGTGGAATTAAATCTGTAAGAAGGATTTTTCTGAATATTTGATGTTATGTAGTGAGTGGAGTTGTATGATGCATGGGCGCATAAGAATATAAGTTATATTTGGCTTTAAGTTAAGTGAGATAGTCTTCTGAGTTGGCCACTTAGGTATTGTTCTTCACTTCATCTATCTATTTGTTTATTTATGTATTTCGATTAATTTCAATTTTATTATTTCACATGTGCATTGTAAAGTAGAATAGTTTATGGTTAGTTAAAGTTGTGGTTGTTCATGAATCAAGATAAATCATAGTACTCTAGAGATTAGGACTGGTTATTTTGTTATTTTAAATAGTTTCAGATTAATTACACACTTGTAAATCATTAGCATTCATCTATAGCTTATGATGTAGGTTCTCATTGCCATTAGGTTATGTAACTAATTTTATTGTTTTAGCAATTCTGTCAAATTCCAGCAAGGTAGAATAGCTTGAATAAGTTTGCATAGAGTAATTTAGGTGAACACAAGCCTGTGAAGACACATATAGTGGAGTACCATCATAAGCTTACACACCTTGGTTGATAATTTAATGTAGGCTTGCAATGTCAAGAGGACTATTTAGCTTGACACACCCCTGAATTGTGTAGAATTTAACAAGTCCATAACACATTAGTTTGCCTCTACATTTTTGGTGTTGTTTCCAAGGATGGTGCTATCTTCATAGGCCTGTTTTTATAAGTTTTCTTAGTTAATTTTTCTATTATGCGTTAGGACTGATAGATTTCATCTTCAAAAAACCTATAGTTATACTAACACTATGCAGGGCTATTACCATACAAATCCAAACCTATTGTATGTGAAGGCAGAGAGATAACTGAGGAAGATTCCTCCCTTCAGACACTTAAGATAGAGAGGATACTCCTAATTTTGTTGATTATAATATGGAGATTATTGAAAGAGTAAACACTACCTTTCCATCTTCATCATCATCATCATCCTCCACAACTACTAAAGGGACCTTTCGAACAATGGAAAAACTTGATCCCCTAGAGCATGGCACCTTTGAGTTCCCCATTGTTGACCAAGATAGAGCTACTGTGCTGAAAAATATTCCACCATTAACATTACCAATATTTTATGGCTTGGTAACTAAGGACCCAAATACCTTCCTCTTTGAGTTTGATATTTTGTGTAGAAGTTATGATTATACTTCTGATGCCCACAACCTCAAGCTCTTCCTAGCTACTCTTAAGGATGCTACCCTCAGATGGTTTATGGGGCTTGGTAGGGATGTTGTTCCAGATTGGGACACAATGAAAACAAAGTTCTTGGAAAAATATAAGGAATATTGCAAAGGATTAGACTGGAGAAGAGATGATATTTTCTCAATGTCTCAAAAAGAGGACGAGCCATTAGAAGATTATATAAAAATATTTCAATTTTCTTTGAAGAAGAACCCACAACATAAATTGTCAAAGGAATCCCTTAAATTTGTATTTTTAAGGGGAATTAGTGAAGAATGTATGGATTCTCTCAACCTGATTAGGGGAGGAGAAATTTTTACAAGTCCATTTGAGGACATTTGTAAAGTATGTAGGAATTATTCCAGGACTCTTTCCAGAAAGCCAAGAGGGGAGAGGTCATCCATCACAAGTAAGTCCTCTAATGGGGTTTCCAAAGTTGAAATCAATAATTTATTATACAACATGGAGGAACATATAATATTTCATCTAGAAACACAGTTGGACACCCTCCATATCAAGAATAAGTAGGAGAAATCATAATCCATGATCACTAAGTACTATCCTAATTGTAGGCAGAGGAAAGCCAATTGTAAGTGTAAACGAGTGGCCAGTATCCAACAAGAAAAGATTGAGAAACTAGATTTCTAGAAAATTGAAGGAGATGATCGAAAAATATTCTACATACCATGAAGGAGGCCATGTCAAAAAAGACAACGTATGCCACCAAACCCCCTTATTTTTAATCCATCTTTCCCTTTGAGCAATAAAAACTTTCCTGCTTGGAACTCTCAACCTTGAAAAACAAATCAGAACCATTAGTAGAGTCCTCAATAATGGACACAAGTCCATCCAAATTGGAACTAACAACCAAACCCATGGCCATAACAAGACTTTCAAGGTTCCAACTAAAATCCACAATATCCAACCCAACAGAATCAATGGAAACCTCAGTGGAAAAAAGGTCAACCATGGTAGAAAAATATGAATTACCAACAACCTATGCTATCTCCTCCTCCACCTTAGTAGAAAGCTCTAATGCCTCCATAAAATCCTCAATCTCAACCACCTAGACCATCACAAATACCTGCCCAACTTGTAAGGAAGTTAAGGTAGCAGAACTACTTCCTACACTAACCTTGAGAGGAGAATAATGCAAAAAAAAATCAGATCTTTAACAATTGCATAAACATGAACAATAAATAAGATAAATATCATGCATACCATGACACAGTGATTCACATGGGGAAAACCCTTTCAGGAGAAAGACCCCACACTCCAAAAGCCACCCAATATATTATTCAGTAAATCATTAATATTATAATATACTTGTAGAGAAAGATTCTCATAGGAGTATCACCACTCAGAGATCAAGAGACAACACGACTGTTAACAGACTCTCATTGTCATACTCCATGCTCACATACAACCGTAATACAATTCCCTCACAAAATAGAGTTAAATTCTAGGGCAAGACAACCGAACAAAATATCCATCATTAGATTTAAACCCTAATAATCAACGGTCTAGATTTAAAATGTATCAACTCCCATTAACGAAGATTTACATAAGATTTTACTACACGTGGAACCCACCATTCCAAGTCATTTCCACAAAATTCACAACAAGGAAGTGAATTGCATGATCATCCCATCAATAATTTCCATCTACATATACATGTCACCATCTATCCTTATCAACCTCTCAGGTCCCACCATACCTCCATCGCATATCGCCAAGCCACTGAAAACCCAAACTTCAGAACCTCACTTCGGAGGTTATGAAATTTTGAAAACCTGCGACATGCCATCAAAAAGGGATCGCTAAGTTGGGAATTTATGAAACTTCAGAACCCCATGACATAAGATGAAAACTTGGAATCTCGTGACAACAAATATATTGCTAAGTCAAGAAGTTATGAAACTTCAAAACCACAAGACATAGGTTATGAAAACTTGGAATCTCGTGACAACAAAGAGATTGCTAAGTTGAGAGGTTATGAAACTTCAGAACCCTGTGACATAGGTTATGAAAAATTGAAATCCCACGGCTTGAGTAATAAAACAATCTTGTTGCAAGGTTGAGACATAATTTCCCAAAAAATCTCACTTTTCAAACACCTTTCAAGAGCAACGAGAGGGAGTAAACATTGTCTCCTAATTGCTAGGGGCCAGAAGGTCCAACAACTCTGAACACCATATGAACTTCTCTGTTCTCACTGGCTTAGTTAAATAATCAACAAAATTCATCAAAATCTATACCTTAACCAATTTCACCTTGCCATATTTGACCATATCTCGAACAAAATGATATTGTACATCAATGTGCTTGGTGCTAGCATGAAATGTTGGGTTCTTGGCTAGAAATATCGCACTCTGACTATCATAATAAGTTGTCACTACACCTTGTTTTATTCCAATATCTGAACACAATCTCTTAAGCCAAATGGCTTCTTTAAAAGCATGAGTAGCTATCATATACTCTGGTTCAGTAGTGGACAAAGAAACCACATCCTATCACTTTCTTATCCAACTAATTGCACCACCAAATAATGTCATAAGAACTGGTGGATCATCTACTATCAACATCACCTGCCCAATATGAATCCACATAACCATGAATATCAAGGGAAATCTTGCCTTCAATAATATTACTATGATAACATAAGGAATAATCTGAGGTACCGCATAAATATCTAAAGACTCTTTTAACTGCATCCCAATGAACTCTACCAGGATTAGACATATATATGGAAAGAACTCCCACTGCTTGGGAAATGTATGATGTACTAAAAATCATAGCATACATCAAACTTCCAACTACATAGTAAGGCACTCTACTCATGTATTCCATCTCCGATGGGGATGTTGGACAATCTAGAGTCGATAACTTTGTTCCAACTAAAATAGGAACACACAATGGTCTACAATATTACATGTTAAATCTCTATAAAATTGTATTGAGATACTTACTTTGGCCAAGCCATAACTTTCTGTTCACTCTATCTCTTTTAATTTCAATCCCAATAATTTTTTTTGTTGCATCAAGATCTTTCATTTCAAATTTAGTAGCAAGTTGAGATTTCAGTTCTAAATTCATACCTTTCCCTTTTCCAATAAATAACATATCATCAATATATAATGCAATAAATAGGAAATGATGACCATCAATTTAATAATAAACACAATGATCTAATTTAGAATGCTCAAATCCCTAACTCAAAACATATGTATCAAATTTTTGGTACCACATCCTAGGAATTTTTTTAAGCTATACAAATATTTCTTCAATTTACAAACCAATTTACTTTTACCTCTCACCATGTAGTGCTTTGGTTGTGTCATATAAATATCCTCCTCCAAATCACCATGAAGGAAAGTAGTTTTCACATCCATTTTCTCAACCTCTAAATCATAAGCAACATCAATAGAAAACAAAAATATAATCGATGTCATTTTTGCAACAGGACAAAATATCTCACCATAACCAACACCCTCAACTTGAGAGTAACCCTTCGCAACCAACCTTTCTTTGTACTTCTCAATACCTCCATTTGAACCAATATTTCCTTGAACACCCATTTTCAACCAATAGGTTTTTGTCCTTCAAGAAATGGTACAAGATACCATGTATCATTCTTTTTCAAGAATTCCATTTCTTCATCATTCATACCTAATACCTCTTCTAAATATCTGGGTTCATCCATGTTAGTAATCAAAGAAAAATTTACATCTCCAATCATTTGGTGAATACCTTTTAGGTGGTTTTCTATTCCTTGTAGACCTACGAACAAGCTGAGTTGGAGGTTCTTCCTCCTCTTCTAAATATTTAGAGCTAGATGAGCTCTCCTCAGCTTCTTGTCTATCCTTGGCCCTCGATTCAACTTTCTCAGGTGTTTTGGAGGAAATTGAATCACATCTTCCTATTTAATTTGTTTTGGCTGCACTGTAATTGAAGAAGGATTAGTTTCTCTAAAAATAACAATTCTACTGTGTATTACCTTTTATGTAATAGGATCCCAAAGCTTGTATCCTTTCACATCATAACAATATCCAATGAAGATACATTTCACATACTTGTTTTCCAACTTTGTTTGCTTCTCCTTTGGCACATGTGCATATTCCTCACAACCAAAAACTATAAAATGTCTTAATGAAGGCTTGTGACCCAACCATGCCTCTATAGGCATCTTATCAACTAGAGCTGATGTAGGAAACATGTTAATTAGATAAAAGGCAATGGTAATAACTTCATCCCAAAACCTTTGTTCTAGACCAACAACACTCAACATACTCCTAGCCTTCTCCATCAATGTCCTGTTCATTATTTCTACAACTCCATTATGTTGTGGAGAATAAGGAGTTGTCTTATTTCTATGAATACCACAATATTTACACAATCTATCAAAATAATTAGAGAAAAATTCACCACCATTATCAGTCCTCAAACATTTTATTTTATTTCTAGTCTACAACTCAACCGTTGCTTTAAATTCCTTAAATCAACTAAAAACTTCAAATTTACTCTTTAGAAAATATACCCATGTCCTTCTACTATAATCATCAATAAATGAAACATAATAGATGGATTTAATAATAAAAGGAACATCTACAGGAGCAAACACATTAGAATGAATAAGATCCAATACACCACAAGATTTATGAGAACTCAAGTAAAACTGAACACGGTTTTGTTTTCCCTGAATACGATTCTCACAGAAATCGAATTCAAGATTACAATTAGACAAATCTTCAACAAGTTTTTTATTTTTCAAGGTCCTTAGACCCTTTTCTTCAATGTGGCCAAGTCTCTAGTGCCAAAACATAGTTTTCTCTATAGGTAACTTTTTTTCAGAAGAAAGAGCACCCTTGGGTACCCAAAATCCATGACCATCTACTGAAGGTGAAACCCTGACTTCTTCCATAGACTTTTTTTTCATAGAATTAATATTACACTCAATAGTACATGCATCAAACTTATACAATGTGCCATATCTGAGACCTCTAGCATTCACCATAGCACCTCTAATCATCTTACATCTTACATCTTGCATAAAAAAAACTACTTGCAGACTTGCATCTATTAGTTTGCTCACATATAATAGATTTCATGCTAAACTAGGGATATGAAACACACCATTAATCCTTTTTATTCTACCATCAGGAAAATTGATTTTAACTTTACCATGACCAACAATGTCTAAATGAGAATCATCACCCAAGTACACCTTACCTCCATCAAATTATTCATATTCAGAAAACCAATCTCTATTAAAGGTCATATGGAAAGATGCACCTAAGACAATTAACCATGCATCATTACTTGCACAAGTTGCCAGAGCCGCAATGAATGCGTCACCATATCCCTTCTCAGACTTAGAATCAAAATCAAATTTCTTCTTTTTCTTCTTCTTTTCTTCTTTGCAGTCCTTACAAACATGTCCAAGCTTATCGAAGTTCCAACAAATAACTTTGGACTTTCTACGAGAATTAGATCTCCCCTAGACTTGGATTTTTCATGCTTCTCATTCTTCTTTCCTTTTTCCTTAGGTCTTCCACAATCATTGAGGGCCTCCTTGGTGCTGATGGATACCTTCCTCCTCATCTCTTTAGAAAGAAAAGAACCCACCACACCTTCAGTCTTCAATATAATAGAAGTGTTGGAAGTATGTTCTATATTGTCATTGATGTCACCATATTGGCCTGGTACCTTGTACTGGTGTGCAAATCAAGCTTAACTCATTCGGTATTTTGGTCTGAATATTCTCTCTAGTAATCAACATGATCTAAGGTTTTGGGAAAAGGATTATGATTATTTAATGTATGTATTCTCAGATGTTCATATGTTTGGGTGATACACTAGAATCGGTTTTTGTGATTGTATTTCGGTATTAGGTTAATCATGGCCGACCTAATATTCAGTTTATTGATCTACATAATTGGTCGTTATATGTGAGACTTAGCTTTGGTCCCAACCAAAATGATGTTGCATGACACGAGTGAGTTACATTTGGAAAATATTTATGTGAAGCTGACAAGTTATCTTTTTGAAAATATGAATTGCATCTAATTAGGCCAACCTAATTGATGCATGCGGGTATATATGCAAGATGGTTAGAATAAGAAGATGTATGGAACGCAAATGCGAAAAAGAAAAGAAGAAGTGTAAGTGGTAAGTGAAGTGTGTGAATAGAAGTTTGAAGATTATTTTGCTATCATGGGAGAAAATACTCTGAGCATTAAAGGAACTGAATCAACACTAGTGGTGTAACTTCATCAGTTCAACTCTGGCGGTTAGCCATTTTTGTTTACATAATTTTTGTAGGTAGTGAGCCTCCATGTTTGGATAGTGAGTCCTTTTAAGTAGTGAGATTTTTGTATCTGGCAGTGAGCCTCCTTCTAACTGGTATTGAAATAACTATATATATATTGTGAGCTAATCCTCACTGTGGTTTTTCCCTCATTGGGTTTTCCATGTAAAATTTGGTGTTCTTGTGTTGTGGAATTTCATGTTTTGTTATTGCTCTTATTTATTCTATGTTGCAAAGTAATTAAAGAAGGTTGTTCAATAAGTTTTAGTGGATACTGATTCACCCCCCTCTCAGTATCTTGATTATTCAACAAGAAGTACTCCCAATATCCATAACATGAGAATCCCATGAATCAGACAAAGAAAAAAGAAAGATTTGACATTTCTCTTCCTCATCCATTTTGACACCAACTGATGCCAACTAAGCCACCAAAATATTGAATGCTTCCAGGTGTTCTATAATCTGTCCACCCTCTTCCATTCTCAAGGAATACAATTTCTTCCTCAAGAAAATCTTGCTCACTAAAGATTTGGCTTGATACAATCACCAAGCTTCTTCCATAGTTTTTGTGCAGAGGACTCTTCATGTACATTCATTAAAATATATTTTTCTAGGGAGAATATAATTAAACCCTTGGATTTATGGTCCATAACATCATATTGAAAAGCCTGAGTAGAATTTGTAGGTCTTGAAAAATTCTCATCAACAACATCCCACAGATCTCGATCTATCAATAGATCCTCCATTTTCAACTTCCACATTTTAGAATTATTTCCAAAAAATTTATCCACCTCTATTCTCCCTAATGAACTTTCCATCTGAAAATTCCTACAACAAGATCACAAAGTGTCTTCTACACAAGCTCCCACTCGAATCTGGATTAGTTCAAAAAAAACCCACAACTAAAACCAAAAGTGATCAAGCTCTGATACCACTTGTAAGGAAGCTAAGGTAGTGGAACAACTTCCTACACTAACCTTGAGAGGAGAATAATGCAAAAAAAAATTAGATCTTTAATAGTTGCATAAACATGAATAAGAATAAAGATAAATATCATGCATACCATGACACAGTGATTTACATGGGGAAAACCCTTTTGAGAGAAAAACCCCACACTCCAAAAGTTTCCCAATATATTATTCAGTAAATCATAAAGATTATAATATACTTGCAGAGCAAGCTTATCATAGGAGTATCACCACTTAGAGATCAAGAGACAACATGACTATTAATAGACTCTCACTATCATACTCTGTACTCGCATATAGTTGTAATACATCACTCTCACAAAATAGAGTTACATTCTAGGGAAAGACGACTGAACAAAATATCCATCATTATATCTATACCATAATAATCAATGGTCTAGATTTACAATGTATCAACTCCCACCGACAAAGATTTACATAAGCTTTTACTACCCATGGTATCCACCATTCCAGCTCACTGCCACACAATTCACAAGGATGTGAATTGCATGATCATCCCATCGATAATCACCATCTGCATATACACATCACCATTTATCCTTATCAACCTATTAGGTCCCACCATACTTCCATCACATATCGCCAAGTCACTGAAAACTCGAACTTCAGAAAATCATGTCAGAGGTTACAAAATTTTGAAAACCCGCGACATGCCGCCAACAAAGAGATCGCTAAGTCAGGAAGTTATGAAACTTCAGAACCTCACAAGATAGGTTATGAAAACTTGGAATCTTGTGACAAAAAATAGATCTCTAAGTCATGAAATTATGAAAATTCAAAACCCCACAACATAGGTTATGAAAACTTGGAATTTCGCGACAACAAAGAGATCACTAAGTCAGGAGGTTATGAAACTTCAAAACCCCACGACATAGGTTATGAAAACTTAAAATCCTATGATTTGAGTAATAAAACCATCTCGTTGCAAGGTTGAGACACAATTTCCCAACACAACTTGCACCAAACCCTAACACTAAGCCTATTCAAGAGGCTTCTACTAATGAAGTTGTCCAATACCCCACTTATGGGGTAGAGGTGAGTGACACTCATCTTAGATAAGAGAAGTAGCTTGTAGGATCTTCATCTCCCAAAATTACAAAATTAGACTATGAAGAACCCAAAAAGGAAGCCTCAGATAACCCACCTCTAGAATCCAAGTCCAATCAAGGGCTCCAGACTACATCACATCTGAAGCTTCCATTCTCTGAACATTTGGATATCCAACAACAATAGACACAAGATGAAACTAATCTTTTAATCCAATTAAAATATGTTAGCATTAAAATCCCCTTAATCCAAGCTATCAAATATATTCCCATCTATACTAAGACTATTAGGGATCTCTTCCTAAAAATACCGGAAGGAAAATAAAGGCCCTCAAAAATTCCATGTTTGGGTAACCTTGCTAATATAATGTTGGGAAATATGACTATTCCCAAATATATAGATCCTAGTAGTCCAATAGTGGATGTTAAAATCAATGGGACTCTTATTAAGAATACTTTGATAGACTTGGGTTCTACAATTAATGTAATGACCAAGGAGACCATGCAACTACTGCAGTTAGCCAACCTTAGGCCTACTCAGAAAGTTTTACAATTAGCTAATAGGTCTAAAATTAAGCCTGAAGGAGTTATTGAGGACTTGATCATTGCATTGGATTCTTGGGATTACCCTATTGAATTTATAGTACTTCAACCCAAAGTTAATCTTGTTGTTTATCCAAAAATCCTAGGATGACCTTGGTTAGCCACACCTGATGCATTCATAGGCTGTAGGTTAGGTAACATGATCATATCCAATGGAACTGTAACCAAGAACCTAGTACTTTATCCACCAACTCAAACACATCAAGCCCTTGAGCATACCATTTGGCCACACCTGGATGATGAGGACAACTACTCATTGCATAATTCAATTACCATTGAATGTAGCCCCCTACTAGATATTCAAGATGAGGATAACTTGATATCTCATATCATACAAAATTACTATGGAAGGCACCCACAACAATAGGGTTGTCTATCTAGTTTGTAAGACCACTTGGAAAGCATAATACCTACCAGTTCCTCACAAAAAAAATTCCAAATAATCTATACCTTGTCACCCCAAAAATTGCCAATAATACCTAGCCTTGATTTGTCCTCTTTACAATACATGTCTATGAAATTAGAGATCAAGCCTGGAAAAATGTTGAATGTTAATAATGCATTGATTGATGAACAACAAAAATCCTTGCACGCTATGCTGCAGGAACATGCAACAACTTTTGCATGGGATTATAGTGACATGAAAGACATTGATCCTACCTTATGCATTTACAAGATTTACATCAATGATGGCTACATACACATAAGGAAGCCATAGAGGTGCATGAATCCAACTCATAGAGAGATTGTGAAATCTGAACTATAAAAGCTTTTGAATGCAAGATTCATATACCCTATATCAGACAGTGAATGGGTTTCATCATTAGTCACAGTTCCTAAGAATGGTGGTAAATGGAGAGTCTGTGTTGACTACAAGAAACTAAATACTACCACAAGGAAGGATCACTTTCCATTTCCATTCATTGACCAAGTTCTTGATTCTTTGGCAAGAAATAAATATTTCTCCTTTCTTGACGGTTTCACTGGTTATAAACAAATTAAGATTGCACCTAAAGATCAAGATAAAACAACATTTACCTATCCCTAGGGCACCTATGCATATTATATTTTACCTTTTGGTTTGTGCAATGCTCCAACCACATTTCAAAGAGCAGTGCTTAGTATTTTTTCTGATTTTGCACGTGATAAGATGGAGATTTACATGGATGATTTCACCACCTATGGTGAAACATTTTATGAGGCTTTGCAAGATTTATAAATAGTCTTGAAAAGATGCACTGAACATAATTTATCATTGATCAATGAGAAATGGTTTATGATGATGACAAAAGGAATTGTCTTGGGACATTTTATTTCTATTGGAGGGATACAAGTTGACCCTAAGAAGATTGAGATTATATCTACACTGCCTATCCCTCAAAAACAAAAGGATGTGAGAATATTTCTTGGACATGCAAGTTATTAAAGGAGATTCATTCAAGATTATAGTAAAATAGCAGCCCCTTTATTTACTTTGTTGAAAAAGGATATTGAATTTCAGTGGACTCCAGATTGTTAGTAATCCTTTGAGAAGTTAAAAGAAGCTTTGACTAATGCATCATTTTTTAGAGTTCCAAATTGGACATTGCAATTTCACATTCACATTGATGCATCAGAATTTTCCATTGGAGCTATCCTAGGATAGAAAGAGGGAAAGAAGGAGTATGCCATATATTATATCAGCAAAAATCTACAAGGAGTAGAATTGAACTACACTATGACTGAGAAAAAAATGCTTGTTGTTATCTATGCCATTAAAAGGTTTAGACACTACATTACTGGCTATCAAGTATTCACACATAAAAATCATACAACCATCAAATACTTCATGAATAAACCAGTGGTAGGTGGAAGAATTATAAGGTGGTTATTGTTGATGAAATAATTTGATCTAACAATAGTTGACAAGCCTAGAAAAGCTAATGTGGTTGCTGATTTCCTCTCTAGATTGCCTACTTAATCAGCTGAAGGGGTGGTTGATGATTCTTTCCCTGATAAGCATATATTTTCTCTAAATGTACACATCCCATGGTATGTTGATATAGCTAACTACTTGGTAATAGGGCAGAATCCAACTTACTTTTCCCCTAGGGATAAAAAAAAGTTAGTTCACAAATGCTTCCCTTATTCTTGGATTTCTAGATTCTTATTCTACATTGGTCTAGATAAAATTATGAGATGTATTAGGGAGGATGAAGTGTTTGATATATTGAAGGCCTACCATGATGAACCTTGTGGTGTAAATTTTGTTGGCAAGAGGATAACTTTTAAAATCTTAACAATAGGATATTATTGACCAACCATTCACAAAGACATTGTTAAGTATACTGTAAGTTGTGATAGATGCCATAGAATGGGGAGACCTACAAGAAGTGATGAAATTCCTTTAGAGCCCCAACTAGCACTGTCTCCTTTTGAAAAATGGGGGCTAGATTTTGTTAGCCCCATATCTCCCACTTAAAACAACAAAGAATCTATACTAGTATGTACTGACTACTTAACCAAATGGGTAGAAGTAAAAGCATTGTAGTTTTTCAGAGATGGCAATGTTGCAAAATTATTATATGAGGAAATCTTCACTAGGTATGGTGCTCCTAAGCAGATAGTGACTATTCAAGGACCACAATTCACATCAAACCTCATAGCCCAGCTGGTGAAGGAGTATCAGATCAGGCACAAGAAATCTACTCCATATCATCCTCAGTAAAATGGACAGGTAGAAGTTACAAATAGTGAGATTGAGAATATATTAACAAAAACTATGAAAATTCATAGAAGAAATTGGATATCCAGATTACCAAAAGTTTTTTGGGCATATAGAACTACATGGAAGACAACTATAGGGTTTACCCCTTATGAGTTGGTTTATGGAAAAACAACAGTATTACCCATAAAGTTTGAATACAAAACCCTACGTACAACAATTGATCTAGGGACAAACTTAATAGAATCTCAAAAAGAAAGGTTGCAACATTTGAATGTGTGTGGGGGGGAAAATCATATATGCAAACAAGATAAATGCAATTGAAATTAGAATCTAATCTAAGATCAAGAACATTGATCTAGATTTAGTCCTACACTTACGAAATGAATAATTTATAAAGTTGAATTCAAACACATGAAAATGACATATATAAGAAATTGAATTCAAATATGAAATTGTTACCCATCTCATATCAGAGTGTGTTTGCCTGATGTTGGATTGTTCATATCACTGTCAAGCCTCCATAGTTCATGCTCAAAATCTTGAAGAACGATGTCTTGGTTGGTTGATCGAAGAAATGTGTTGAAGCTCTAACAATGGTGGTTGTCAATGTGAGCATTACTTCGTTGTGCAAATGATGTTGATTCTCCGATCCTTATTTGTGAGGAAAGGGGTTTTTTATATAGAAAATGAGATTTGAAAAGAACGATTCGGATCGTGTTGGAGAATATCCAGATTAATGATCGAAGGGTGTTGAGAGGATTTAGACATGAATAGATTATGCAAAGTAGATTGCATGATTTTTGTCATTGAAGAATAGATTGGCTTGTCAGGATTTAGATTGATCAGTCAGCAAATTAGATGGCTCAGTCAATAATCATAATTTGCTCAATTAGAAAGTGGGTGAGGAAAATTGATTAATTGATTTAATTAATTAATTCCTTTTTGGAGTTGAATATGCAAATCAAGTTTGACTTTTGTAAACAAAGTTGCATTAGTTTGATTTTATTTTTGATGAATGATTTGAATAGTTTGATTTAATTATTCAAATTTTGGAGGGAAAGTGTCATAATTAAATTATTATGATTTAATAATTTAATTAACATAGGGGAATAAGGTGATTTAGCGATAATTAAATATTTGGCATTATTTAATAAATGAGGACAAAATAAAGTGAAATTAGGACTTCATTAAATAAATGTAATTTATTTAATTGGTCGTTTTATTCAATTAATAGTAGAAATAGGTTTTTCAAGACTTTATTAAATAAATGAAATTTATTTAATTAGTCAAAAAATGATGAAAAAGTGAATTAATTAAATAGTGTTGTTTTATTCAATTAATAGTAGAAATAGGTTTTTTAGGACTTTATTAAATAAATAAAATTTATTTAATTAGTCAAAAATGATGAAAAAGTTAATTAATTAAATAATGTTGTGTTATTCAATTAATAGAGGAAGTTAGGGTTTTGGATGTTGTTTTGATGTTGTACAATGTTGTGGGATGTTGCGGGATGTTGCGGGATGTTGTGGGATGTTGCAGGATGTTGCGGGATGTTGCGAGATGTTGCAGGATGTTGCAGGATGTTGTGGGATGTTGTGGGATGTTGTGGGATGTTGCAGGGTGTTGCAGTATGTTGTAGGATGTTGCAGGATGTTTTGGGATGTTATTTGATGTCATTCACAATGTGTGATAGGTGTTAGGTCAATTTCAAATGTCTACATTTTCCCCCTCTTTGATATAAAGTACTGGTTGCTTTGTTTCAAAGACTCTATTTTTAAGATCAAGTTTTTGTAAACAAATTATGCCCCACTATGCCTTGGCATTCAACTAAATGATGGTAGGATTTTGTGCTACCCCCTTGATAGTTTGGCCAAAAAGTGTGAGTTTGAGGTTAGGATCACGATATTGTTCTACTTCAGTTCAGATGCATTTAGGGTGAAGAATTAGGTCTATAGGTCCCTCGTTGTTTGTCTTGTTGTTCCTAGGATGTCCTAATTTAAACATAGGAAGGTTCCCTAAGTAAAAAATGGGGTTTCCTAGTTAAGATTAGGGTTTGAGAGGGTTAATATAGGCAATTAGGCTTCTAATTGGCTCATTTGTGCTTTGATCTTATAGCTAATTCTTGTCTCTGGATTTCCCATTTTGTTAGTTGTTGAGGAGCAATGTCGAGGATTCAAGGAGCCCCACATCGTTCAGACATGGTTCAGGAGTTTGGACGGCCCATAGGCATTGGTGGACTGGTATGTACCTTCTCACTTCTCATTTTTGTCTTGGTACATTCTCGTATTGCGTGTACAAAGTTCCTAGAGTCGAAAGTGAAGTTATGATTATTTCAGAGCATCTACATTGTTTTCCTTGAATTTTCTAGGTAGGAAGCTCACACTTGACATTACAACCCTTACACTTGCCATAAAACCTTGCTTTTGACTTAAACCCTTGCATCTCATTCATGCACTTGGTCTAAAACCTTGCATTTGTTTGTTGTTTTCTCTATTTCCTTGTACTTGCTAAAGAACCTCACCCTTGCTTTAAACCCTTGCATATGACACTCTCACTCTTTCTTTAAACCCTCACCCTTGACATAAAACCTCACTTTTGACTTAAACCCTTACATCTGAAAGTATCATTTGCTCTGAATCTTTGCATTTGACTTAAACCCTTGTATTTGACTTAAACCCTTGCATTTGCAAGTAGAATTTGCTCTGAATCTTTGCATTTGATTTAAACCCTTGCATTTGAAAGTAGCATTTTCTATAAATCTGTGCACTTGACTTAAACCCTTGCATTTGCTCACTTTTTCTTGTTTGCAACCATAAGTCTCATTTTTCATCATTTTGTGTCATTTTACGCATTTAGGGAAAAACCATAACATCGTGAGTTAAAATGATTGCAGGTGGTCATTTTGTTAGATAGCCAAATCCAAATAGTGGTTCACAACCTAGTCTATAGAGCGTTTCCCTTTTTTCTAGGCAATGTACTTGATATTTATTATGTTTTTGTTCAGAGACATATTACAAACATAATTTATATATATATATTCATCGGCCCAGTTGAGGCCTCGTATATATGCATCATTTTATATTATCCTATCACACTTTGTTTCATTGATGATGGTGTAATATGGCATGCTACCTTTTTTGATGATGATATATATGATATACATTCTTTGATTCAACTCATTTTATATGTTTATGTGATGATCATGGATGATGATGTATGCTTATATATGTTTTTGTACTTTTTTGATGTATGCATATGTTGTGGATGGATGAATCATATATTATTTCATATGATGTTTTATTTTGGATGAACAATATATCATTTTGATATATGATGCTTGTATGATATTGATATAAGATGGATGGATGCCCCATACATGATACATGATGTTTTTATTGGTTTTTTATCATCATGATATGTGTTAACGACATTGTGGATGCAGGATGGATATGGTACTAATGATATTGCTATGTAGGATGGATGTTAGTTAGAAGAAACACTTGATGATGGATAGAAATTTGATGTTGTTAGTAGTTGATGATGTAGCTTTCGCTTTGCTTGGAGACTTTGCAGTTTGAACAATCCTGTTTGATGTAGCAAATAGATACGATGCGTCAAGGTACTAATGACCAAGGTGACTTTGTATACATTGTGTGGGATTTGACTCTACAAATAAAGAATACTCTTACTCACACCAAACATATGAAAACTTTGTTTAAAGTATATAGTCGGGTTGTGTTAAAAACTTTTTAGACCACTTACAAAGAGAGGTATGAAATACCAAATATGCAACTGCTTCATGAATTGTTTTAAAACAAATTTCATATACTCAATAAAGCAAGTATTGTCCATGGTAATATTAAAAAATATCTTACAAAAAATAAATCGAAATGACACTTAATTTCCCCCATTCCTTCTTCTCTAAATCCTTATGGACATCCTCAAGAGATCTTGGGAATGAGTCAATAAAATAAATCACAAAAAATAAGACTACAAAAAGATACAAGAAAAGTTGCAGTATCACTTGCCATATCTATTTGGGGTGGGACTATTATCCGGTGTTAATCATGTCTATCATAGGAACGGATCCGTTAAGGCATATCTCGGTATGTTGATGGGATTTGTCAAAAATATAGGTAGTTGATACTTTGGCATTGTTTTCATCTATTTATAGTCCAAACTTTTGCAATTGTTTGCTTGAAAGTTCTAGCTTTTGATGTTTGTATTGTTTTTTTGTTTTTTTGTTTGTTTTGTCAAAGGATGAAGGTGATGATTTGTTTATTATGGTTGAAAGTTTATTGTGAATTGTGATGATGGAATGGTCATTTTTTATTTTTTGAGTTTTATGATGTTGTTTATGTTGTTTTCAAGGGACTAACCTAGGGCCTCGAGGGCTCATCAAAGATAATCCTTGCCTACATTGTACATGTAGAGGCTCGTAGTTCACTTGGTTTGGATGTTTTTGACCTTTTTCTATTTTGTGAATGTTTTGGGATTTTCAATTTTTTGACTATTTTTGGATTTTGAATTTTTTTGACTAAGTTGAAATAAAGCATGATAGAAACCTAAGGGGACTGACATAGGGTCTCGGGGGCTATTAAGCCTTGCCTACATTGTACATGCAGAGACCATGTAGCTCAACCATTTGACTCAAAGCATAATTTTTTTTTGGATAAACAATACTTGGATTGATAATTTACTTTCGTGTCTAGAGGATATGTTGCAGGGAATCTACTTGAACTATCTGTGAGGTTCAAGCAAATTTTGATATCTTAAACTGTTTGAGTGAAGGAATAACCCAAGGATTTTGTTTGTTTTCATTGTTTTTTGAATGTTTTTGATTTTTTTTTGTTTTGACCATGATAGGATCTTCAAAGATCTAATCCATGACTAGCTTCAAGAAGTTGCCCCCAGTTGGAGACAAGACTACATTCCTCAATTAGTAACAAACCATGGTTGGACACATGTTTTATTATGGGAAGAATGGGAGGATGTTGTGGATAGTACCGATAGATAATAATGCAAGTCTTATTCAAACATAACACCTATTTTCTAGGTTTTTATGACGATACCTATTCTAGGAGCACTACGAAGTAGTTTTCACTCAAAGAACTTTTTATTTTTCTTTAGTGTTTTTCTTACTTTTTGATTTTTTGTATTTTTTTTATCTTTTTTCCATTTTTTTTGGATTTTTACCCTCTTGCCTAGGGTGTAAGATGTTGAAAACTTGGATTGATATTTCAATTTGTTTTTCTAGAGGATGTGTTGTGGAAAAGCTTACTTGAACTAGCTGTGGGGTTCAAGCAACTGTTGATATATTAGAATTGTTGAGTGAAGGAAAAATCCACATTGTTGGCATATTTGAAGATTAACTTGGTAGTGTGTTGGTGGTATACCTCTGATGTTGTTTTGTTTTTGATATTTTTCAGATGTTTTTATTTTTTATAATTTTGATTTTTTTGGATTTTTATCCTTTTTCCTAGGGTGTAAGATGTTGAAAACTTGGATTGATATTTAACTTTATTTTTCTAGAGGATATGTTGTGGGAAAGCTTACTTGAACTAGTTGTGGGGTTCAAGCAACTGTTGATATCTTAGAAGTGTTGAGTGAAGGAAAAATCCACGTTGTTGGCATCTTTGAATGTTACCTTGGTAGTGCGTTGGTGGTACATGTTGGTATGTGGCGACTGCTCATGCTATATTGTACACTCTTCATGTATCCTCGTCACGGTCCGGGGCTGGGCCGAGCCCCGGGTGGGGGTTTGGGGGTGACAACCCCTGAGAAAATTTGTTTTCACCTTTTTTTGCTTCGTCACCAAAAAAGAAAAAAAGACTGAATTTGTAGAACCCTAATTTCTTGAAGCTTCTAAAAGCTTGTTATAAGCAGTTGGGATGGGGAGTTGTAGCATGGAATTATTCATGAGATTTTAATATGTTTTGCACTGGATAATAAAATAATTAGATGGTTGCGGTTTTGTGGATGTAGCCTAGATTGGGTGAACCACATTAAATTCTCTGTGTTGTCTTGTTTTTGTTATAATTTTTTTTGTGTTTTATTTCTCTGTTTTATTGATCAAATCTACATTTAACTTCTTAGATATATGTCTTCTAACCCTAACAGTACACCATGTTGTTGGGATGATTTTTTTTTTAAGGTTACCCTGATGGTGCATTGGTGGGATACCTTGTTGTTGGAATGAACTATTTTGAAGGTTACCCTGATAGTGTATTGGTGGCACACCTTGTTGTTTGGGATGATGCCTAGATCATAACATGAGCTAGAAGTCATAGATCATGATTTATTCTAAAGAAAGATGTAAGTTCTTACCCCTAGTGTCTAGAAATGTAGGTGATGGATTATCTTGTGATAGGATAACACCTTTGGATAGAGTATGCCTCTTTTGGACAATGCCTCATGGCTCAAATAATGCTAGATAGGGTAGGATCAATGATAGTGACCCATGTTAAAATGTTTTTCATAAGAAAATGTAAAGTGTACACCAAACATTTGTCAAGATCAAGATACATTGGATTGGGATAAAAATGGATTAGATTTATTATGGATCAACTAAGATGCTTCCACCTGAAATGGTGCGTGTAGATGCTCAATTCTACACATGACACCTATTTTCTAGGTTTTCATAATGGTACTTATCCAAAGCACCACCATAGTGGTTTTCACTAGAGGACAATTTTTCTTCTTAACTATTTTCTTATTGATTTTTGATGTCACACAAAACACCTATTTACCAAGTTTTCATTATGGTGACAATTTTTTTCTCATGTTGAACCACCTGGTGGTGTTGATGTAAATATTGTTGGTGTTGATATGGCTGTTATTTTTGTCATGACATGCCACTAATATCTTTCTTGGAGGAGTTGTTTTTCTAGGATACAAGCACTTGAATCTAACCCTTGATAATTCTTATCTTCCTCGTTGATATCAAAGTTAACCTTACCTTGATGCACACATCATGATAAAGTGCCCTTATAATCCTTATGATAAAGAGTTGTTGCCAACACATGGTTAATGTGACATTTGGATATTTTGTATGGTGAAATGCGTTGAGGGATATGATATTTAGATGGATTGGTTGACAGTTTGGAACCTTTTATTTTCTAAACTTGGGATGATGAGAAATGATGGGTGGATATGGAGATTGGATTGGGACCAACATCTTGATATACCTTGTAGGTCACTCTTGAAGCTTTCTTTTGTATTGCTGGACTTTTTTGATTGATGAACTTCCCTTTTTGATTTTTCCCCATAGTTTCTTTGACTAATGGAGTTTGATAGGGATGATTTTCTTGCTTGCAATTTTATATCCATTTGAATTTTTCTTGTCCATTTTGTTTTGCTGATTGTATAGGAGTGAATTTGCACCCCTAATGCAATTTCCCCTTTTACCCCTGTCTACTTTAGAAAACCAAACTTGGAGGCTTAATTCCACAGAACCTCACTGCTCTTCACCCACTTGGTGCCTATTTTGAGTGTCGATAGAGGTTTTTTTGTTGGGGTTCCCGCCTGACGCGCAGATGTTCGCATGGGATGCTTATGTCCCTGGTAGATTCCTATGGCTGGGGTCTACAAAGATGTTACAATCCCTATTGGAAGTTGAATTATAATGCTTCCCTTTGGCTGGCCGATATGAATATGGCCATTTCTTCACCTCCCTTCTTGATATTCACCTCTCATTCATTCACTTGGGAGGGGGTTGATCTCTACACAAGCTCTTCATCATTCATTCACTCATCTTCAAGCATTATAGTAGCATTTTGCACTCCATAGCAGCAATCTCTTCGCTCCATCACTTCAATAGAGAAAGTGTAGGACAACTCTCTTGCAACAAAGGCTTGAGTTCCTTGTATTTTCTCCCCCACTAGCCTTGAGCACTTTGGGAAGAGGTGGTAAGATCCTCACTCATCTTCTCTAATACTTGGTTGAGTTAGCACATTACTATTTTGTAGTGTTTTGTGTACTTTTCTTGTATTTCCTTCTTTATCATATCATTTCTATATCATTGCAAACTTGGCTATCCATGGAGGTGGAAACACCAAAGCGAGATTTTGACTGAGGCAGACCCCTAAATATCCTCCAACATTTTCCCTCTTTTTTGTGTGTAAGGTGGAGATATCTTTGAGTAAGCTGGCAAAATATCTATTGTGTGAGATCGTCTTTGTCACCCTCATGGTAATATACTTGCTTCTTCACATTCATCTTTATGTTTCATATTTCATAGTGCTATTCTGCACCTTTATAAACTCTTAACTAGTTTGATAGTTCATTTTTGGGAGGTCCAACCTTGTCTCCCTAGTTTTTTGGACATACAAACGCCAACACACCTGAGAGATGTCGGTTCATCGTGTTGTTGTCCCATAACTATGCTTCTGTCCTCTGATAGTGAGATATCTGAGACACATATTTAACCCTAAAAACTGACTCACCTAGTCCCCTATCAACTCTCAGATTTGCTGAGTGGTTGAAGGACTTCATAGTCCTCATCATTCTCATCCTACCTATCCTAACATTCCCTTTAACTGAGGTAAGTTAGGGCAACCATATTGCTCTCGGTCTTTCATGCCTTGGGGCCTTGCAGTGGCTGGTCCCCCTCTCTTACATTTTTGGTGAACCTGACGTGACCTAATGGCTGCCTATCTATCAGTGTTCTAGGCTTCTTCTCTTGTACCCATTGATCATTGTAACCCTACATGTTGTGAAAGTTTATGAGCATCACAACCCAATCCACAACCTCTACGTATATTGTCAGAAGAATTTTGTGATACCTTCTGATCGAGAAGATGAAGGTCTCTTCTAGTTACACTACTGGTCTCTACTTTGGTTTTGTGGTTGGTCTTTCTATGAGAAGGTGTCATGGGGTGAGTCTAGATTCTTCGATGAAATTGATTGCATCCCTACCCCTCCTACGTCACCTACCTCATCATTCGTAGATGAGTGTGAAGCTTTCCACATCCCTTATGAATATGTTACTAGTTTGAGCAAAGGGTTGGGTGCTTTGGAAAATCACCTGGAGAAAAACCCAAAGCTGGTTAGGGCTGCTAAAGTTATTAGTAAAATAAAGTATATGGTAGGAAAAGACTGAATAAGCATATAACTCTTGGCTAGTCTCACTGGTCTGGCTGAAGCATGCTCTCCTTCGAACCATAGTAGCATGGTATGAGGTATCCCCTTTGAAGAAAATGAGATAAAGTTAGAGGTATCGATGCCTCCCATGTCTATGTACATGGCCAACATGGTCCATTCAATCACTATCCCCACTGCTTTTGAAAGTTTTAAAACTATCAAAGTAAACAAAAACCCTTTAGGTTTTCACTTCACCCCTCCTGTCGCCTTTGATAGTGGAGGATTAGGCGAGACAATTGGTGGAGGATTTGGCGGTGGTAACTTCAGTGGAAGA
This sequence comes from Sequoiadendron giganteum, assembly GCA_007115665.2. Lineage (NCBI taxonomy): Eukaryota > Viridiplantae > Streptophyta > Pinopsida > Cupressales > Cupressaceae > Sequoiadendron > Sequoiadendron giganteum. Next base: position 417,117,172 of record CM021108.1, read on the forward strand.
GGTAGCACTAGTTGGAGTGGTCCCGATGGAGGTCATGGTAGTGGCTTCAGTGGAGGTCACACCAGCTGCTAGTGGTAGTCATGATGGTGGTTCTGGCAGTGGCTCTAGTGGTAGTTCCTCTAGTCCTATGTCTTCTAACGACCTGATTCTGAATACCCATCTTTAGAATATGGGGAAGATGTAGAACCAGTTGGTGATCCTTTCCCATGCTTCTACCCAGCCTATTTTTTAGCCCTTCTTTCGACATAGCCCATTGTCGATAGTGATTCTTAATACTCCTTTCTTGTAAGGGATGGAAATTCCTAAATTTGAGAAATATAGTGGCAAAGGGGACCCACAAACACATGTGTTCGCTTTTAACGCCTTATGTACATACTTCTTCCATCATCATGGGTTGATGGAAAAATTGTTCCCTTGATCCCTCAAGGATACAACACTCGAATGGTACTATTCCTTGACAGACAATTCCATATTTTTATTTGATCAACTTGTGAACCAATTCCTATGATAGTTCCAAGCCAACATTGGGCCTAAAATGACCTTCTTTGACCTTGTTCAATGTAAACAAGGGGATAATGAGAAGATTATTGATTTTATAGCATGATATCAAGCGCTCTTTTCACAAATATCATACCCGTTGTTGAACTCCGATGTGCAAAAAGTGTTCATAGGGAACTTACAAAGGCCTTGGAAAGAGAAGTTTTCCCTCATGAAATACCCTTCTTTTGTGCATTTGTGTGCAACCCTACGGGAGTACCAACAGATAATCGTTCAGTTCGGGGGATCTTCCTCATGCTCCCATCTTGAAGGGAAGTCTATTGTATCAATCTTTGGGAAAGGAAAAGTTGTTGCAAATGTAGTAGCCATTGTGGATAACAACAACCTCAAACATGACCGAAAGTTCATGAAGCTATCATAAGATCATTAAATTGCCAACTCCAAAACCAATTAGGGAACCATATCCTAGTTGGTATGAAGCAAATACCTATTATCAATACCATTGAGTTAATGAGAATGATACCAAATGTGCATGCACCTGCATCATGAGATACAAGATCGCATCAAGGATGATACTATCCACCTTGATGGAAGTAAGAAAAATATGAATAGATCAATGGAAAAAGCTAATAGTGAATTGCAGATATACACGGAACTATTTTCGTCACATTCTGCTAACATGATTATCAATCCCTCTGAGTCTATTTCCTAGCCTAAAGCCTAAATTAACATGGTTACTATTACTCCCTCTCCTTTTCTTGTGATTGATTCAATGGATATAACATTCACTTTGTAAGATGTACCAAAAATAATAAACCTTCTCCACTCTACATTCTCACTCGCCTCAATGGCAAAATTGTGACAAGGGTCTTAGTTGACCCCATGAGTAGAGTGAATGTCATCATGAAGGAGACTCTATTCTTGAACTCCATGCAAAGGGAGGAATATGAAAAAATAAATTCCATCATCCATACGCATGATGGTCTCGCCCTTAAACCGTATGGATCAATAATGTTGTCCATCCTAGTTGGACCTAGGAACGTGGACAAATTTTTTGATGTTATTCCTAAGTAAGACCTATTCAAGTTGACGTTAGGCATACCATGACTAGCTTCCATGAATGGGATCACCTCTATAATTCATAAGTGTCTTAAGTTTTCTCGTGAAGGTGTTGTGCACGTGGTGCATGATATTGGATACAAACCTATGTTGTCCTATGGGGATATTCATTTGATCACTTTTTCCCCTCCAGTCGATCTGCTCCCACCAAGAAAAAACCTACTTTACAAGAACTATGTGAAGTATAAGACTGGAGGCAAGGGACAACCGAAATTGACCCTTCTTGTAGATGAACAACCAGTTGCCTCCCCCTCCCAAAAGGGAAAGGAGAAGCTTGCTCCTTCTCAGGCCACCTTGTCTACTCCCCTTTCTTAGGAGGAGTATTGGATGAATAATATTGGTTTATACTCATTGAGTCCGATGGTGCTTGCTTGGCACAGACCTGAGATCAGGATATTAGATCTCCCTAATGGTCCTCCTAGACCTTGGTACTATTTATATGGTAGAAAGAAAGGCTCATCAAGAGAATTTTCTCTGCAACTTCCTACCATCCCTGCTCCTAAAGCAATGAATAGGAAAAGGCCCACTACCGAGGTGCTGGAGTCGACTCCCCCTACTGTTTCCAAACCTATCCCTCTGCTAGAAAAAGCTATGGAGGACACTCCCATGGCTGAGCAAGAACCCTTTTTTCCTTCACAACCTCTAGCTTTTGGTTCTAAGAGTCACAGAAACTGCCTTGCGCATGAGTGTAAGCACCGAAAAAGGGCTCTTCTGGCTAAGCAAGCCACCTTATAGAAGAAAGAAGAGGAGACAACCACTCCTATATGAGGACCTCTCACCATGTCCTCCTCTCTCTTCCCATTTGTGTCTCTCCAAACCAACTCTATATTGCTTCCGACTTTCGCTGCGAGCACACATTTTCCTGGTAAGGTATAGGTGTTCATCGCTCTTTCGATGGAGCCGCCTCTACTAATGTCTATTCTGAATGTCTCACCTTTCCTGAAATCCATAGATATGATTAACACTTTAGTTGTATCTATTTTTTTTCTTTCCTCCTCTCCCTCTACCCTTCTTGCTTTATCTGTGGGGAGTTCACCTCCTCCGATGAAGAAAAAGGTAGAGAGTGGTCCCTCTAGCAATGAAATATGTAAGAGGAGTTTGCCTTCTTTGAAAGATGGTCCTATGCTGACTTGTTCCATCTTAGTAACAAAACCAGTCCTAGCCTCTCCTGAGTTCATCACAGCTCCTGAATCTCTCGGTGAGCCTAGTGGTGAACCTTGGGTACAAACCCTTGCATTCATCAAGGTAAAAAATGACACTCCCATTAAGTGCATGTTTAAATTGGTGGATGAAGTTCTGACCTTTTCAGTGACCTTTTCTAAGTCGTGACCTTGGACCCACAAGAGTTGAGTGACAGAGACCTCATAGGTCCTTCTTCCTTATCCCTTGTTGTGGGAGGGTTGGAAGCTTCTCCCCTTAACATTACACCATTGTAGGCTTGTCATCCTTCCCCCTACAATGATCAAGAGTGGGAAGATGATGACCTCTTGGTTGACCAATGTTAGGGGGAGATCCCTTCTTAATCTTTAGATTAGATGTGTGTATGTTGTGATGTGCTTCCCTTGTGATCGTGCTATGTGTTCCTGGATGACCCTTGTCACCACTATTGGTGGTTGGATACAAGTGTGGAATTTTTGTTATAAACATTCTTCTATTTGTATCATCATTCTTCCATGTTTGTGATTGACTTTTGAAAAATTGGGGATGATGCAAAGTGTTGGGGGCATTTAGGCTTCCCTTCCATGTTGACCCAATTTTTTATTTTAACTTTGTCTATCGTGCATTCTTCCTAATCTGGTTGGGGATTTATTATCTTTCACCCTTGCGTCGCGGTTACCTACTATTCATAAATAAAGGTAGATCTGACCCTGTGAAACCAAATCCCCCTGTACCCTTTATTAATGTTCTCTATCCTTTTGCTTTATATTTCTCTCTTCTTTGCTTGAGTTATCCCTCTTATGTGTGACAATGGCACTTCTACATTACACAATCTTTAGAAAATGCATTCATTTCCAATGAATCTTTTCTCAAAGTACCTCCACACACTTCTTTGCTAGAATTGCATTCTCGACTTGAAACCCTAATGGAACATGTTTCCTTCATCATGGGTTCATAAAGAAAGAACTTGGAAAGCTTCCTCTGAAGTGGGAACACGTTTGTTCTTCCCCTCACATGGGGGCATGTCCTTCCTTCCAAATTCTTGATGAAGTGAACATATTTCAAAAGGATTCATTCATGACGAATTGATTCGAGAAACAAGGCATTGGATTTTGAATGGTGTGTCCCTTGAGTGGACCCTTTATTTTCACATCAGGTTCCCAAGGGACCACCTCAAAAATCCTTTACATCTTTGCATCTAGTTAGAGGGCAGCCTGACTAGACTGATTTTACATCTTAGCATCTAGCCCGAGGGCAGCTCGACTAGACCTATTTCTTATATTTGTGTCTAGCTCGGGGGCAGCCCAACTAGACCTACTTCACATCCTTGTGTCTAGCTTGGGGGAAGCCTGACTAGAATTCACTTTTCAAATAGAGTGTCCCTTGAGTGGACCCCTCTTCCTTTTGAAGGGTTCCTAAGGGACCCCTTTGAAATTCTTCCAACTTGGTGATGTTTTGCGTGACCATCTGTTCACTAGCTTGCATGACCACTTCTTGACGTGTTCTATCTGCAGGTAAACATGTCACCATTCTTGACTTTTTGGAGTCCCCTTTGCTTGGTCTCCCCCATGTGAGAGTTCTTTGGGGATACCATCCTTGTAGGTTTGGTGGTCTGTAAGGAAATTTCCTTGGTTTCCTTTCATGTGAGAGTTCTTGAAGGATACCTCCCTTGTAGGTTCGTGGGCTTGTGAGGCACTTTCATTCTTCAACTTTATAGTTTTATGGAGCTATGGAGTATTTTGCATGTCTTGCACTATCAGGTTTGCCAAATCATGCTCTACTTCCTCGACGGTTCAAGTATACTTTTCTAACCCTACTACTTGTTCGATCTACTTTATTGAAGCACCTATTTTGAGTGTCGGTAGAGGTGTTTCTATTGGGGATGCATGCACAACATGCAGACGTCTGCACAACACATAGACGTTTGTGCAACACGCTTACATCCCTGGCAGATTCCTATAGTTGGGGTCTATAGAGACGTTACACTCCCTATTGGAAGTCGAATTGTAACGCCTCCCTTCTATTGGGAAACCTAGATATGGTTATTTCTTCACCTCCCTTCTTGATATTCACCCCCCATTCATTCATTTGGGAGGGGGTTGATCTCTACACAAGCTCTTCATCATTCATTCACTCATCTTCAAGGATTACTACAACATTTTTCACTTCATAGAAGCAATCTCTTCACTCCATCACTTCAATAGACCAAGTGTAGGACAACTCCATTGTAGGAGAGGCTTGAGTTCCTCTCATTTTCTCCCCCACTATCCTTGAGTGCTTTGGGTGGAGGTGGTAAGCTCCTCACTCATCTTCTCTATTACTTGGCTGAGTTAGCACATTACTATTTTGTAATGTTTTGTGTACTTTGCTTGTATTTCCTTCTTTATCGCATCATTTCTATATCATTGCAAACTTGGTTGTCCATGGAGGTGGAAACACCAAAGCAAGGGTTTGATTGAGGCAGACCCCTAAACAACCCCCCAACATTTTCCCTATTTTTTCTGTGTAGGTGGAGATATCTTTGAGCAATCTGGAAAAAATCTATTTTGTGAGATCGTCTTCATCACCCTCATAGTAATATAATTGCTTCATCACATTCATCTTTATGTTTCATATTTCATAGTGCTATTTTGCACCTTTAGAAACTCTTAACTAGGTTGATAGTTCATTTTTGGGAGGTCCAACCTTGTCTCCCTAGTTTTTTGCTCATATAGACACCAACGCACCTGAGAGATGTTAGCGCACCGCGCTGTCGTCCCAGAACTATGCTTTTGTCCTTTGACAAAGAGTTATCTGAGACACAGAGTTAACCCTAAAAACTGAATCGTCTATTCCCCTATCGACTCTCGGGTTTGTTAAGTGGTCAAAGGACTTCATAGTCCCCATCATTCTCATCTGGTCTATCCTAACATTCCCTTTAACTGAGGTAAGTTAGGCAGCCATACTACTCTCAGCCTTTCATGACCTGGGGCCTTGCAATGGTTGGTCCCCCTCTCTTACACTGATTATTTTGCTTCAATAGCTTGTTCCTTTATTTGATATATATTTCTCTCTTGTTGTTGGTCCCAATCAAAGGGTGGAAATATGCATGGATAATGATTTGTGGCATGGCTAGTGGTAGCATTGGTAGAAATTTTATCACGAGGACTCTTTGTGTTCTCTAGGTTGATGCTTACATTAGACAAAGTTGCCCCCGATATTATAGATGTAACACTAATATTCTTAGATTCCTTTGAATAACCAAGATATTGATGCTTAGGATTTCCAATAATCTACATTGGTTCTAGGATACCCTATTTATGTAGGCCTATTCATTTCCTTGATAATGCATCCATTGAAAGATATGATTTGCAATAGGATATTTTTTCTCTTGGAAACAAGGAACTTATCCTCCTATGTTTCGTTGTTGATCTTCCAAGGTGATATCTTCTTCATTGGTGCTATAGCTTTCTATGACAAAGGTAAGTGATCCAAGTGAGATAACTTCTTTATTGATACCTTCAATTCGATCCTGTGTGACATCAAATTTTAATGCTTCTTAAAGAGGTTTTTCTGATTTACTATACACGAAAAAGTCTTCCTCATGATTCATTTTTGATATGTCTTCATAGGATATTTATGATTCACAACTTATGTATAAGTCTTCTTTATGCTCCATTTTTGACATGTCTCTATAGGATGTTTTTGATTCACAACTTATGTATAAGTCTTCTTCATGATCCATTTGTGATATGTTTCTAGCTTCTGCTATGTCGATCTTGTGTACAAATGTTAAGAGTAGGTTGCTCTTATTCCTTAGTAATGATATCAAGAGTATGAGATGATTGTATTGGATGAAGATCATATACATGTCCATTAGGAGTAAGCATCTCATGGGTGGATTTATGTGTTCCTGGCATATGGTTGTGTTCTTCTCTTGGAAAACCTTGGATGTCTTGGAAGATATCTGCCAAGTCATTGTTGTATTTTGATGATAGGGATTCTTGATCTTGACTTTGTGTGGTATTATATTTGACATGCCTTGGATCACATTCTTGAAATGGATAAATTTCAAAGAATGGATTGCTTGTAAATGATTCTTGGATTTCCTCAAAATGTGGGCATATGGGTGATAGCTCTTGGCTTAGTTTTTCTGCATTGGGTATAAGCGTTGGATTAAGAGTCTCTTGATCATCAACATGTATTTCCCTGAGGTTGGTTTATATCACTATATTTTGGATTGGATTTTTGATAGACTTGGGTGATTGAATTTTGATCATACTTGGGAATAAATTCTTGATGTATGTCCTCCTGCTCACTGGATGATGTAGAGACATTGTCAATGTGATCGGTGATAGATAGCTCTTGATCATTTTTTTCAACTTTTGAGTTTGAGATATTATCATTGTTGTCATTGGTAGATGGCCGTTGAATGTTAATAGCTATTTCTCTTTGATCAATAAGGTCTTGGATGATATTTTTGAGTGTTGCACATCTATTCATTTTGTGACACCTGATTTTTTGGAACTCACATCATTCATACTCATTATACCAAGGGAGTTTAAAGTTTGGTTCACCATAAGTAGTATTGTCGCTGATTTTGATAAGTTCTTGTTGTACTAGTTTGTGCATGATTACCTCTAGAGTCTCTCCCAAAGGGGTGAATTTCCTTCCCGATTGGTAATCTTTCCTCTGTGGCTTTTCTTGATTGTTTTTCTCTTGATTTTCTGGAACTCCTTGATACTATGTTTGAGGTATATTTTGATATTGCACTTGAGGTATACCTTGGTGTTGTGGAGCTTCTTAATACTATAATTGAGGTACATTTTGATATTGCACTTGAGGTAAACCTTGGTGTTGCAAAACTTCTTGATATTGTAGATATTGGAAGTGTTGTTGATGTGGATATTGAGGTTTTTTTGGAATGATATATATTGGTTGTGGATATGTAATGTTCCAACCTATAACTCATTGATGATACATCGTATTTCAATCTCGTTTAACTTCCTCAATCATTTTATAAATTTTATTTAGGGCAATTTGATGTTTTGGACTTATTACTTGATGGTGATTTTGAAACCCCTGATGTTGTTTCCCTACTTGATGTTGTGACCCTTGATAAGAGTGATTTGGGTAATAGATCGACATGTTTTAGGGATGTTTTGATGCTCAGTACCCTATCATAATGTCACTTGGTTTATATCCTGATGGGTCCCTTTCATCGTTCATGGTGTTTGATGGTGGGATGTTGGTGTTGTTCTTGTTCACTTCTATGTTCTTCCTATTTTGGGATCTTGTAGTTATTATAAACAACTGTCAAGCTTTTGTGACTGTTTTTGTAACTTATAGTCTCTAGAAAATATTTGGCCTATTGGTGCAAAGTGTATATAGAAAATGTCTAGACAATTTTGATAGGTGTGATATCATCTTGAGATGAACCCTATGGAAAAAAAATTGTAAGGCGGTTAGTTGGAAGGCGGAGTGTTGATTTCTGCTTAAGGATTTTATTTTTTCTAGACCTAAGGATCTTTTGCTTGCCAAAAGTCATGAGGGATGTATATATATTGCCACATAGGTGGTGGTAATGGGTCTTTCAGCTACTATGTCTACTTTCTCTTCCTCTTCGTCTAAGATGATTACTGCATTGAGAAACTGGCGGGGTGTTTCATTCTTCTCAAATATGAAGGTTCTTAAACTGCTAATGATATTAGTTTATTCCCCTTCAATATATGTTAGACTAGGTTGGAGGATTGGTGTGACAAGGTCTGGTTGTTGAATTGGAGTAGTTGGTCACCAGATGGTCATAAAGTGTAATGGTTTTGAGATGGTTGCTATGAATCTCAAGACCCTAAGGTTTGAGTGTTGTTTTGGAATGGTGTTAATTTTTAGAAATCAAAATGTTGAAGGAATAGGGTCGATATTTCACTTCCTTGTCTAGAGAATATTTTGTGGGAAAGCTCACTTGAACTATCTATGACGCTCAAGTAATTGTTGATATCATAAATGTCTGAGTGAAGGAATGATCCCAATGGTTTGTTTGGTTTTTATTTCTAACAAGTAGGATGGAAATAATGGATGAGGGACTATGTGACTTATCTAGTTTTCCAATTTGTTTTGTTCAAACAAGGATCCTATAAAAAAATTTGGTTTTATTTTCCCAATTGTCAGTAGGATAAATTAATAGCACTGGTTTTTGAGAAAATGCACAATATTGTGAGAAAAAGCGGCCAAATTTATCAAGTGTAGCCAAAAATATTTCAAGTGCTTAGGTTTCAGAGAAGCAAGTGTGAGATGGAATGGAAAGTGCAACTGATGTGTGTTTCTATCAAATGCAATGCTTACTCAGGAAAAAGTGAGTTTCTTTAGGAAATTGCAAGCATCTTGGAAGAAAGTGCGTCAATTTCTCAAAAGAAAATGCAAGGAAATAAACCAAGTGTGTGGGTCCTATAACAGTTGCTCAATTTCTGTCAAATGCAACTAATTTTCATTAGTGGATTATTTGAGATAGGGAGAAAATGTAATGAATTTTTGGAAACTTCTCAAAAGATGTGACAGCTGTACTATAATTTTGTGTAAAGGCAGTCTCTGTGTGTTTTGCTTCCAATTTGAGCAATCGTATTTTTGAATTTTTGCAAGTTTAGGTTGGTGTCATCCTTAATTTTTGTATGATTGGAGTATGGAAAGTGATATAGAAACACTTGGACTAACTTAAATAGCATGGACTTGTGTGGCCTTCATTTCTATAGCTTAAGTTGTGAAATCACGACACCCAAGCCATAGTTCCCAAATGTTTACTCAATGTCACCTAAAATAAAATCCTAAATATTCATAAACCTTTAAGGAAAAATCCTTTCAAGGAGTGTAAACATAAGGCTTCTTTCACAAGAATACATTAAGTCAAAGGGTTTTTGATTCAACCATCATGTTTAGTGTTTGTTTGGATGTGTTCTTTTTAGATCAAGTAAAAAAATTGATGTCAAATTGTTTTGACTATATTTGGCAAGTTTAACATAAATAAGCAATTACAAACCTAGTGGATAGAAACCATTCTTTTAGGTAGGCTTGCCTCATTCTTCGAACAGATGATTTTACATGCAACTTATGGCATGGGCTTGTAGTCAAACTTGGCAAGTACCTTCTCAAAAGTAAATTCTGATGCACCACTTTCAAAGAATGGTTTTGGATAAAGGGGTAGTTGTTGGTAACACAAGGGCAGACAACTGAGAGGGGAGGGGGTGAATCAGTTGTCACAAAAATTATACTTATTAAACTTATTCTCAGATTTGATAAATAAACATGAAAGCATAAACCATCATCTCATCAAAAACACACATAACACCAAGATTTTTGCGTGGAAACCCTGTTAGGGGAAAAACCATAATGGAGGTTAGTCCACAAGTTTATACTCTGTTAAAAGTATTATAAATAGGTAATGCACATGCATTCAGGCACACTACCTAGAGCTCACTGCTCAAATACAAAAAGGCTTACTACCCAAGGGAAGACTCACTATCTTATAATCACATTCGAATTTCATCCAAAGATTTTGAACTGAGAAAATAACATCTTCTAATTCCTTATTACAGTTTCGGTTAAGCATATAAACACTTTCTTCTTCTCACTCTTCTTCACACTTTACTTCTTTCTTCTAAAGATTAGAAAATTATTCAAATGCAACACACATAAATCTCATTCACCATTGCTCTCAAATGGTATAAACAATCAATCATATATATCTACAACTAAGGATAACATTGACTACATGTCAGCCCGACAAAATATGAAATGTGTACAAACTGTCGACCCAAATTAATAAATAATTTATCAATGCGAACCAAATAATTTCAACCAAAACATAGTAAGGACCCAAAACAAGATGTATCAAACATGAAACACCTTAAACAATTATGCCTCAAAGATCCACAACACGCTACAATCACCCTGTTGGCCATGATCATGAAAAACATGAACTCATAGAAGAAAATCACCAATCATGAGCACAACAATCAATGCAAACCAACAACACAGATAAAGCATGACCTAGAAACATCCAAAAGATTCATGAATCACCATAGAATCATCCACAACAACTCAAATTACTAGAATCATATCATGTTCTTTCAGGAACACCAACTAAAGCAACATAACAACTGTCAGAACACAGATACTCATAACTTAATCAAATCTTCATGTGAACCTCTAAAACTTCATGTGCATAGTTACTTTTCAACAAACCCTTTAATCTACAACTTTTTACTATCAATATATTGAGCTAGCCATCATACTGAACTTCACTGCATCACCGATAACCTACAACTTATTTTATTACAATTTTCTCAATATCCTCGACATATACAGTCTTAAAGACATTAATGTCAATAGTGTTGACATAAATGACAACCACATATCATAAATATCTAACAATATCCCCCTTTGGCATTGATGGCAACACATGATGTGAAAAATACCATCAATGATACTTTCACTTAGCACTTTCTTCCCCTTAGATTTTGACTATTTTCTCCTGTACTCTTTCATAGATTTTCACATGATTCTTCTCCCCCTTTGACATCAATGAAAAAGGTACACATTATCTTTCTCCACACAAGCTCTAGACCACATTTCTAAACATTTGACTACTTCCCCTGAGTAGTAGCCACCACAACATCAATTAGGATCACAAGATATGACTATGAAATACACATACTGATGCAAGTCAATGCATCTTAATTCTGATTAGGAGGGGTAATCACCCCTATATTTCCTCTGAGATACTCAAAATTATCCTTAGGAACGGGCTTGGTAAAGATATTTGCAATCTTCTCCTTAGTGGGAACATACTCCAATCTGACTTCTTTTTCACTCACCTTTTCTCTCAAAAAGTGAAACTTGATAGATATATGTTTGGTTTTTGAATGTAGCATTGGATTCTTAGAAATGTTAATTGCACTTGAATTATCCTAGAATATAGCAATAGGTTCATCATACACAACTTTGATATCTTTCAACATCTGCTCCATCCACAATACTTGAGTACATTTTTAGCAACAACAATGTATTTTGCCTCTGCAGTAGATAAAGAAATGGCATTTTGTTTCTTACTTAACCATGAAATCAACTTCTTTCCCAAGAAAAATGCACCACCACTAGTACTCTTTCTATCATTCACATCTCTTGCCCAATCAACATCAGTAAAAGCACTCAAAGTAAGGTAATCTTCTTTAGGATACCATGGGCCAAAATCAACTGTCCCCTTCAAGTACCTAAAAATCCTCTTCATAGTCGTCACATGACATTCCTTAGGATTAGCTTGAAATATTGCAACAATGCATATGATATTCATGATATCAGGTATAGTTTGAGTCAAATAGAGCAATTCACCAATCATGGATTTGTATCTAGTTTGATTTGTTTTAGGAGAATCATCATCTTGAGTCAACTTACATCCGATCACCATAGGTGTACTAACTAGCTTTGAATCTTCCATACCAAACTTCTTTATCTGACTGAGTAATTTGGAATCCCAAAAATAATTTCATTTGTCCAATCATATACATCTCAAACTGACTCTCCATCTCATCAACAAACTCCATGCACAAACTATCATCTCCTCCAAAAATGATATCATCAACAAAGACTTCAGAAATAAAACCTTTATCATGATCAATCTTGAAATACAAATTACTATCAGTAGTACCTTTATTAAATCCAAGCTTCAACAAATACTTGTCAAATCTGGCACACCATGCTCTCGGGGCTTGCTTAAGTCCATACAATGCTTTCTTCAACCGAAAAACCATATCTCCTTGATCAGTCAATTGAAATCCATTAGGTTGCTCAATATACACTTCTTCATCTAGTTCACCCTTTAGAAATGTTGAATTGACATCCATCTAATAAACCTTGAAGTTTTTGTAAGTAGCATAAGCAAGAAATAATCTCACAGATTCAATCCTAGCAATAGGAGCAAAATTTTCTTCAAATTCAATTCCTTTCATCTAAGAATATCCTTTACACACCATTCTTTCTTTGTTTCTAACAACTTCATCTTTCTCATTTAGTTCTAATTACATTTTTGTCCTTAGGTCTAGGAACAAGATTCCACATATCATTCTTCTCAATTTTTATTAGTTCTTCTTTCATTTCTTCCACCCAATGTTCATCTTTGCATGCTTCATTGAAATTATTAGGCTTAGTCTCAAACATTATTCTTTTGCAATTCTTCTCCTTGTTTGAACACCTTTGTTCTTATCACCTATAATTTGATCTTATGAATGATTTAGTCTTACATACCTTGGAGTCTTAGGCTCTTGAACTTTAGGCTCTTTTGATCTTACTTCTGCACTTTCACTAGTTTCTTCCTCTTGATTTTACTGATTCACCGGAATGATTTGAAGTTGATTAGAGTCTGAACTTTCTTTTCTTTATATGAAATTTCATTCTAATCATCTAAATCATATTCGCAGGTTATGGATGATCTAACTGTTTCTTCATCAACCTTTACATTAGCACTTTCAATTACTTTCCTCAATCTCTTATTGTAGCATCGATAGGCTTTACTTTTAGTAGAATAACCAAGAAATATTCCTTCATCACTTCTAGCATCAAGATTTTCTATATCTTCATCTCTTTTGATATAGCATTTACTCCCAAATATTTTGAAGTATCTAATAGTAGGCTTATGACCAAACCATAGCTCATAAGGAGTCTTAACGATATCACCTTTTACATGTACCCGGTTGAGAATGTAAATCACAATACTCACAACTTCTCTCTAGTAGATATGAGGAACCTTTCCTTCCAACATCATAGTACTACCAGCGTCTTGAATTTTTCTATTCTTCCTTTCCACAACTCCATTTTGTTGAGGTGTACATAGGGCAAATAATTGTCTCTTTATCCCATGCTCTTCACAGAAAGAATTAAGCTCATCGAAAGTGAATTCACCACCTCTATTTGATCTCAAACATTTAATCTTCAGACTTATCTCTGTCTCAACCATAGCCTTAAAAATCTTGAATTTATCTAGAGCTTTAGATTTTTCCCTTAAGAAAGTAACCCACATCAATCTAGAATAATCATCAATAAGTAAGATGAAATACCTGTCTCCTTGTAAAATTTTGATTCTAGAAGGACTACACAAGTCAATATGCACTAGATCCAATACTTCATTTGAACAATGTTGTTTGCTTCAGAATAAAATTCTAGTTTGCTTCCCTAACTGACATTCCTTGAATATAGTATTAGTAGGTTTTATCATCTTAGGAAGATCTATGACTGCCTATGTAGAACTTATCTTGATAATATTGTCAAAGTTTACATGACACAATCTCCTATTCCACAACCAACTTTCATGAACTTGAGCAATCATACAAATTTTACTAGTAGTAATTAGGTGAAAGATATTACCTTTTGTTTTTGTACCAAATGCAATCACATTTCCAGAACTCCCCAATATTCTACACTTTACATCCTTGAATTAAATATTATATCCCTCGTCAACCATCTATCCAAAACTTAAGAGATTATGCTTCAAACCTTCCACATGTAGAACATCATTAGTATTATGCTTACTATCAAAGGAAATGGATCCTCTACCTTGGATTACACCAGCTTTGTGATCACCAAATCTTACAACACCACCACCATACTTTTCCAAGCTGACAAATTTACTTTTATCACCTGTCATGTGATGAGAGCATCCACTGTCAATCAACCATTCATCTTTTTCTTCAACTCTTGCAACTAGAGCTTTCTCCACATTCATGCAACTAGTAGATTCAGTAGGTGCTAGATTATTTTCCTTGATAGCAATGAATACCCATTCATCCTCACTTACATTCCCTTTATCAGATTCATCATTTGTCACACTTTCATCAACAACATAATAACACTTTATTTGAAATCTAGGCTTGTTAGATCTTGGCTTAGGAACTTTTTTAGGACACCTTGAGGCAAAATGACCTATCTTATTGCAAGAAAAAAATTTAAGAGGTAATTTCCCTTTATACTTACCTTCTCCTTTGGCTACCCTCTTGACAATAAGTGCTTCAAGCTCATCTAGTTTTCTCTCATCTTCTTCAATCTGTCTCATTTCTGCTCATACTTGGACATCTAGAAGAAATTTCTCCCATATCATATCTCTACTTATCTTTTCTAAAGATAGTGGCTTTGAATGCAGATTATGTCTTAGGAAGAGATTCACCAAACTCACTTAACTCAAAAGCAACAAGCTTACCGATTAACATGTCTCTGGTTACATTTGTCACAGTTCAGATCTCCTCAATAGTAACAAATTTGTTTTTGTATGCAATAGGAAAGGATCTGAGCTCTTTAGCAACAATCTCTGATTCTTCCAATGTTCCACTAACACTTATGATACTACACAAAAGTTCATTCACTCTCTACATAAAAGAAGTGATGTTCTCATCTTCACCCATTCTCAATGTTTCATATTTCCCTTTCAGGCTTTGCAACTTAGCAATATTCACATGGGTATCACCTTCATATAAAGTTTCCAACTTTTTCTAGATCTCATAAGCAGTCTTCAACTCCATTTCATTTTTCATCTCGAAATCAATCAGAGCACTCAACAATGATTCCTTAGCCCTGATATTGTACTTGACTTCCTTAAATTTCACCTACATTAGAAGGACCACTATGTGGGATGATATATCTATTCTTTGTAATTGTCTAGTAAGGTTCACCAATGCATCTCAAATGAAACTCCATTCAAGTCTTCCACAAAGAATA
This sequence comes from Sequoiadendron giganteum, assembly GCA_007115665.2. Lineage (NCBI taxonomy): Eukaryota > Viridiplantae > Streptophyta > Pinopsida > Cupressales > Cupressaceae > Sequoiadendron > Sequoiadendron giganteum. The sequence continues at coordinate 417,132,679 of CM021108.1, forward strand.
ATTTGTTCCATCAAATCTCAGACTATCCTTCTTATATGTCGCCATCCTGGATCACCTCAAGTGGTCAAGCTTCTCCAGAGGAACCTACTCTGATACCAATTATTGGCAACACAAGGGCAGACAAATGAGAAGGGGGGGTGAATTAGTTGTTATAGAAATTATACTTATTAAAATTATTCTCAGATCTGATAAACAAACATGAAAGCATAAACCATCACCTCATCAAAAACACGCACAACACCAAGATTTTTGTGTGGAAACCCTATTAGGGGAAAAACCACGGTGGAGGTTAGTCCACAAGTTTATACTCTTTTAAAAGTATTATAAATGGGGAATGCACATGCATTCAAGAACACTGCCTAGAGATCACTGCTCAAATACAAAAAGGCTTACTGCCCAAGTGAAGACTCGCTATCTTACAATCACATTTAGATTTCATCCGAAGATTTTGAACTGAGAAAATAACATCTTCTAATGCCTGATTATAGTTCCGGTTAAGCACATAAACACTTTCTTCTGCTCACTCTTATTCACACTTTACTTCTGCCTTCAAAAGATTAGAACATTATTCGCATGCAACAAACACACATCTCGCTCACCATTGCTCTCAAATGGTATAAACAATCGATCATATATATCTGCAACTAAGGATAACATCAACTACATGTCGGCCCAACAAAATATGAAATGTGTACAAATTGTCAGCCCAGATTAATAAACAATTTATCGATGCGAACCAAACAATGTCAGCCAGAACATAGTAAGGACCCAAAACAAGATGTCTCGAACACGAAACACCTTAAATAATTATGCCTCAAAGATCCACAACATGCTACAATCACCTTGTCGGCCATGATCATGAAAAATATGAACTCATAGAAGAAAATCACCAATCGTGAGAACAAAAATCAATGTGAACCAACAACATAGATAGATCATGATCTAGAAACATCCACAATCATCATGAATCACCATAGAAGCATCCGCAATAGCTCAAATTACTAGAATCATATCATCTTCTTTCAAGAACACCAACTAAAGCAACATAACAACTGTCAAAACACAGATACTCATAACTTAATCAAATCTTCATGCAAACCTCTAAAACTTCATGTGGATAAACTAGATATACTTTTCAACAAACCCTTTAATCCGCAACTTCTTATTTTATCAATATACTGAGCTAGCCATCATACTAAACTTCATTGCATCACTGACAACCTGCAACTTATTTTATTACAATTTTCTCAATATCCTTGACATATATAGCCTTAAATATATTAATGCCAATAGTGTTTACATCAATGAAAACCACATATCAGCAATATCCAACAGTATCTTCTAAAAAAATTTGGCTCTTAGTAATGTTCTAGGGATATTATTTTTGGGCCCCTATACATGCAGCGTTTTGTTCAATTAAGAACCTTCCAGCCCTTGTGGATTTTTATGTATCATGAGGATACTGAGGGAGAATGCATTGGTATAGGCTAGTAGCACTTGATGGGATAATGAAATTTCCTCACACCCACAAATTATTTATATAGCGGTCCAAAAGGAAAGTACCGCTTGGGTCACCTATGAGTTCTCCAACACGAGATGTATCTCAATAGTTAGGCCCTCTAAAAAGGTATGATTGAAAATAAAGGTGCAAAGCTCAAGATGTTTTCGCTCACCCAAGATCACCAAAAGGTGCGAGGGGAGAATGTAACCATCTATCTTGCCAATCACTGAATGCACAAAATACTCTTTATAGCAATTTGATTATTTTTAAACACCTTGAGTGATGTTATCCCCAAAAATATGTGAATAAAAAGCGTAACAATTTGTTCTTTTTAATTTTACCAATATGAAGTATTCAAGTTATCATTCACTTAAGATAGCAATGGTGCAAGACAAAAAGAATAATGTTTAATTTTAAGCCCAAATTTGAGTGTCTCTAAGAAATCAATCATGGTCTTTAACTTGGTCAACAAAATTAAAAACGAGTGTGCACCAACAAAAGAAATCGTTTTGTGTTGGTTATTTTTATGCACTAAAACCAAAGTTCCTAATTATGAAAACTTGGAAAGAGTTCATTTTTAGAAGCACCTTAATTGAAATGTTTGTTATTTTTTTGCACCAAATGACAATTCCTAACTTAGAAAAACCTGAAATGGTTCATTTTTAAGAGCTCCAAAATGAGAGATTCATTTGTGTTGTTCCTTTTAAAGCACCAAACAAGAGTTCCTATTTTAAGAAAGCTTGAAATGGTTCAATTTTTAATAACACCAAAATGAAGTGTGCATTTGTGTTGTTATTTTTAAAGCACCCAATGACGATTCCTACTATAAGAAATCTTGAAATAGTTCATTTTAAGAGCACTAAAACAAAGCGTGTTTGTTGTTTTTATCCACCAAAATCAAATATTCATAAATTTAATAAAACTTGGTAGATTTGGAATGCTTTGACCATTCATCTTCCCTACAGAAAATGTGTTAGTGTTTCTCAAACCCTGCAAACAAACATGTTAGCACTTATCACACATTTAAAAACAAGCATCCGTTAGCAAAAAAAATTAGTTATAAATGTGCAGATCTCAGACATACGTCTGTCAAAACAAATGCTAAAAAATCAGAGTCAGATGCTTCCTTTTCAGAGAGCAAATGTGTAGGTTTAGAGAAAGTGTGCCCATGCCATCGGTTAAATGCTCAATTTAAGAGAAAGTGTGCCCTTGTTAGAATCACATGCTCAAAATTGTCAAATGTGCAGTTCTTAGTGTCATATGCACAGTTTTCAGTGGCAAGTGTGCATTTTTCCTGATAGGCAATTAGAAAAAATTTTGGGATAGTGTGTGAAAAATTCTCCGAATGCGATTTTGGAACCTGCAACTTCAAAAATGACTCATAGAAACATTAGTGTAGGGGAAAAGTGTCCCACCAGGCATGCCATAATGTGTGTGGGGGAAAATAATAGATGCAAACAAGATAAATGCAATTGAAATCAGAATCTAATCTAAGATCAAGAACACTAATCTAGATTTAATCCTACACTTACGAAATGAATAATTTATAAAACTGAATTCAAACACATGAAAATTACATATATAAGTAATTGAATTCAAATATGAAATTTTTACCCATCTCGTATCAGAGTGTGTTTTCTTGATGTTGAATTTTTCATATCATTACGAAGCCTCTATAGTTCGTGTGCAAAAATTTTGAAGAACGATGTCTTGGTTGGTTGATCAAAGAAGTTGAAGCTCTAACAATGGTGGTTGTGAATGTCAATAGTACTTCGTTGTGCAAATGATGTTGATTCTCTGATCCTTATTTGTGAGGAAAGAGGTTTTTTATATAGAAAATAAGATTTGAAATGAACGATCAAGATCATGTTGAAGAATATCCAAATCAACGGTCGAAGGGTGTTGAGAGTATTTAGACATGAATAGATTGTGCAAAGTAGACTGCACAATTTGTGTGATTGAAGAATAGATTGGCTAGTCAGGATTTAGATTGATCAGTCAACAAATTAGATGGCTCGATTAGCAATCATAATTTGCTCAATTAGAAAGTTGATGAGGGAAATTAATTAATTGATTTAATTAATTAATTCCTTTTTGGAGTTGAATGTGCAAATCAAGTTTGACTTTTGCAAACAAAGTTACATTAGTTTGATTTGATTTTTGATGAATGATTTGAATAGTTTGATTTAATTATTCAATTTTTGGAGGGAAAGTATTGTAATTAAATTATTATGATTTAATAATTCAATTAACTTAGGGGAATAAGGTGATTTAGCGATGCAATTAAATATTTGGCATTATTTAATCAATCAAGATGAAATAAAGTGAGATTAGGACTTCATTAAATAAATGTAATTTATTTAATTGGTCGAAATGATGAATACGCGAATTAATTGAATAATTTCATTTTATTCAATTAATAGCAGAAATAGGTTTTTAAGGACTTTATTAAATAAATAAAATTTATTTAATTAGTCAAAAATGATGAAAAAATGAATTAATTAAATAATGTTGTTTTATTCAATTAATAGCAAAAATAGATTGGACTTTATTAAATAAATGAAATTGATTTAATTAGTTGAAAATGATGAAAATGTGAATTAATTAGATAATGTTGTTTTATTCAATTAATAGAGGAAATTAGGGTTTTGGATGTTGTTTTGATTTTGTGTGATGTTGTGGGATGTTGCAGGATGTTGCGAGATGTTGTGGGATGTTATTTGATGTCATTTATAGTGTGTGAGAGGTGTTAGGTCAATTTCACATGTCTACAAAATACCATTGATGAAATCAGATTGCAAGCATTCCACCGCACAAAGGTTGTTCAGAAACAATGGATTAAATGGCATGATCAATATATTAAGACTAAAGAATTTGTTGTAGGAGATTGGGAACTTTTGTATGATTTCAGGTATAAATATTTTCTAGGAAAATTGCAATCATGATGGATAGGAACCTATGAGATACAACAAGTATTTCCTAATGGTGTGGTACAACTACAAACTATTGATGAGGTCAAATTTTTACTCCTGGTAAATGGCCATAGAATCAAGCTATACAAGAAACCACTTGAACATGATGATTTCATCCTATCTCTAATGGATAATTATGGTGTACACAACTCTGTTGATTCAGGATCTGGGACACAAGATGATGTTCCAACAAGAAGTGGCTTACCCGACACTTTTGGTAATACAAAGGTCGAGTTACACACTCCACCTCTGAGCTTACCTAGGCCTAATTTCCCATATTTTAAATCACCTACACACAACAAAATCTCCATAATGAAAATGTTCTGACTTTGGATGGGACCTGTTCTTTGGTTTTATCGAGACCTATTTCAGTTGGACCTGAAACACACATTTCAGTCTGGCCATGTCCTTGGAGTCACCATAAAAATACCTATTGAATGCATGCTACAATCACTTGGCAGATTTAAATTTCTTTTCCTATGAAATATCTTAGAGCACACATGTGTCCTTTACTTCCTAGTAAAGTGCACATCGCCAGTACAACTGCCACTTTTCATCAACCCCTATACAACTGATGCATATCACATCACTTGTACATCGTCATATGTGCCCTTTTATTTCACAACTGTGCTGAGCATTACTTTCCATTACACACGTATGATAGGTAACTTCACATGATTAAAGCTAGCTTTCTTTTCATATTCATTATTATTCATTGTTTAAATTATGCATGTGAATTTTATCACCATTAATTTTTGTCATTATCCTATCACCCAAACCTAGTTATGCATGAAGTGTGGTAACTTCAATTTAATTTGGGGGGAGGGGTATAGTTGTCATAAAAAAAATTGATTTCCCCCACCCAAGTTTGTCAGTCTGCATTGAATACCATCCTTTAAGGCTAGAAAAAATTCTTTGTGTCTTTGATAAAAGTGATTCCTTCCCTAAGATGAGCTAATGTATAGAATTTGGATACTTGATTGAACTAGAAGACAAAGGATTGTGAGTATTGGGTACAGAGGATGAATTCAAAGAAGTGGCTAAATTTGAGGGGTTTTAGGTGGTGAAGTTGAATTTGTAGAATTTGAACTTTTTGAGGTCACAGAAGCAATAGGATAATGGGAGGTGATGTAATTTGTAGGGAACCATATTCTCACAAAGAGATATTAGAGGATACAATGGTTTTACCTCTATTCACCAGAGTAGGATGGTTGGACTATTTCTTGAAGTTGACAGAGTATGATAATGAGATAGCAAGAGATTTTCCAGCCACATTGAAGTATGATGAAGCAACAATAAAGGGATTGGTGGGGGATGGTTCTAAAATGGTAATTTATTAGGTCATAGGGTTACCTCATATCAACTCTAACTATCCAACTCATGTATATATGGTAGAAGCAAGGGAAGCATTCTATGAACGAGGCAAAAATTTGGATTCTATGTCACAAGGTACTAAAAGGATTTCCCTTCCATTCTTTTGGAGAAAATGTGCTACTTATATTATCAAATACCTTACTTGTGATGGTTGCCATAATATTTTATACACTATGCATTTCAAGTTTTTGAACCATTTATGACATGACCAATTAGTCAATGTACCCAATTTTTTGTATAACATGTTGAAGAGAATGACCTTTGAATATCAAAGGAAACAGACATACACTATATTGTATCATCATTACTTGATAACCCTATTGGTTAAGAGAAGTTTTAGAATTCAACATCCCCAGGTTAATTGGGATGATTTTAAGAATTGCAAGGAAATCATTGAGTTACTAGAGGCACCTGAAGTAGAAGATAAACCTCTACCTGAGCCTGAACCAGAAGTTGACCTTGAGAAAGATGAACCTATGAGGGAAGATTCCCTTGTTACACCATTTTCTTCACCTACTTACAACCAAAGTGGGACTAAGAAACATAATGTGTCAGTTGCGATGAAAAAGGAACCCTCATCCTCTAAAAAACCTAGAGCTAGGAAAATTATCGTGTCAACGTCCTCAAAAGGGAAAAAGAAGAGGAAAGGAGTTGACAAGGCAAAGAGTGTTGTAAAGGAAGAGGATGCAGGAAGGAAAAAGGGGAGTAATAATGGAAAGGAGAGTAAATTTAAATAAGAAATCGCTACTACCTAACGCTCAAGAATACTGAAGGATAGACAATCAAGAAGATAGGTATGGAGGAATAATTACAGGAAGAAAAGGTTGAGGAGCAGCAACATCATGATACATTGATGGTAGACACAGACACAGATAGGGAAACTGTTGAACCTAACAATGTTTATGTTGGAAATGTTGATGTGCCTGTTGGAAAGAGAAGGTATGCATCTTCATCCTCTAATTCTAACTCAACAGATGTTTTTATTTCCAAGAAGACCAAGAAAGTAGTTCCAAGTGGCTCTCTTAGAGAAGTTTTTGATATTATAGGAGATGACAGTGATGGTTTGAATTTTGAAGAAGAAAAGGAATTTATAGAGGATAGAAACATAAGGAAGAAGCTTCAAGAAGCCCTTGATAGGATAAATAAATTGGAAGAATAGGTGAAAGGGTATGGACAGAAAGACAAAGAAAAGGAAATGAGAATCAAGGAGCTGGAAGAGAGAATGCAGACCTATGACCATGGAAATAAATTGGACCTACTGGCACAGATGGACGAAGGTAAAATGGGAACTGATTTGATTATAGCCTTAGATATATGACCCCCTATTGCAAAAACATGAGCCTACCATACTAATTTGTCTTTAGGCTTTGAATTGATGAAGGTTACTACCCAAGTCAAGTAGGAAAAATAAAATTGGGGAAAAGAAAAATAAATTTTGAATGCATCATTAGAAACCAAGGATTTGGAATTGAAAACACTGGAGGAGAAATTGGTAGAAGTGGTCGATAGAGCTATTCAAATAGTTCAATGTAGACCTTTGTATAGAGTATATGCATTGTTCTTAAAGGAAAAAAATCTTATTTTTCAATTCAATAAGTTTATTAATGACCAACCCTTTGCTTTGAATAAGACACACAATTTTCTCAATTTCTTTAACAAAATCAATTTAGAGGAGCAAGACCAATTATGTGAATATTATTTGCATAATTATGTGATGAAAAAAGATATTGAATGAAATCCCTTGAATTTTTTTGGGAATTTGCAAGTAAGAGCCCTTGTATCTTATTTTAGAAATGAAAAACTTTGTGGAAAAATAATGGAGAAATATGAAGAATAGGAGAAAACAATGTCACTACAAGTTAGAAAAGAAGCAATGAATCCCGATAGAGTCATTACTCAATGGTTGACACTCCTTTCTCATAGAGGACCAAGAAAGGTAATTATAGACTTGAGACTTAGGGATTATAGAAGGATTCAGCAATTGGTAGTGACCACTCTTCAAAACTACCTGACACATGTGGAAAATATATGGAACAGTCTAACTCCAGAATTATAGAGGAAGGAGCATCACTCCTTCCACAACTTTATGAACATGTTTGAGAGGTTACACAAGTATATTGAGATATTAGGAATAAGGGGAGTGGAGTGGATTCCATTGACTTACCACCCTCCTATCCTACTTCACCTAGTTCCACATTGGATTGGACAAAGTAATGATCAGGATAGGAATATAGAATTAGACAAGATGAATAGGCTTGCATGCTACAATGGTTTCTACCTCAAATAGGGATAGGGAGTCAACACAGTCATGGATCTTAGGAAGATCACTTTGTTTTACTATTTTCTTTCCTAGGTGATTTAGTTTGGTATATTTTCTTGAGGACAAGCAAAATGACAAGTTGGGGGGAACGATGGGTCTAGTTATTAGTATTTTTTATTGCTTTTCATATACTTTTAAGACACTTTACATATGTTTTTAAAGTACCTTTTAGATAATACTTCCATAGTGTGTTATCCTTTCATGCATACATTGCAACCTTGAACCCATTTTGTGGAAATAAAATATGGTGAAAATATTCATAGAATTGCATGGTTTAAATATGAATATATATGTATATGAATTAATGTTGTGATTTAATTATTGTGGTTAGTTACATATGTATGTTGTATGGATTAATATTTTTGCAGGTCAGCACATGGTAACAATAATGGAGTATTTATAGCAAGTACCAAAGCAACATGATGGGGAATTAATAAATTTGAAGCCGCCCAAAGTGCAAGAAGCTGTGGAGTTGAGCATGGTCATTATAGAAGGAATAAATGTTGGGAAGATACTTGTTCTAGAATGCTAAAAAAATTCATGTGTTTCATGTGCAAGTTGTTCTTATTTGAATAGGTCTCTTTTTCCTTTTCAGCTAGATGAATAAGTCAATCTTAATTCCACCTCTTCGTATCTAGAAATTGGATTTATGATTGCAGTTGGTTAGTTAGTTAGTGGTTTGAATAAAACTCTCCTCATTTTTTTATAAATTTAGGGGATGAGTTCATAGTTCAGTTAGTTGATTTTGCAGTACCCCTCTGTTGTGGCCCTTTTGGATATTGGTGTAAGTATTTATTTATGCTACGTTGTTTACGGTGTCATTGAATTGTGTGGTTAACATAATGACTTCATTTAGCGAGTTAATTAAATTAACTTTGGTTGACAAGGTAATCTAAATTAAAGTTGGGAAAATTGAAATAACAAGTTAATTAATTGGTTTTGTGAAACATAAAGGATTTGGATTAACAAATAATTAAATTTAAATTGCTTTGTTAAAAGTAATGTTTTAGTATTAAATAATTGGATTAAATTATCATGATAAAATGAGTTATTTTAAAATTATATTTTAATTGACAATTTATCATTTGGGAAGATAATTGTTTAATTACAATATATATATATTACTTTTGTGTAATTAATATTAATAAATAAATAAGTACTAAACTATTAATAAATAATATTGTCTTTAATAAAGATATTGCAAATTATTATTATTATATTTTATTTAAAGATTATATAAAATAAGAAAATAAAATAAAATAAATGAACATGTGAATTAAGTAATAAAGTGAAGTAAAAGGGGAATGCTAGTTGAATAATTTGTATGCAAGAGGAGGTATGGAAAAAGAGTTAATGGAGTAGCGAAAGTATAATTAGTAAGAAAAATTATAAAGGAAGGAAAGAATAGTCAAAAGTAAATGAATAAAGGTGGTAAAATAATTGAATAGTAGAAAGGAAAATAAATTCACATGTTGTACACTTGTTTTCTAACATGGAAATTTACTCTACACCTATCCAATGCATGAAAATATACTTTACACCCATCGTTAGCATATGCTTAAAAAATTGCAAAAGCTTTTATTTCCTTATGGCTAGCAATTGCATTTGGGGGGGGGGGGGAGAGGAACAGAGTAAAACAAAAACACACTTTGGCCAAAAAGGAAAGAAAAAAAAGAAAGGAGGAAGAGGACAACAGGTTCTAGAAGAGAGGAGGTTAATGAGAGTAACAAAGGAGCTTGAGGAAACAACAAAAGTGTGAAGGTAATTTCTATTTTATTTTTTTTATGCTTCCTATGCTATTTTAATTTAATCCCTTTCATTATTATTCAATGGCTGCCAATCTTTTATTCCTTTCACTAGCACTTGAGCAGATTAGCCTAAAATTTTATATATCGATATAAATATATGATATATATGTTTATGTGTTTTAAGCAATATGAAGTTGTTTAAACAATAATTTATTTTATTTTAAATTATATATATATATATATATAATTATATGTGCATATGTTGAGTAAAAACCTAAATGATGGATGTTGGAAATTCACTAAGGGTTTAGTTATTTAAAAACATCTGCCTTTACAATAAATGGTCTTGTAACCTAAATACGTTGAGAATAACTATGTAATAACAAATTAGAGTAGTAATATTATTATTAGTTAAAACTAGTATTAATGTTTTATTCTCAAAATTATTAGGAATTTCATATTTGATTTATTGGTATGATAATTTTATTACCTTAAATATGGTATTACTTAATAAAAAGTTATTTGAGAATATTGCTTTAAGTTGTAAATTTTAATAGGGTTTCATTTTACTTTGTTAGTGAATTTAGGAATCAAATGAGTAAATATTGATGATTAAAAGATTTAATTAAGTTGATCGGCCTTTACTTGGCGTAGGAGGTTTGATGTCATTTGGTCTACAATTGTTAATCCGAAGCTAGCCCACTTTGCTTGGTGTATTCTTTTCCAAGGCTTGCCTGTGGGTTCTCAACTGATTCATTTGGGGGTCTCTGACCCTTGCTGCTCGTTTTGTGGGCAGCCTGAAAGCTTCAAGCATCTTTTTTGGTTTTGTCTCAGAGCTGAGCAATTCTAGACTTGGATTCATGATTTCTTTCGGCCTTTTAGGGCTAAACCCTTTTTGTGGCATATGGTTCTTCTGGGGGACCCACCTAGAACCCTGACTAAGTTCACCCAGATTTGGCACACTTTCAGAGTGGAAATCCTTTTCAGTATCTAGAAAGACAAAAATGTTTGTATTTTTGCTCATTCACATTTAGCTATTAATGTATCTCTCTATGCTAAAGTTGTTATATGCTCTAATTTTATGTTACAGATTCAAGTGCAAGCCAACAAGGTTGCACTGGAAGTGGCTCACCTGCAAGTTCTCATGGACCACTAGGGCAATGCCCCCTGTACTGTGGCTTGGATTCCTGACTTGCCCTCCTCCTCCCGCCGCTGGTCACCCTCTCGGGGCCGAAAGCGGAGTGACTCCACGCAAGCTCGCTCTCAGCCTCCTTCTCAGAGGGATTCTCGGCCTCCCACATGGGCTTGTTCTCCTTCACCACATCCTGGTCAGGGTTGGCACTCTAGTGGTGCACTGAGAAGCAGTGGTGGCGGTTCTGGGTGGCCTTCGGATGCTCCTCCTGACTCTGGCTCTAGTTGGCCCTCCACTGGTAAAAGCTTTCCACGGCTTGCTCTCGCAATCTCGCCTCGGCGCGAGGATAAAAATAAAGAAGAAAAGAATGATGATGGTTGGGGTGCTCCTCTTGACATCACTCCTAACCCCGCTAATGTATGGGGAAAAAATTTGGATGACTAGGATCCTCCAGGATCTACTGGCACTACTCTAGCTACTTAATTTTCTTTATGTTATTTTATTTCTGGGCTAGGCCCATGTGAATTTTGTTAATTTTTGCTGGGATGGGCCCATGTGACTTTCGGGTGTGCTTTTCTACCACCTAACCCTTTTTTGTGAATTTTGTAACTTTATCTCTTTTTAATAGATAGCTGGAAAATTCATCAAAAAAAAGTTATAGAATAGAATTTTAAATTTATAAGTAATATTTAATTATATTATTATGTAGGAAAGGTATTTCATGGATTAAAACTAAAGAGTTGCATTTTTTAGAAAATATGAGTAAATGTAGTCTTGTTTTTTTATAATATTAAATATTTAAGTAAATATCCTTTAAGAGAATTAGTTAATTAAGTTAAATTAAAAAGAAAATATAGAATTTAGGAGATAATGCTTTCATAATAGAATAGAAGTTAAAAGGATATTAATACCGAGTAAGTTAATACCTTGGAAAAAGTGGTAATTAAGAAATAAATAAATAAAAGAAGATATAAAGAAATCAATATTCATTATTATTTTTACTCAGAAGTTAAATTTGAAAATATTGATTTACTTTAAGAAGTTAAAGTGAATAGGTAAATTTGGAAATCAATATTCATTATTATTAAAAGAAAATTTAAGGAAATTTTACTTAAATTGAAAAGTTGAATATGTAAATATTAATTTATTTTATTTAGTTAAAATGAATAGGTAAATTTGGGAATACTAATGTACTTTAAGAAGTAAATTTATTTTAAGTAGTAAAAAGGATATTAATTTGAAGAAAGTTAATATCCCGGAAAAAGAAGTAGTTAAGAAATAAATAAATAAAAGAAAATTTAAAGAAATCAATATTCATTTCTTTTTACTTAAAATTGAAAAGTTGAATCTGTAAATATTAATTTATTTTATTAAGTTAAAATGAATAGGTAAATTTGAGAATACTAATGTACTTTAAGAAGTTAAATTATTTCAAAAGAAGTCAAAATGATATCATTTTAGAGAAAGCTATTATCTCCAAGAAAAGCAATAATATAAGTATATAGAAATAAATAAATATAAAGAAATCAATGTTTATTACTTTTCATTTAAATTTGTAAAGTTTAATTTGGAAATATTAATTTACTTTAAGAAGTTAAAAAAAAAATAGATCTTAGTGTTGTGTTTCTCACTTAAAGGAATGGTACACTAGGACTATGAAAAATGTTATGGTATTCTTTTGTATATTTAAATTTATTTGATGATTATTTTATTAATCCAAGAAAGAGATACATGAACATATAGATGGTTTATTGAATTGTATATTAGGTTATGAAATTATGTTGAAGTGCTTTTAGAAGTCAAGGAGTAATATTTGATATTTTCTAATTAATAATAGCATTGAAGAGAACCTTGCTTAGGTGATTGTTTTCAATTTATGGAAGTTAATAAAATGAATAAGGATATATTTAAGTTGGAGAAGTTTATCTATTACTTATTCACTAATTCTTAAGTTGTTATCTAAGTGATCTTTTGTTTGTATTGATAAAAGATATAAATATATATATATACAAAGGTGGCATTGATTAATCACTAGATGGTAAACATTGAATAATGTTAGAGTATGACCCTTAGTCAAACTATTATACTATCCTACAAGCTATTGAGAAAACCTAGTTCTTAAGAATTTATACTATTTAATGGAAGATATATAGTCCTTTTGCGGTTCCACGACGTGAGTCTTCTTTTTGTGTTAAGTTTGATTAAGGAGACTTGTTGCAATGACTTTCTTGTAGTCTTATTTCGTGATGGTTGGGAACCTGAAGTGTTTGAATTACCCTCAGTGGGAGTTTGTGGATTTTTGGTATTTTAGGCTTCTAGAGGCAACATAGAAACTTGAATTGTACTGATTTTCCATGGTTGGACCTTTGTAATTCATTGATCTTATTTCTGATTTTTGAGTTCTTGTGGGTGTAACCTTGTACCATGGTGTTGAATTTGATGTGGCTTTGAGCGATATGGTTCATGCCTCGCATGTGCATTCGTTTTATGGCTTTTATGTTTGGTACAACCCTTGTTGTAGTCTTGTTTCAGAACTATTTGGGGGGGGTGGCTCTTCATGGGGGCCAACACACAAAGGGGCTATTAGGGTAACCCATGGAAGAGTTTCCTAAACAAGTGATAATGTAATTAATGAGCTAGTGGGGTTTGGGTAGTTAAACATTAAAAAAGATTAATTATGTGCCTCACCCATATCGTTAGCACTTTCACAGGCTAAGGATGGGATGAGAAGACCTAGTTAGTAAGATCATTACCTTGTCCTCACAAAAGGAAAGTGGTCCCGCATGAGTCATCCTGTGGAGCAGTGCCTTGGGATAGGCAATCAAGATAACCATAGATGGAGGCGACACCTTGTGATAGGCTGTCTAGATAATCCATGTAAGGCCATGCGACGACACTCTCCCATAGTACTTGTTTATTTTCCCTTGTTAGGTTGCCTCTGGGAGTGTTGTTTGAAATGTTGATGTTGTTGAGGTAATTGGTCCTTGGAGTTTGTTGTTGAAGCCTTCAAGTTCTCTCTTTTAGTGTTGCACACATGCCTCATGACAACTTGATTGATGTTAATGAAAGGTGCCCTTGATATTTATTGTTGGTTGATATTGTGATTCATTTGTAGGCTTTGGATCCTATTGTTGTTGGAACCTCTTATGGTTATTTAGTGTTGATCTATAATTTTGGAATTTGGTTTTGTTGGACTTTTCATTATTTTGTTGTGGCTATGGGATGGAAATGCTATGGGTAGTTATCTTATATTGTTGTTATCCTTGTTGTGGAGTCTGGTTTGCTATTGGTTTGTTTGACTATTTTGGTTGAGGAATGGGGATCTTTTTTGTCAACTCCTAGCACAGGGGGTGGTCTTTCGGGTCCACGTGGTCGGGTGGAATGTGCTATGCACCCCATTGGGTCCCCAGTCTGAGTTCGTGTTGATTTTGTTGATCCAGGACACTACCTCAATTCTTTTGTACCATCTTCAATTATGTAACATTCTTATATTTGATGTATCCTTTCCTCTATGTGATAGGATACGTATGTACTCCTGAAGTGATGTAATGAACTCCTGAAATGGATGTAATGTATTATTTTATCTTTGTAAACCTTATGAGGTAGTTGTTATCTGATGTGTTGTATCTGTGGAAATATACTCCAAAATTTTCATATTGAACTATTAATAAAATGTTATTGGTATCTTTTTTTATCATGGATGGTTGTATATTATCTTGATTCATTGGTTATCATCATGGTATTAGTTTAGGGTTTCTTGATGTCGTCTCGTGTACCCTAGAGGATGTAATGGTAGTTGTAATCATATAATTTCCTTATATGTAATATATGTTCATGTTCATCTTATGTACTGTTCTACTTTCAAAAAAAAAAGTGCGGTAATTTGTTATTTCTGTTGTCCTTTGGGGTTCACACATCGAGGCATCACAGATTTTCTACAAGCTATTAGCAATTAGTAGTTTCCAACTTTCCAATTATCCAAAAACATGTTAAAATGATATTATGGAATAAAATATACAAGAAGGATTTTGTTTGAATATTTGGTGTTATGCAATGAATGGAGTTGTATGATGCATGGATGCGTAAGAATCTAAGTTAGATTTGTATTTAAGTTAAGTGATATAGTCTTCTTAGATGTCCACTCATGTACTATTCTTCACATCGTCTATCTATTTGTTTATTTACGTATTTCCATTAGTTTTTTTTTCATTATTTCACACGTGCATTGCAAAGTAGAATAGTTTATGGTTAGTTAAAGTCATGGTTGTTCATGAACATAGATAAATCATAGTAATCTAGAGATTTGGATTGGTTATTTTTTCATTCTAAATAGTTTTAGATTAATTATGCACTTGTACATCATTAGCAGTCATCTACAACTTATACTACAGGTGCCTGTAGCCATTAGGTTCTATAACTGATTTTATTGTTTTTTCAATTTTGTCAAATTCCAGCAAGGTAGAATAACTTGAATAAGTTTGCATAGAGTAATTTAGGTGAACATGAGCCTATGAAGAAACATATAATGGAGTAACATCATAAGCGTACACCTTCTTTGATAATTTAATGTAGGCTTGCAATGTCAAGAGGATTATTTAGCTTGGCACACCCTTGAATTGTGTAGAATTTACCAAGTCCATAACACATTAGTTTTCCTCTACAATGATCTATACATAGATCAGTTCAACTACCATAATGATGGTGTCGCTGAAAAAATTGATATACTAGCACAAATCAATCTGATCATCATCAACCTCCATCTCATCATCCCCCATGACTCTCTATAGGGACTCCTTGTCGTGATCTACATCATATATCACCCTCTTACCATGGATGGGTACCCTCAACATGTGCCACACATCCTCTAATGTAATAGTAGCCTCCCCAATGGGTAGAAGGAATGAGGATGTCTCTAATCTCCATCTCTTGACTAATGCAGTCATCAAGGCAACATGAGCTTGAATATTTGACATATATGCAGTACAATACAATCTAATAGATGCAAGGAACTCCACATCAATCTCCATGAAACCTACCATCAATTCCAAAACATGTGGTCATCACTCTTGTGATAGGATCAGGTCTAGAACAACTTGCAAGCATAACACTCACCATGTCAATTTGTCAAATTTTGCAAAAGAAACTAAGTTTAATTGAGCCTAAAGAAAAAGTGAGATTATTTTAAAAAGTGTCACTTTTTCATATTCAAAATCAAGCCTTCGAACAAAAGTGTCACTTTCCAAAAACATATGCAAGCTTTTTCTCAAATATGTTGCATCATCACAGTCACACGTGTTATAAAATTTTCCTATCCCGTCGCTTTTGTGATAGCATGATGCTTTTAAAAAAAGCACCGCATCAAGCTTCATAAGCACCACATCAATTTTCATAAGTGTTGTTGTTAAAGTGACATATTTTTTGACCTAATTTTACCCCTACTCATGGCTACCTAAAATTATGTGCAAGGAAATATGAGTTAGATATATACTAGGGCACCTACTCTAGCAACTGTTGGAACTGATAGATTGCCTCTACACAATGCGGGGATGAATCTATGGGTCCGTGAAGGTGTGTGGAGGGTAAAATCACTCAGAGCTCAAAATTCTCAAACTCAAAGTATGCAAATAAGCTAAAAAATAAAACCAAATGCATATATATTCCCAAAAACCCTAGGGTTTCACTAGATATCATATTTTTCAGCTTTGGCTATCCATCCTAATTAGTTTTTAGGCTTCTTAGGAATTAATTTTTCACCCTCTTCTTTGCATAACTAGTCTTATCATCCTGTCATGATCTCTACCCAAAAATTAATTTTTACAGCCCATCTCTTGAGGGGGCAGCCCACCATCCTTCCTTCATCCATTGGGGCACAATGGGACATTAGGTATATTTTTAAAAATTCTCTAAGCAACATGAGGTCTTTGAAATAACATAACAGGTACATTATCTCAAAGAAGGGAAAAATGTAGACACCTAAAATTGTATGAACATATCACACATCCCAATTTATATTATTAACATCATTTTGCTCATTATCCCCTATTTCCTCATTTTAATTAAATAATTTCCAATTATTTGATTAAATTCACTATTTTCCTCTATTAATTGAATAATTAATATTATTTGATTAATTCATCATTTTCTCATTAATTTCCCTTGATTAAATAATTTCCCAATTATTTAATTAAATCCAATTTTCCTCTTCCACCATGATTAAATAATTTTTCAATTATTTAATTAAATCCAATTTTCCTCTTCCACCATGATTAAATAATTTTGAGTTATTTAATTAAATTTAATTTTCCTCTTCCATCATGATTAAATAATTTCGATTATTTAATTAAATCCTATTTTTTCTTCAATCCCACTTGATTAAATGATTTTCAATTATTTAATTAAAATTCCAATTCTCTCTCATCTTCACAATTAAATAATTTTCGTAATTATTTAATTCATTAATTTTCCTCCAACTTGCACCAAGAATATTTCTTTTTCAAAAAGAGAATATTCCCAATTCAAATATCTACATGAATTCTAATATTTTTTTATATTCTTGAATGCTACACATGAATATAATAATTTAATTTTTTTATTATGGATATTATTGTGAATAGAAATGTACATTTATTATTATAATCAATTTAAATGGAAATATGTTATTGTTGTGTTTGATGTTGTGTTCTATGTGTGCTTAGACAGTTTGATAAGACCCCCTTGTCATGAATGAATTAGAAGTGGAGGTGAACTACACCTAGTAGGTGCAAGTGAAATAGAAAATATTACAAAATGAGAAAAAACTAGAAATGAACCCAAAACCCACCATACTTAAGATTTTTGAGGCCCTAGCAACATTTTACATATGAATAGGCATGCAAAAGATGATGACTAACATTTCATGGAAACCCATATAAAATATCTTAGATCAATTATAATAGGTAAAATGAAAACCTAAGTACACAAAGGTAATATGACTCAAGTGAAAATGGGAAACTTGTTGGCATAATGAGAACCTAAATTTACTCTAGTTGAGTGCTATAACACAAAAAAAATTATGACACGAGATTAGGATACATCAACAGTTCATCATAGAAAAGAAGGGACATGATTGCACTAACACAACAATGTTTAAAAACTAACACTACACACATATAAACAATATATATAAGAGTAATCAATAGAATAAAAATATGTACAAAAATTACTTTCAATCAATAACATGATTGTTGGGATTTAATGGTGGGATGGAGCAACTAAATAACCAATTATAAATGCAGATAACAAAAATAATAATAAAAATTACACGAAGGAAAAAATTTAACATGGTTCACCCAATATAGGCTATACCCAAAAAATGTCATCCATTATTATTTAATATTGAGGAAAAATATATGTTACATTAACCCACAATAATATCCACAACTATGTATACACTAAAAAAATGCATTAAATCTATAATTTGCACAAATCTCATGTTGTTGTTTGCTCATTAACCTAAACCACAATCTACAAACTATGTGTCATTGCATTCTCTTTCACCTTTGCATGCCCGAGACTTTTCACTTTCAATCCACAACAAATAAACTATCTATTTTTTGTAGTTACAAAAATATTTTTGAACCAAAAACAATAATAAATTCCTTTATAAAAATATGGCTAGTCAGTTAATTTAGGGGGAAAATATGACTGCCAAAGTCACCAAAATATTAACATAGAGCATGATTAGACTCCATAGATAAAAAATGATAACATAAATATTTACAACACATGGCTGGAAGTAAAACCAACAATTTTCTTACAACCCAAACCCTATATGAAGACCCATGACACATGGCTATATGAAAATCATTGTGACTTCTTTTCTTTATTAAACACCATCCTATTGAATAAATTAGTCTCCCTCAACTTTGAATATCTCCATCAACCAACTATAAAAAATGTGACCTTCTCTTTACATACATAAGCTTGGGAGTGCCTCCCAAAGAATGGGGATTATCACTACCATTAAATTTTCCAATGCATGGAAACCATAAAAAATAGGTCACCCCAAAATCCTCTATTGCATCATTTATATTCATAGCTGCCATGGGGTACAAGTTGAAAAACTAAGTCAACCAAAAAAAATAATAATAATTTGTATACCTATTGACCTCTTCACTTGAACTAAAGAAAAAAAATGCTTCCCTCTAACAGTGTAATAAAAAATATTCTTCATTATCCTACTGAATTGCATAAGGACATTCTTCCTTTAGCACATCAAACTAATTTTTTTGAAGTTCTAGAATATAAGAAACTTGATCAATATGTTTTTGATTAGGAAAAATAGGTTTTGAAGGGGCCCTGAAACCCTTTACAATAAAGAGAAGCTACAAGAAAGGCTAAAACAATAAAGCTTGCAGCCCAAAAAAACCAAAAAGTTGACAAAAGATAAAACTAGAAAACCCATCAGCGACCCAACAACAAAAACATCAGCAACAAGGCTGATAGAACAAAAGCAACAACAAAGCTACAATTTTTTTTCAAGAACATTGGCCAAGGCCATATTTTCCTCAATGACCCCCTTGTGCATTTCAACCACATCCTTGAGCTCCTCAAACGAAATAGAAACCCCTTTCTTGGTCTTTCTCCTTGTTCTCAAACATGAGACGACATCCAAATTCTTCTCAACACCAAGGCCAATTACCTCAGTCTTCTCCACCAAACTCATGATCACCCAGATCCAGTGCATTTTCAATCCATTTTATGGCTTTCTCATTTAAAATAAAGAGGCCATTAGTAGAATATTTCAAGGAATTATTGCTAATGTTAACCACAACCTTCAAATCATAAGAAATCTTACTAATTTTTTCCTCAATATTAACAAACCTCTCCTCAAAAGTCTTTTGGGCAACCATTTCCAAGGATGTAATCCTCTCCTCATGAGTTTTACCAAGATGATAAACATCAAAAACAAGTCTATCAATCATAACATTCATAGTCTTAACCTTACCTTTGATCAAACATTCCTTTTGGTTGCTATGCACAAGCGCAACATAGACATCTTGCCAATTATTGAGTTGAATGTTGAGCTGCTTCACTTCTGAGAAAATCCACTTCACCAGAGATAGAAGGTTATGAGTACCATCCTCCACCATTCTACAAAAAATTTCCATATTAACATCATCCCAATTAACTAGAGGCGTAGCTTGAGAACCAACATTCTCAACAAGATCCTCCTGAGCCCCCTCCCTGTCCTCCAAATCCTCCTCAACAGGGGAATCCTCTACTTCAATCACCTCCACTTTCACCCAATGCTTATCCGACATATTCGCCAAGTCCACCAAAATTTTCAACCGCTCCACCTTCACATCACTCCCTTTAACCTGCTCAACACCAATGGGAGAGTCTAAATTATCTTGGTTAGGGCCAAACCCCTTGGAACCCACCAATTTTGCATTCACCTACTCAATATCCTCCATAGGCTGCTCAAACCCTAGGAGGCCATTACTTGAGTCATTCATATCATCTGGAATAGGGGAATCCATATCACCAAACTTACCAACAATTGAGACATGTTTGACATCAGAAATAGGGGACTCCTCCACTTCTCTAGCAACATCCACCTTTTGCTTCACAGTACACTTCTCTTTCTTGGGGCATTTTTTCTTCCCCTTCACATTCTTCTTAACAGAATTCCCCATGACTTAATTCATTTCATTGTCAGATTTATAAACCTTTAACCAAGATTCAGAAGCCTTAGACACCTCAACAAAATCACTATCCTCCTCTGACAACTCCTCATAATCAGAATCATCATCCTTAGAATCCCCCTCCCATTCCTCTGTTGAATCACCAGTATCATACCCAATATTTTTTCCACCCTTATTATGATCCAGGGTCTCACGAGAAATGGGAACCATCTTCAACTTAATATGCTCAAAAATGAGATTCATAAGTTGTTCATGGAAAACAGCCTTCGTAGGGTTTTTCCTATGATCCTCAAAGCTAGTTTCCAAAGAAAGGAGGTAAAAAGGAAACAAAACCAGAGAATTATGGAAAAAATAGTTTAAAAGAATGAAGTGATAGCCATAGATTATAGAAAAGATACCCTCCAAAGTTAAATAATGCATTATGGCCAGAGCAATGTCCCTCCAAAGCAGATTGATAGAATTGTGAGCATACCCACCACTACCAATTGATCTGAGCTTCTTCTTCTCAACATTTTTGAAGAAATTAGCTAGGGACTTCTTGACCACAACCATGTCTCTTTAAAATTTCCTTCCATTGGAAGGAAGACCAGTCACCTTAGATATAAAATCCTCATTAATGTTAAATTCCACACCTTTGTAGCACAAAATCCTGTTATTCCACCCTTTAACAAAAACCTTTGTCACTTCAGGGTTTGGCCCTTGGAGCTTCAACATATAGGGGAAAAAAAAACCCTTTCCAAATGCTCCTAAACAGTTTCATTACTCCTAAACTCCTAAGAAGAATTTGAATCCACTTTGCAATGAGCTCCTCCCATGGCAACATGCAATGGACAACACTCCACCTTCTCCTTAATTTTCTGCAAGGGAAAGATTAGGAAAATAAACCACAATGCAATGTAAAATATACCCACAAAATGTGTGATCCTACCACACCAAGTACATCCATACCTTAGCTCCCAATCCATAATCTCATGGACATCTAAAATGAAATTATTAGAAGAGTAGGCACACGAATTAATGTGCAAAAACCAACTTAAGAAGAAATAAAGAAACCTTTCTCCCATCTTAACCACCTTAATGACATGAAAATTGGCAATAATTAGAAATGTTCTTAAGGTTAAGTGGCAAGGACTCATAAGAACCCCAATTATTTCGAACCACCACTCCCAAATTAGCTAACCCATCAACAAATGAATTAGCTTCCCTGAACACGTGAGAAATTCTAACCTCATCAAAAGAGTTAATGATGGATAAAGAATCATTAATCAGATGGGCTATCAACCATGATGATAGGCTATTCTTCATAAGACACTTAATAATGTTAATAGAATCCCCTTCAAGCCAAAGTTTTGAGACCCCATGATTTTTAGCCAATAAGAGGCCATGATAGGTTGCAACTTGATCAATATGTTGATCTTCACATCAGTATATTTATTTTTTCTCAACATCATCAAATACATTTATTCTTTGAAGCATGGTAAATGTTTGATGGTGTCTCGTGAACATTTGTTAAATATTTGGGAGAAAAGGAAAATTGGATTCTCTTTATCTTGTGTCATTTTCTTACAAATAGAGGTAATTTTTTGTTTTATTGATTTTATTTACTTTCCTCTTAATTAAATAATATAAGATTAGTAAAGGTTTATATTTTCTTGAATTATTAGCTTATGTGTCTATAGAGAAGGGGAATTCAATTCTCACAAGTTTCTTTATTCTCAAGAGAATCCCAAGGAATGAATTTCCCTAAACTAACTCAAGGAACAAAGTGAGTTTAAAAATCATAATGAGTAGGTCACAAAGGTTTTTTGGATAAACTAGCAAGTTTTAGGCCAAAAGATGGAAGCACAGAGCACAAACTACATTACAATGCACTAGAGTCTAGAAGGCATATTGGCATCTCATATGAACTGAAAATTGAGAATGTCACAAGAAAACAATAAAGTGCCTACTACTATTCTGACTACTAGGAATTCTTGAAATTTGAGAAAGTAATAGAAAATAGTAGAGCTGAAATAAATTAAAGTATATGATAAGGTAGGAGAGTAAGGGATATAAAATTCCCACAACAACCCAAGTAATGAAGCCTCCAACAAGGAAATATCTTCAATACCTGCACACATAAGATCAAGGAAAAATGTTGGGGCTATTTAGGAGCTTACCTTAGTCAAACCCCCATTTCGGTGTTCCCACCTCCACAGACAACCAGATAGATAGAGATAAATAATAAGCATAAATGAAATGAATGAAAGAGATAAAATAAATCCCCGCTCAAGGAGGAGAACTTGTATCACAAAATAGAGATGCAATAGATAGGGGATGTGAGAAATCCCAAGATTCTCAAAGATACAAGGTAAGCAAGATATCACCCGCAAGGCTTGAGGAAGCCAAAGAGAGAGGTAGAGCTACGAGAGCCAAGAGATTTGCAAAGAGTGTTGTAATAATTTGAGAGCTTGAGTGTTGTAAAAATCTATAGAGAGCTATGTGAGTGAGAGATTAAGAGAGAAAAGAGTGTCTCCAAGAGAGAAAGACCAAGAAGAAGGCCCAATTGATTGAAAATATAGCTTTTAAAGAGAGAATAGGAGGAAAAAGAAGCTTCCCGAGCCATTGCAAGGAGTCTTAGGTGTTGAATTTTACAAGACAACTGAGAGGGGAGGGTGAATTAGTTGTATCTAATCACATTCACCATAGATATTAAACAATTCCATATTCACTTTAATCGGTTATTAAGTATAAGAATGAACTGCAAATAAAAAAACAAAAAACAAAAACATCAGATTTATGTGGAAAATCCAATGAGGGAAAAACCATGGTGAGGGTTAACTCACAATATAAGAGTAATTGCAAAACTGATTACAAGTGATTGCAAGGCTTTGAATTGATGTCAACACAGTATAGGTTGTTGTAGTGAAAGGAAAAAAGTGATTGCAGGTGGTGCATGTATAGTTGATATACTGTAGAGATGTTGCAAGTACATGAAGCTATCTTTATGATGTTGCAGGTGTGTTGATATGGTGAGTTACTAAGTGCTTCTGAGAAAATTAATAAATAGTGAAGAAAAAATTGTGTGTGTGTTCAAAATATGCTCCGGTATGTGCTCTACATTTCTTTTCTGTTGATCCTATGCTTGTGTGGATCTATAGTGTTGTTTATGGGAATCCTTGGGTGATATATCCTAGATTATAGCTTTTGGTTTTATGAAGAGTGAAAGTTGAGTTCATCGGTTTGTGAACTGGTTTGGAAAAGTTGTTTGTCTATGGAATGGGAGAAATGTATCTACTCCATAGTCCTTTGTTGGTTTGTTCCAAGTCTTGTGGATCTGGAAGAAGGTTTTTAATGGTGTTGTTTATGTTCCATCAAAAGTGTTCATGGTTTGGTGCTCTAGAATACTAGTTCCAGAGTTACTATGTGTGTCTATACAATCTGGATGGACTGATGGAAAGTTTTCTTTGTATGAAGGTTGTTGCAGTTGTTGCAAATGAATATGAAGGAATCTAATATGTGTTCTAGTGTATGGTGAAGTGTGTTATTTGGTTTGCATGTTATCTTTTTGTTGCGAATGTGTGTACTTAAAATTCCATTGGTGTTTTCATTAGGTCTAGTCGACCTGGTGTTTACACATCATGCGAGGGATAAGTATCAATTAAGCAAGTGTGTGATTGATCCAAGTGTTATTGAGTCATCGACCTAATTTTAATTTGTAAAATGAAGAATGTGTAGCCAACCTTGGAGAAAGTTTCTAAGGTTGAAGTTTTCATAAATACAAGGCAAGATGTTAAGGTTTGAAAGACACAAGTGTGAGAAGCGAAGTAGATGTGAAAGATTGTGCGAAAGTGATTTGAGGTTGCGAGAACTTCAAGGTGTTAGAATCCTTAAAGAAATGAGTTGATGGTGTCTACAATTCTCTAATCAGGGCTACGAATGTGTGGAAGTTGTTGTGATGGATCTTTTGCTTCATTGAGATAATGTTCTCTATGTAACATTCTTCTTTATATGTTTTTGTATTTGTAGGCAGTGAGCCTCCTATTTGGATAGTGAGTCCTATTTGGATAGTGAGTCTTATTTGGACAGCGAGTCCTATCTTGGGTAGTGAGCCTCTTGTAATCGGTTTTGCAGTTACTCTTATATTTTCAGTTAACCCTCACCATGGTTTTTCCTTCATTGGGTTTTCCACGTAAATCTGGTGTTTCTTATTTTTTCTTTTTGTTACCTGCACTGCATGTTTATACTTAATAACAAATTAAAGTGAATGTGGAATTGTTTAAGATCTACGGTGAATGTGATTAGATACAACTAATTCACCCCCCTCTCAATTGTCTTGTGCAATTAAACAATTGGTATCAGATATTTTATTCCTCAAAGAAGAGATTAATCACTTGATGTAGATCTAATGGCACACAAATCGACAATCCCTATTTTTGATGGATCTGACTACAGTTTCTAGAAAGTGCAGATGAGAGGTTACCTAATCTCTCTTGGTTACAAGACTTGGAAAGCTATTGAGACTAAATATGTTGAGCCAACAAGTGGTCCTTCTTTTGCATATGAGATTTTTGCCTATGAAGAAAATGAGAAAGAAAGGTATGCAATCTATAGTGATTTATCTAAGATTGAGCTGACAAAATTTATTTCATTAGGCATTGCTTATGAAGTATAGGGAAATTTGAAAGATATCTATGAAGGAAATGATAGAGTCAAATTATCAAAGAATTTAACAACTAAGCACAAATATGAGAACTTGAAAATGGAAGAAGGTGAGAGCATTACAAGCTACTTTCAAAGGGTTGATATTGCAATAAATGAAGTCAAAAATCAAGGGGGTAAAACAAAATCTTGGATCAATCACACGCTTCCTTAATTGATACTTATCCCTCGCATGACGTGTAAACACCAGGTCGAACAAACCTAATGAAAACACCAATGAACTTTGAGATACATGAATTTTCAACAAGAGGATAACATGCAGACCACATAACACGCTTCACCATACACTGGAACACATGTTAGATGCCTTCAGATTCATTCACAAAAACTGCAACAACCTTCATACAAAGAACACTTTCCATCAATCCATCTAGACTATACAAACACATATAGTAACTCTAGAACTAGTCTTCTGGAGCACCAAACCACAAACACTTTTGATGGAACATGGAAAACACCATTACAAGCCTTCTTCCAGATCTGCAAGACCTGAAACAAACCAGTGAAAGACTATGGAGCAGATACATTTCTCCCAGTCCACAGATAAACAACTTTGTGAGACCAATTCACAAACCAGTGAACTCAACTTTCACTCTTCATCAACCAAAAGCTATAATCTAGGATATATCACCCAAGGATTTCCATAAATAACACTATAGATCTGCACAAGAATAGGATCAACATAGAGGAAATTCCAAGCACATACCAGAGCACATTCTAAACACACACACAATTTTGTCTTCACTTTTTATTAATTTTCTCAGAAGCACTTGGTAACTCATTATATTAGCACACTTGCAACACCATAAAGATAGCTCCATGTACTCACAACATCTCTACAGTATCTCAAATATACATGCACCACCTGCAATCACTTGTTTCATTTCACTGCAACAACCTGTACTATGTTGACATCAATGACAACATTAATGACAACACCACCAAACTCATTCATACTTGCAACAATCTCCCCCTTTGTCATTGATGGAAACACATAATGTGAAAAAATATCAAAGATAGGATACACACTCTTCCCCCTTTTTTTTAGATTAGATAGCCTACACAACATTCTTGCACTCTCTTCTTCTTACAAGATTCTCTCTCCCTTTCAAATTTTTCAGATATAGATAGATTTTTTCACATGATTCTCTCTCCCCCTTTGACATCAATGGAAAATATATTTTTTTACATGATTCTTCATCCATATAAAATTCTAATCACTTCCCCTTAGGAGTGCACCCATGGAAACACACATATCATACAACAACAATGATACTTCCTACTCCCCCTAAGGAGTAGACCCCAATCATCAGTCCAAAAAAATGATGAATCTGTAGATCCACTGGACTGATGCACCTCTATGTGCACCTAGTTCAAAGAAGGAGGGATAGTAACCCCCAAATTCTCCTAGAGACACTCAAAAGTATCCTTGGGAAGAGCCTTAGTAAAATATATATCTGCAATCTAATACTTTGTAGGCACATACTCAAGCTTGAATTCATTATCCAATACCTTCTCTCTTAAGAAATGTTATCTGATAGATATATTATTTTTCCTTGAATTCATTACCAGATTCTTTAAAATATTTATTACACTTGTATTATCATAGAAGATAGGGATAGGCTCATCACACATCAGTCCTATATCCTTCAATGCTTGCTTCATCTATAGTACCTATGTGCAAAAAGATGCTACTGCTATATAGTCAACCTCTGCAATGGATAAAGAAACCGAATTCTATTTCTTTCTTAGCCATGAAACCAACCTGTATCCAATAAAGAATGCACCACCACTTGTACTCTTCCGATCATCTACACAACCAACCCAATTTTTATCACTATAAGAATTTGAAGTAAAATCAGTATCCTTACGATACCACAAACCATAATTTGGAGTCCCTTTTAGATATCTGAATATCCTTTTCACAACTATAACATGTGTTTCTTTTGGTTCTGTTTGAATTATGGCAACCAAACATACTACACACATGATATTCAATTTAGTAGTAGTAAGATATAGCAATCCACCGATCATAGATCTATACTTGCTCTGAACAACTTTAGGAGATTCATCATCCTTACTTAGTTTGCATCTAGACACCATAGGAGTATTCCCTTATCATACTGATTCACTTGAAGTCCAAGGAATAAATTCATCTCACCAATCATAGACATTTCAAACTCTTTTTGCATCTCCTATGTAAATTTCTTGCACATACCCTCATTTCCTCCAAAGATAATATCATCAACATACACTAATACTATCAATATTTTGTTTCCTTCAATCTTGAAATAAAGATTACTATCTGTGGAGCCTTTGTTGAACCTTTGCTGAGTCAAATACCTGTCCAACCTTCCATACCATGCTCTGGGAGTTTGTTTGAGTCAATATAGTACCTTTTTCAACTTACAAACCATATCCAGTTGATATGATAACTGAAATCCCTCTAGTTGTTCCATGTAGACCTCTTCTTCCAATTCTCCATTTAGGAATGCAGACTTAACATCCATCTAGTATACCTTAAAATCTTTGTGTGCAAAAAATGCCATAAACATCTGAATGGCTTCCATTCTTTCCACCAGAGAAAATTTATCCTCAAAGTCTATTCCTTCAACCCGTGAATAACCTTTACAGACAAGCCTTGCTTTGTTTCTTACTACTTCACCATCCTCATCCAACTTATTCCTGAATACCCATTTTGTACCAATTACATTCTTGTTTATTAGTCTAGGAACCAATTCCCATGTCTAATTTTTCTCTGTCTGTAGTAATTCCTCTTTCATGGATCTAACCCAATTTTCATATTTGCATGCTTCACACACTATTTTAGGTTCTATCTTGGAAAGTAGACACAAATTTACTTCAGCTGCTACCACTTTGCTTCTTGTTGTTACAACTTTTCCTTTGTCTCCAATTATCTATTCTTTCAAATGATTTTTTTGTACATATTTTGGAGTCTTAGGAGTAGGTTCCAGAGTCTCTTCTTCTTCTTCCTTATCCTTCTCTTTCTCTTGTCCACAAATAGGTTCATATGGTTCATTTTCACTTATTTCAGCTAGACTATGCATATTTTCATCAACTTTCACATTTGCACTTTCAACAATCTTTCTCAATTTGTTATTGTAGCATCTATATGCTTTTCTTTTGGTTTCATATCCAAGAAAAATACCTTCATCACATCTTGCATCAACTTTCCTATAATCTCATCAACTCTTTTAATATAACATTTGCTTCCAAACACCTTAAAGTACTTAACAGTAGGAATTTTACCATACCACATCTCATAAGGAGTCTTTGTGTTGTTGCCTTTAATATGAACTCTGATAAGAATATAAACAACAGTGTGAATTTCTTCTCTCCAGTATACATCAGGAACATTTTCTTCACTCATCATAGTCGTTGTAGCTTCTTGAACTTTTTGGTTCTTCCTCTCAACAAATCCATTCTATTGAGGAGTTCTAGGAGAAAAAATATGCCTCTTTATACCATGCTCTTCACAAAACATATTAAACTCATTGGAGGTTAATTCTCCACCTCCGTCAGACCTTAAAAATTTGATTTTAAGATTCAATTCATTCTCTACCATATCCTTGAACACTTTGAGTCTATCTAGAGCTTGATCTTTCTCCCTAAGAAAAGTAACCCATGCCATTATAGAATAATCATCAATAAAAATCATAAAATACCTGTCACCATTAAGACTTCTTGTCCTTGTAGGACCATAGAGGCTTGTATGAATCAATTCCAACATTTTGGTAGATGATTGTTCTTTTCCTTTAAAGATGCAACTTGTTTGTTTTCCCAACTGACAACTTCTACAAACAACATAGGTAGGCTTTGTGATTTTTGGCAGATCCCTAACAACTTCTCTTGAACTAATCCTTATCAAGTTGTCAAATTTTACAGGTCACATCCTCTGGTGTCATAGCCAAATTTCATTAACCTGAGACAAAAAACACTAACTATCAACACCCTGAAGCTGATAAATGTTTCCATATGTTCTTCCTGCAGCTACTGCAACTCTGGACCCTTTTATGATCTCACAAGTATTATCCTAAAACACAAGCTTAAATCCTTTGCTACACATTTGTCCAACACTCAAGAGGTTATGCCTTAAGCCCTTAGCATAATAGACATAATCAATATTGTGTTTTCCATCAAAAAGAATTATTCCTTTTCCAAAAATATTTGCACTAGAATCATCTCCAAACATGACTATTCCTCCATCATACTTTTCAAGTTTAGTAAACTTAATTTTGTCTCCGGTCATATGATTTGAGAATCCACTGTCAATTACCCAATAACCTTTGTCTTGTATAACATGAAAGGTAGAAAGCAAAGTTATTTCCATCTCTTCCTTCCTATTATATGAACCACATTCCCTTGCATATCTTCCATGGTTAGTAGACATTGATTTACTCTCTAAGGCTAGAAACATCAATTCATCTTTATCACCTTTAATATTAGATTCATCATCAAAAAATCCAACATCTTCTCTAACATAATACAATTTATTGAACTTTTTGTCTTTATTGTCTTTTCCCTTCTTGTGTATGGCTCTATTTGGACATCTTGAATAATAGTGACCAATATTTTCACAACCAAAACATTTGAAGGGTAACATACCTTTGTACTTACCGGTACCTTCATTCAACTTCATTCTAAAATTTTCTTCCAACTCCTCTAAACCTTCACTATCTGGATCATCTTCTAACTTTGTTGCTTTGAAGGGTGTTTCTATTTTTTTTTTCTTTTTCCAAACTTGCTCATTTCAAATTCAGTCAAGGTTCCAAATAGCTATTCTTTAGTGAATTTCTTTGGATCATACACTTCCTCAATGGCTAAGACCTTGCCACTATAGCTCTCTGATAGGGTCACCAGAATCTTCTTCATTACATCTTCATCTGTCAAAGTACCCCCTTGATTTTTGACTTCATTTATTGTAATATCAACCCTTTGAAAGTAGCTTGCAATGTTCTCACCTTCTTCCATTTTCAAGTTCGCATATATGCACTTAGCTGTTAACTTATTTGATAATTTGACTCTATCATTTCCTTCATAGATATCTTTCAACTTTTCCCAAAATTCATAAGCCATGCCTAATGAAATATCTTTTGTCAGCTCAGTCTTAGATAAAGCACTGTAGATTGCATACCTTGCTTTTTCATTTTCTTCATAGGCAAAAATCTCATATGTAGAAGAAGGACCACTTGTTGGCTCAATATATTTTTTCTCAATAGCTTTCCAATTCTTGTAACCAAGAGAGATCAGGTAACCTCTCATCTGCACTTTCTAGAAATTGTAGTCAGATCCATCAAACATAGGGATTGTCAATTTATGCACCATAGGATCTAACTCAAGTGATTAAGCTCTTCTTTGAGGAACCAAAGCTCTAATACCAATTGTTGAATTGCACAAGACAACTGAGAGGTGGGTGAATCAATTGTATCTAATCACATCACCACTGATCTTAAACAATTCTGCATTCACTTTAATATATTATTAAGTATAAGCATGAAGTGCACATAATAGAAAGAAAAAACAAGAAACACTAGATTTACGT
Organism: Sequoiadendron giganteum; assembly: GCA_007115665.2. Lineage (NCBI taxonomy): Eukaryota > Viridiplantae > Streptophyta > Pinopsida > Cupressales > Cupressaceae > Sequoiadendron > Sequoiadendron giganteum. The sequence continues at coordinate 417,163,676 of CM021108.1, forward strand.
GGAAAACCCAATGAAGGAAAATCAACGGTGAGGGTTAACTCACAATATAAAAGTAATTGAAAAAATGATTACAAGAGGCTCATTGCCAAAGGGATCACTACCCAAGATAGGACTCACTGTCCAAATAGGAGGCTCACTGCCTACAAATACAGAAAAATATAAAGAAGAATGTTACAGAGAGAACATTATCTCAATGCAACATAAGATCCACCACAACAGCTTCCACACATTCATAGCCTTGATCAAAGAATTGTAGACACCATCAGCTCACTGCTTTCAAGGATCTAACACCTTAAATTTCTCACTACCTCATATCACTTTCGTACAATCTTTCACATATATTTCACTTCTCACACTTGTGGCTTTCAAACCTTAACATCTTGCCTTGTATTTATACCAACTTCAACCTTAGAAACTTTCTCCAAGGTCGGCTACACATTATTCATTTTATAAATTCAAATTAGGTTGGAAAATCAACATTCTCACAGTGGATGAGAATGAGAGGGGACCAAAACAATAATTAACCAAGACCCAAAACAACATCTTGGATCAATCAGACACTTCCTTAATTGATACTTATCCCTTGCATGATGCATAAACACCAGGTCGGCCAAACCTAATGAAAACACCAAAGAAATTTGAAGTACACACATTCACAACTAGAAGATAACATGCAGACCACATAACATACTTCACCATACACTAGAACACATACTAGATGCCTTCAGATTCATCCACAACAACTACAACAACCTTCATACAAAGAAACTTTCCATCAGTCCATCTAAACTATACAAACACACATAGTAACTCTGGAACTAGTCTTCCAGAACACCAAACCATGAAAACTTTTGATGGAACATAGACAACACCATTGCAAACCTTCTTCCATATCTACAAGACCTGAAACAAACCAATGGAGGACTATGGAGTAGATACATTTATCCTAGTACATAGAAAAACAACTATGTGAGACTAGTTCACAAACCAGTGAACTCAACTTTCACTCTTCATCAAACAAAAAGTTGTAATCCAGGATATATCACCCAAGGATTCCCATAAACAATACTACAAATCTGCACAGGCATAGGATCAACATAGAATAAATGCAAAGCACATACCGAAGCATATTCTGAACACACACAAATTTTTCTCCACTATTTATTAATTTTCTCAGAAGCACTTGGTAACTCATCATATCAACACACCTAAAACACCATAAAGATAGATCCATGTACTCAAAACATCTCTATAGTAGCTCAACTATACATGAACCACCTACAATCACTTGTTTCCTTTCACTGTAACAACCTATATTGTGTTGACATCAATGATATCATTAATAACAACACCACCAAACTCCTTCATACTTGTAACATCGCTCTATTACCACCAAAAAAAGTAGTTGACAAGTGGCAAGGCACTCAAAAATGGTTGTTTGAACATTGAAATTTTACAGGATGCTAGTGTGATGCACGAATTTCCACGCGTCATGCTATTGTACAGAGAAATCACACTACAAAATGATTAGAATGGGAAAACCACAAGGTTTGATACAAAGCTGGCATGCGAGGGTAGCTGTTGAAAAGGGGCCTTGAGCATCTTGAGAAGGGAAAGGGTTGATGTAGGGGATAAAATGAGGGCCTACACAAATACTAAGGGAGTGAAAACTAAAGTGAATACAAGAATGTATGTGAAATTGTAAGGGGTGCAATTTTATGACATTATAGTGTCTTATGTTATTTTATCAATTGTAATCATGTAGAGATCCTTGCACCTAACTGTTTAAAAAATAGTTATTTTGGATTTTTAAACTCCTCTATTTGGTTCTAAACCCTCTACCTTAAAATGGATTTGTTTATATTTATTTATCTTTCAAATTTATTTCATTTTGATGGCTTTATAAATTAATCTATTAGATTTCATGTTAAACCATATGGGGCCTTTGTGTGGATTTATGTAAAAAATTAGTGTTCTTGGTTGGAGGAGTACGAATCCTTTGAAGCCTATCAAATATCGAATCCAAAAATTAGTTTTGTAATAAAACCTAATTTAGTAATCAATGACTACATAAATGCGAGCATGTGGACACAAAACAGAGTAAATCAAATTGAACTAATATTACCTCCACAAATGTGCCTAAATATACTTCATTATACTTGATAATTGTTGCAATAATGTCATGTGGATTGTGCTTAACTTAGAATAACCTTGATTCACAAAAATGGATACAATGATGGCTTGATTTCTCAAAATCCATTAAGGGATTGAATGGCTAAATAGTGGGTGTTTTATAACTTTCACCAGATACTTGATCAAAGATTGATGGATGAGATTGATTGAGAGATCATTATGAATATACAAATGACATGTGTCAAGATAAGAGGCTAGGATGGTTAGTTAATTTTCTACTTGGATGAGTGAAGTGAGAGTTGTTAGTGTGAATGGGTTTATTTCCTAACTATTTATTAGTGATGATCTATTCATATGTTAAGTTTACTTAGGATATACGATTCTTCTAGAATTCTTATCTAGAACTTATCTTTGCATCATTTCCTAGGTAGTTACTTATTTGTCGCATGTGATAGGATTAAGACACTTTTCATGATCTTATATAATCATATCTCACTCCTTGCCTATATAAGATGATATTTACTTTGCCATATTTAGTTTGGAATTCTTGCATCCTTAATGATAGCATGATATTTTTGTCATTTCTCTCTTGTGGAAGTTATTTTTTCTTGGAGGTGATCCTAGGGTGTTTGAGGAGTTAACCATAAACTACAACATGGTATTAGAGCATAGGCCATGAAAATTCCATATCAAATTATAAATTTTAGTTGAGGAGATTTTCATATCAAGTTGGATGGTTTCCATTTTGGGCTAGTTGCCATCATCTAGGAGGTAGCTAATTTCTAGAGAAGATTGGGTCAGATCTGACCCTTCCATTGCATACAGAAAGCCTAAACCCCCCATTTTCATATAGAATACTTCATATTTTGAAGTAAATTTATTTTTGGTGATTTTTCAAAAATTTCGGGCAACTAACTCAAATTTGACGATAAAATGACCATCATGGAAGCCCCCTCATGTCTTAATTAGACAATTTTCTTAAAGTCGTCGTAACTTTTGACTCAGGTATCGAATTTTCAAAAATGGGATATCATCAAAAAGCTAGTTTTGAGAACTTTCTAATGGTGTAAGTATTATTATCATATTTTACTCCTAGAATATTTATTGTAGCTTGAAGTGAAGATTCCCTTTTTGACTCCTGAGCACATATCTTTTCACCAGGTTATTAGATTTTGGAGATTCCAACAACATTGCAAAGGTGATTTAAAGCTCTATCATTTTGTCTATGTACATTTTTTAGATTCAACCCCAAGTACATTCTATTGAGTTTTTGTAATTTGAGGCATTTACTTGATAACTTGGACATACTGCAATTTGGAGAAGGTTTATTTGTTTTGGGAGGCTTCATTTTTGGGAGTTTCTAATTTATTTTGAAGGTTAATGTCTTTGTATTTTTGGAGATCTATCATAGTTCATTATGGGGTTTTAATTTCATCCCTCTTTGATTATATTGAAAAGGGGAAACTATAAATAGTGGAGAGATGCCATCATAAAACATCTCTGATGGCTTCATTTGTTGCCACATTTGTACGATCTTGTTCCCCCTCCTAGTACTAATAGTAAGAATTTTTCTTGGAATTGCAAAAGGGATCATGTCTTAGGAGTTATTACAATGCATATTGATGTTGCCACTTTGAATGCTACTAATCATTTTGAGTTTCCTCTACTTTGGACTAAAATTTTGGAGATACATGGAGATATTGATACTTAGCCATTCCTAGATGATCTTGTTTCAAATTGCCTTATACCTCTTCATTTTTAAAATAGGATACCCTATGATGGTAATACTATTTGGAAGTTTGATTATTTGGAGTACTTTGAATCTTCAAATGAGGATGACAAGGTTTATTTAAATACTCCTTATTCTCCATTAAAGACAGTTGGTGTACCTTCACCTTCATTTATTCATTGTATAGTCATTGATTGAAGCTTCCATAATTCCTGCTCAATAGGACCATTCATCTTATGATGGTGATTCATTGAGAATGTCCATTGATTCACTACAATAAGTATCTCATTGTCTTACCAATTGAGATTCCTCTCTATCAAACATTGCATCCTTGCTTGTGGAGTCTCACATTTTAGATTTGGAGGACACATTTGAGGGGTTATCTCTACTCTTTGATGATAACAATTGCACAACTATTGTCAAACCATCATTGTCTTTGGATCTTTTTCAGTATAATTTTCTACATAGTCTTGATTTGTCACCTTCTTCTTTGATTGGGCATGTAATTGATTTGATTGTGGCATCTTAATCTTCAGTGGAAAAGGAGATACATGAGAATATTTCAAAGACATCATCATTATCATACATATAGATTCCTCTTCCTACCAATTCATATATGTAATGGGAAGCATTCTTGTATTTTTACTTGGTTTTGTTTCTTCCAAAAGGAGAAAAAAAATTTGTCGACATTGGATCATGTTTTGTCTTCAGAAACTTACCATTTATGCAAGTGATTATCCATTATGGGGGGATACATAGTCTCTCTATCTTTCCATTCATTAGAGGACCTAACATGACCTAGTAGCTAGTTGAGACCCATATTTCATCTTCATATTACATTTGCATCATTTGCATAATAATCTTCTCTCCTAAGTTGTACTTATGGGGGGTGTTAGTGTGAATGGGGTTATTTCCTAACTAGTTATTAGTGAGGACCTATTCACATGTTAAGTTTACTTAGGATATAGGATTCTTCTAGAAGTCTTATCTAGAAATTAACTCATCTTTGCATCATTTCCTAGGTAGTTAGTTAGGTGTCACATGTGATAGGATTAAGACACTTGTCATGATCTTGTCTAATCCTATCTCTCCTTGCCTATATAAAAAAGGAATAATATGTACTTTTCCATATTCAATTTGGCATTCTTGCATCCTTAATGATAGCATGATATTTTTTCCATTTCTCTCTTGTGGAAGTTATTTTGTCTTGTAGGTGATCCTAGGGTGTTTGAGGAGTTCACCATAAACTCCTACAAGAGTGAGTCAAAATGAACTGATGTTGCTTTTCAACTAGTTCTCTAAATTAGGAGATAGAAGAATATAAATAGAATTAAATAAATATATTTATTTAATTCAAGTGCATGAAGTGAATATATATTTAGGAAATAAATAAAATATTGTTTTTATTTATTTTTAGAAGAAATAAAGATAGGAAAAAAAAAAAAAGCTATTTCATTTTAGAGTAAATATTAGATAATTAAATAATTAAAATAATTTAATTATGGTAGATGAGAAGAATGCATTAATTAATTAAATAATAAAAAATATTTAATTAATGTTGATAGAAGAAATTAAAAAATTAATTAAATTATTAAAAAATATTTAATTTCTGTAGATGAGGAAAATTGAGGAAATAGTTAAACAATTAAAAATTATTTAATTAATAATGATAAACAATGATGAAATAATTAAATAATTGAAAATTACTTAATTGATGAGGATGATGTGTTAGCTTAATTAAATAATTAAAAATATTTAATTAGTAGTGATGGATACGTTGATAAGAAATGATGACACGAAGTGATGATTTAGACAAAATACCTTAGTCATTTTTAAGTGTATATTTTGCCCCTCTTTGAGATAATGCACTTGTTGCATTGTTTCAAAGATATGTTTTTGGTGTGAAAATTTTAGGTGATGATGTGCCCTAGTGTGCCCTAGTGGACCGAGGGATGGACGTTGGTTTCCCCCTTGAGAGATTGATAATAATTTTTGGGTCGAGTTCATGATGATAAAATATTGTAGGTTTAGTGGAATAGAGGTCAAAAAATAAGATCAAATGATGAAATAAAATGGATTGGGAGAGGGGTAGAGGTGATAAATTAGGGTTGGATGGCTATATATAGGTATAGGAGGGTCATTTTCACCTCATTTGCACTCTCCAAGTTATAGAATTTTAGAGCCTGCAAAGTCTCCAGAGCAAGGAGTTGCTAAGATGGTGGATATTCAGAGGAGAAACTAATGTGTAGAGAACATTCATCAATTCCAACAGTTAGCTAGGTCACCTATGGTGATATGTGTCTAACATGTAAGTCCCTAGGTCTAGGTTTAGGTGTAATAGATGCTAGGTAAATTAGGTTCAATCAAATGTGCCAAAGAAGGACTTTGCATAATTGAAACCCAAAATGAAACTTTTGAAGGCCAAAATGGAACTTTTGATGCAAATAATTAGTGAATTTGATAAGTGAATTGACACATTTTACTTTTTAGGTTGCATATAATTTTTAGGTTTCAAATGATGGCTAGTTCAGCACATTTGATTTAATAGGTCGCATGTTATGTGCAGATTGGAACATTTGAAAAAATTGGTCACATATGATAGTTACCATGGAGAAAATAAAAAATTGGGCCACTTTATTTATAGGTTTTGTGCATTTGATGTTAAGGCTAGGTCTCTTAAGATTATTATTTTGTAATCTAATTGATATTGCATACACTAATTTTGTAGGTTTTACTAGAGCTTGAAACATAAAAAATATGTGTACCCTAAGTTTAACACTCATGACCTAGGGTACATTTTTGCTATTTCTATATGTTTCGTTAGGATATAGATCAACAAGGTGTATAGATTGACTATCAACCATGATGGTGAGACAAGCAGACCTAGATCTATATCCTTTTAAGGAGAGGAATTATTTGGAAATGATTATGATTGATCAACCTAATTAAACTAGATGACCTAATGTAATAAATACACTTATCCAACCACTGATAAACAAAAACAATCAAGTTATGATAGACTAGAAAGGTGTAGAGGACTATGTACCTACCCAAAAAAATTGGTTATGTTGTGCATATAAGGTCGCAGTCACCCTTGGGCGAATGGGTCTTTGTAGGGGTAACCTCAAATTTCAAGGGCCTCTAATGTTGGATTTGAGCTTCTATTTTATGCCTATCCCATAGTCAAAATATTGTAAATCAATCTTCTACGTGAGTTTTGCATCTTGACAAGAATAGTGACAATAAATGCAACAATGAAAAATGGTTCTTCAATATCTCAATCCTCTTCAAACTTACAACCTACACATTCATAAAGAGGGAAATATTATGCCATATAGGAGCTTTCCTCAGTCAAACTTTGTGTTAGTTATTCCACTTCTAAAATGGCAATTATGTCAATGATAAAACCTTGAATGGAAAGGAAGGAAATCATGAATGGACATAATGTATTAACTCACAACCCTTCAATGGCTTCCTTGAAGGACTAGACACATACACATATCTTCAAGGGTCTTGGATCTTTCTTTGCTTGATTGGCTTGAATGCCTGGATACCTACAACAATGTTAGCCTTCACATAGCATGAACATGAACACACATAAACTTTGACATGATGTTGGATCTTGAATTGTTATAATAGTGCTCTAATATGATGCTCTTGAATTATATTGACAATAATATTTTCTCTTTAATTGAGCTAGATCATGTTACTTAGATTTCAAATGGTAAAAAGACTAGGTATTTATAGGTGTTTTCCCAATTTCTCAAAAATTAGATTCCAAAAGCCGACACTTCATATTTGAATTTTGGATATTAAAATATTTTTGATAACATATTTCAATTTAGGTCCTAGATAAGGAGGGGGACCCATTCGCCCTTGGGAAAATGGGTCTTGGTCCAAACTTATAGGACACACTTGATCCAAGGTGATTTAATGATTGAATGCATTTGTTTAATATTGATTCACCTTCAAAAAATGGTAAAAATAAGGCTTTGGAATGCATAATTTGGAAAATTATAAGCTTAATTAAATCCAATAAATTAGGGGGGGAAAACATAGGCACAAAGGAACACACATGCATCATATGATGTGCAACAAGACAAGATACGCAAACATATAATGTAAAAAATAATGCAATAAAAAAGAGATGGACTAGCAAGTTATATTATGCTATGCGTCCATGAAATACATTACTCATGAGGGCTAGTGATGTTTGATATTCACTAGGTGAGCCCCCAATAAAAACTAAAATGTGAGACACACACTAGGTCTACAAGGTGTGCCCATGAAAAGGTGGAAAAAATGGGAAGGACACACTAGGTCTACAGGTGTGTACCCATTTGAAAAACCATGCCAAGAGTTATACTCCCTAATAACCTTGATAAGGTGTCACAAAAATGATCAACATGTTATGCCAATACTTACACTAGGTTCAACCTGTGAATAAAGTGAAGCCAAAAATGTCCAATTGCTTACACTAGGCTCAACCCGTGAACAAAGTGAAGCAAAAAATGTCAAAATGTCAAATTTTAAATGCACCACTAAGTTCAACCTATGAACAAAGTGAAGCAGAAATAATACCAATGTATGCCCCACTTTAAAGAAATTGCAAAACAACATGTTGTGAGAAATTACTTTAAAGTAGAAAAATGATAAATTCCATGCAACAAATGATCAAAAGGGATTATTTGGAAAGCCACATGCCAATGATATGTTTCTAAAGAAACTACATCATGATAAGTGGTTGCCCCTAGAATATAATTCCATTAACAACATAAAAAGTTATACTAAGGGATCTACATATTTTGGGTCAGTATACGTCTTTTCTATAGTGATATAATAGAGCTTGGAAGTGACATCATTACCCAAATACTCATGGGACAATGAACATAATGGAAGAATGACACATATACAAAGAATATATAGAATATTTTGGGTCAAAATGGAAGGAAGCTAAATGTCTCAAAGCTTTGTATCATCCCCAAAAGGAAAACACAAGACAAAGAAAAGATAAATTATACGACATATAGAAGAATTGAGAAAAAAATAGAAGAATTTCATGATAGATTCATTTCCTTTATATCTTTCCACCAACTAAGCAACAAGGGCCATCCAAATAAAACTCACAAACATTAAGAAACACCAAGAAACACAATAGGATAGATCTCATTACATGCAAGAAAACACAAATAAAATAGAAAGCAAACATAAAGTAGTACATAACATGCGAGCTGACCTAGAGCAAGTCATCTGCATCCCAATCTTGTTCATCATAAATGAAAGGAGGATAACTAGTTAAAGGGACTGCAAAAAATTTCGTACTAGGAGCATCACCAAGTTCAACACGTGGTGGGTCACACTCATTAGGAGGATCATCACAGTTTTCCCCATCTAAGTTCATAGAAGTGGAAAATAATAAATTCAACTCATTATGCTTTTCTTCATCAATCTTATAAATCTCGTCATCATCATCCAAATTTATCACAATAGGAGGTTTTATGACAATTGAATTTGAATTCTCTTGTTTGATTTCTTTTTTTGGTTCACTGCCTTGTTTTGGTGCAAGTTGGATTTCTTCTTGAGTTTTTTTCATAGGTTTGGGTGGTGTTGGTTTATTATTTTCTTCCAATTGGTGAGCAATAACAGGATGTCTAGACCTATGTTTTTTAGCATTTTAGTTTATTTTTCATGGTTTTCAAGTTGTGATGGTGTAGGAGTGGGTTTATCAACCATTGGTATCTTTATTTCCCTTAAGGGAAGAACTGAAGGAACCAACAAGGGTTGGGAAACCATTGTGTCTTTAGGTTTATAAACTTTTTTTATCTTTGGATGCACAAAAAGAATCATTTTGTTATCTCTTGGTCTTTTGTAGGAGATGGGTGGAGGAACTGTGTTGTACTTATCTTGGTTATTTGGAAGGAATTTTGGCTCAATCATAGGTTCATCCATGATTGGCTATGGAGAAGGAACAACTACATACCTATCAAACTCGAGAATAATGCTAAGAGATAATTCCACTATATGCTTTGCTTTGATTTTTTGATATGATTTGAAAAATAAATCTTCACAAGGATTTATAGGTTCCATAGGTCGAAGACAAAAGAAATACAATGAATAATTTCCATGGGAAGACAAGGGATTAAATCCACTATGATGCATTGTAAATATCTCATTTCTAATAGGAAACTTTATGCACTTGTGAATAACCGACATGATGATATTCATGGAGCGTAACCATGAGTATCCTAGATTCACACATAATTGGTCTGATGTTGGGATAATGGAGAATGACACATCTAATTGTTTTGGTCCAATTTTTAATGGAAGAGGGTGTGTGCAAGAAGTTGATTCCACTTTTTGGCCAAAAAGTCGAAGTGTTTTCCTTGATTTTTTCAGAATTTTTCACATTTGACCTTAAAATATGAAGCACTTAGAGATGTAATCTTAAAAAAGGACCCTGATCATAAAATGTAGTACTCGAAGTCTAGTTTTCAAATATATAATTTATTTTAATACCTAGATGATACAAATTGATTTTCAATAGGAATGTCTAAAAATCACTATTTAAAAGACCTTTTTTTACCATACCATGCATGTGTACGTCATCCATATTTTTGACCTAAATAATCATATTTTTCTAAATCCTTTTGGGAAAATATTTGTAACACACTAAAGAATGCTCACGATATGTTTTTGTATTCTTTTTGATTTTTTTTTGTTAATTTTTTATTGGCAATATTTGTTTTGAAAAATTGTCATGTACGTCATGCATAAGATGACCTAAACTTATCATTTTTTATTTTTTTTCCAAATTAAAAATAATTGTTTGAAGATTACTGATGTATAATTAATTTTTCAGAATATTATTTTAATAAAAAGTTATTAACATACTAAATAGTCCTAATATTTCAAGTTTATGGACCAATTTCATTAAAATAAAAAGAAAAATAGAAAAAATGATCCAATTGTAAAAAAATTACATATTTGGAATCTACAGTCTCATCTATAATGGGTTTCAATTTCCTCAAAATAAATTGCAAAAAAGGTCTTCAGACATATGTCCAAAGTCACTCTTTTTGACTAACATTGACATGACCTTCATGTTGCAAGTCAAAGTAGGTCCAAAGCTAAGGGTCGGCTCCTCAAGACTTTTTTCCAACCTGAAACCCATAGCAAAAATTGGGCCAAAAATTTAAATTTTTAGAAGTAGGATCGTGTTCTACAAACAAAATGTTGTTTCTAAACGAGATCCCGTTTGTTTTTTAAATTTTTAAGCCTTTATGAAATGGGATCCCGTTTCTAAAAAATAGGTTCCCATTTCTAAAAATTGGGTTCCCATTTTTGGCTCGAGGCCCCGAAGTGAAACAAGATCTTGTTTGCTAAATAATGGGATCCCATTTTGTTTTTCTCGATTTTGAGTTTTTTCTAAGTTTGAAACTTCCACTAGAAGTGGACTCATCTTTGTGTTTTTACCTAAGAGTGATTGAATCTATCATAGGGCAAGGAAAACCATTATGTTTTTTAATCCATGCTTTCAATTGTTTATAAGAATCTTGGTAAAGTTCATGCACAAACAAGAATTCCTCAGTGATCACATTCTCTGCACATGCGGAATCAATAAGTATTCCTTGTGCAAGTATGTTATTGATACAACTAGCAATGTAGAGAGGACCATCAAGCAAATGTCTAAGTACATTATCATTAGTGAAAGAAATTTTAGGTAATAAAGTGGTTTGGACCTTATGAGGTTGAATGTTAATGACACCGACCATGTCATGTGTAGGTCTTTCTCATTATCATTGTTACCATTATCATCATCAATTATGTCATCGATTATGTCATCAATCTTATCAACATTCATCACATCATTATTGAGTTCAATAGCTTTCATAAATCTGGTTGAATGATTTGGAATTGGATTAGTAGAGATTTAAAAAAATTGATTAGGTGGAGCAACAGATTGATTACCTTGATCATTAACAGGACACAATTGGATATGATTAGAATCAATGAGGTATTGAACTTGATGTTTAAGACACTTATAATGTTCTGTATCATGTCCACTTGAGTGATGATAGTGACAAAAGGAATTTGGATTGAAGTGTGGCAATGGAGGTTTGGTGGGATCCACTAGTCTAAAAAGAGGTAATTGAATAAGGTTCTTATTCAAAAGTTGCAATAGAATTGAAAGGAAGGAATCAGGCAAAGGGGTAAACTATTTATCTCATGCTCTGAATTGGTATGATGTTGGACTTATCATATTGAGGCTCCACATGGTTTGTTTGAGATGAATTGAGTTTTAAAAATATCTTGTTTGGTTTCTTGAATTGTTGATATCTAGTCTGGTGTACGGGCTCAGACTTATTAATTGAATTTTAATAATCACGAAGCATTGTGCACAAAATTATAAAGGATGGAGATTTTTGAAAGATATATTTTTCTCTTAGCTCCTTTTTCAAGTTATTAGTGATTATTTTGGGATTTTGCATCAAGAAGAGGTAGGTTAAGTTGGGATAGTATAAAATGATAGCATGTTATGAAATTTTTAACCTTTTCACCTTATGTTTGCTTGCATCTCATTAAATCGGTTATGTTGATCTTGGGACCAATTTACACTCGGAAAAAATGGTTGAGGAAGGCATCAACAAGCTCTTTGAATGAGCATTTCTTTTTTGTTGGAGACACCCCCGAGGGGGTCCCCTTTAGCTTAGAGCCAAGGTTTGAGGGGTATCCATTCTGCCAAAATATGCTCAAGGAACGATCCCAGCCTCATCCCTTTTTAGGCGTCAGGGATGTGCACTCAGCAAGACTTGATCCCTGGTGGGCTCATTCTCAGCCTTTCAACTTCATATTGGGAAATTAACAAAACCATTCTAAGGCCACATATTTTAATGACCTAGGAAAAAGTATAGCTAATAGCTTATCCTCAAAAATTAAATCACTACACATGGTAGTATATGTTGTTATATGGTTGCTAGGATTGCCTTTACCATTGCATTTCTCAAAGCGGGGTATCTCTATGTTTTGTGGCATTTGTGCTTTCAATATCTCAAGTGATAATGGGCTCTTTGCAATGTATTGTGATGCTTTTCCATTTTGATCTTGGTTTAATATTGATATTTTTTGTTGAAGGGATTTCAAATTTTGTAAGAGTTGGTTTATGATGGAATCATTACTTGTTGTGTTTTGAGAATGAGGTGAATATGGTGGAAGTGTATATGTGTTAGGTGGAGAGCTATATTTCAAATTTGTGATGGGTGATGGATTTTGAGATATGAAGTTTGAGTTCACAAAACTATAAGGATTCCTAGTGGAAATACCCAAAGTTGGAGCTATGATGATGGTTGGCTACATCGTTGTGGTAACAGTTGGTTTTGTGTATGTGGGAATAGAGGCAATGGTTGTAGGGAGAGAATCTTTAATTCCTCCTTGGATTTGAGTATATCCCAAATCTTGAGTGCAACTAGCCACTATAGGTACATGATTATCTATAATGTGGGCTAGACTATGCACTACCTCTAATCCTTGATCATTATCAAGTGTTTTCCTCATGTTGTCTATGAAAAGAACTATTGTGCCATTGATATATTTTGTTCTCACATAATCTTGAATTTTTACTAAGGCTTTATCCAATTGTTTCAGTTTCTCTTGAGGGACATGAGCTATCATGGTTTCAACATCAATGATAGTGGTTGATGGTAAGGTCATGGGAATTGTGGCATCAGGGTTGAAATCCAAAATGGGTTGAGCATTGACAACACTTGTCATGAAGGAGTTAGAAAACTCAAGATCCATAGTGGATGTAGAACCAGTGTGGGATGCCATGAGTCTAGAACTATGCATCATTGGAGTATGGGAAATAGGAATCCAAGTTGTGAAACTCATACAAGTTTCACAACACTAAAAGTGCACCCAAGATGAACCCCAAACTTTCAAATAGGTACAAAAAACACTCAGAAATAAGAAGCAACAAGTAGGAACAAATAGGAAACACAACAACAAAGGTCTCAAAAAAAATTCTTAGCCAAGACAAGAAGGACAAGGTCACCCAATGGCGATTGGGTCCTAGTCAAGGGTTTTGAAAAATCAAAGTTTGACTGTGAACTAAAGTGCTTAAGGATCCTAACTCTACTTGCAGAGAATTGAAATAGTAACTAAATTTTTAGAATTTTCTTAATGTATCCCAATTTAAAGCACAATGTAGATATATATCAATTGTGAAAATGTTTGAACAAGATTGAATTCTACTTTCACATTTGAAATGAAATATGTGACTGATGTAAGTTGCAAGAACCTAAAAATGATGACTTTTAAATGAAAAATTTGATTCTAAACTATGCACTTTCTTTCGCCATCTGAACTACATGTAAAAATGCCTAAAAAATATGCAATTACTTATTCCAAAATAGAGAGATGCAAGTATAGTGCAACAAAGCATACATAGACAAAGTAATGGAAAAACGTTGTCTAGGACACTTGTACAAGGACTGGATCGCCCCTGGGTGAATGGGTCTTTGTATAGGGTTCTGAAAAATAAAAAATGGAGTGTTTAGATTTATATCTAATACGGTTGTTCCTATCCGCAAATAGGTTGAACAATTATTGTTTTTCTAGATTTTTCAATGAAATGCAAATGTAAATGCATGACTATTTTGGAACAAACTGACACTTTTTGAATGTAATTTTTGAATGAAAATCTAATCTAAATGACTAAAAGAACACTACAATGCAAGCTATTGTAATATGAGTGCAATATTTTTTAATTTTTTTAATGATTTTTATGATGCAAATATGAAACCCTAAATAGAAATGTAAAAAAATTAATGATGCAAATCTTAGATCTAGGGTTTGAAAGAATACCAAATTAGAAAGTCGTGATGTCAAATGTCAGGTTCACCAAAATGAAACATTAAAAATGTATATACCCTAAGTTTAACACTCATGACCTAGGGTCCATTTTTTTATTTCTATATGTTTCATTAGGATATAGATTAATAAGGTGTATAGATTGACTATCAACCACGATGATGAGCCAATTAGACATGGATCAATATATTTTTGAGGATAGGAATGATTTGGAAATGATTATGATTGATGACCCTAATTAAACTAAATTACCTAATGTAATAAATGCACTTATCTAGAAACTAATAAATAGAAACAATCAAGTTTAGATAGATCTGGAAGGTGTAGAGGACTGTGTACCTACCCAAAAAAATTGGTTTTGTTGTGCATATAAGGACTCAATCACCCTTGGGTGAACGAGTCTTTGTAGGGGTGTGTTTCTTAAATTTTAAGGTCCTTTAATGTTGGATCTGAGCTTTTGTTTTATGCCTATCCCACAATCAGAATGTTGTAAATAAATCCTATAGGTGAGTTTCCATGTCTTGACAAGAATAGTGACAATAATTGCAACAATGAAAAATGGATCTTCAAGATCTCATCAATCCACTTCAAACCTGCAACCTATACATTCACAATGAAGAAAATATTGTGCCATATAGGGGCTTGCCTCAATCAAACCCCATGTTAGTTTTTCCACTTCCACAATGTAAATATCAATGATAAAACCTTGAATGGAAAGGAAGGAAATGATGAAGGAACACAATGGTGAAACTCACCACCCTTCAATGACATCCTTGAAGGATTGAAGACATACACAACTCTTGAAGGGTCTTGGATATTTATTTTCTTGATTGGATTGAATTATTGGAGACCTATAATAATGTTAGCCTTCACATAGCATGAACATGAACACACATAAACTTTGACATGATGTTGGATCTTGAATTGTTGTAATAATACTCTAATATGCCAATCTTGAATAATCTTAACAATAATATTTTCTCTTGAATTCCTAGATCACGTTGCTTAGATTTCAAATGGTAAAAAGAATGGGTATTTATAAGTGTTTATCCAATTTCTTAGAATTTAGATTTCAAAAGCCAATACTTCATATTTGAATTTTGGATATTAAAATACCACCAATAACATATTTGAATTTAGATCTTGGCTAAGAAGGGGGGCCCATTTTCCCTTGGGAAAATGGATCTTGGCCCAAACTTCCAAGACACACTTGATACAAGGTGATTTAATGATTGAATGCATTTGTTTAATATTGATTCACCTTCAGAAAATAGTAAAAGTAAGGCTTTGGAATGCATAATTTGGAAATTATAAGCTTAATTAAATCCAATAAATTAGGGGGGAAAAACATAACATAAAATTGTAAAGGTATACCATTTTCTATGCTACAGAGCCTCTTATGTCTAGGGAGATTCAGCTTGTGACATTATATATGAGGAAAATGTTGAATAAGCTATAGTGAGCCTTCCTAGGAGTGATTGGGTTATAGCACATTACCTATATGTCCAAGATTCAAGCACATGGGTCCATGATGTTAGACCTACTTGAGAGATGGAAAAGCAAGTAATTTGCATTTGTATTACTGAATGATAATATAATTGTTACTGTGGAGGATGTTTGGAGGATTCCAAGGATCCCCATTCATGGTGGGTGGGTTGTTAATGAAATTGATTCTAAGGAGAGTTATTTGGATAGGGTTTTGTTGACTAATGACCTAGTTATCAAGGATAGAGAGATGGATTTAAGGAGGGTTAAGGGGAAGTTTGATGCTTTTCCATTGGTTTTGGTTAGATTGGTTAGAGGGGTATTAGTTCTTTATTGGAGATCCCAAGGGATTTCCATTGGATGGGGGAGGGTGTTGGAGAAAATGCTTAGTGATGCCATGGTATATGTTTAGGGACCATACATCCTTGCACATTTTGTATCGTGAAATCCATCAGGTGATTTATAAGTATGGTGTGAGTTTGTAATGCAAATTAATATTTCTTTATATTTAGGCTTGGGAGCATATCTATGTGATATGATCAATTGTATGGAGGGTTTGAGGGAGTGGTATGACTTATGTTTATGTCTATTATAGGATTTTGACACATTGATAACTTAACAATCTTGTATACTAGAGGTATTTTTGATGAGTTGGATATTATTGAGTGGAGGCCATGGTGACTATGTGAGGGGTGGGTAGATGATGCTACTCATCTATTATACTACAGGAAATATAGGTATTTGATTGGTTGGACTGCACACATTTTTGAGTGATATTTTCTAGAGTGGGTTCGATGACATTTTGGTGAGGTGCAGGGTCTACCAAGTGTTGTGGCCATTTTTCTATACTCAAATAAATATTAGAGATTAGGGACCTATGATATCCATGAAGACTATTATTGTATATTTTGAGGCTTTAGTTCTAGTTTAGTGGAAATGGGGGATATCCATTGTAGATGTAGGTACTAGGGTGACGTTGTATTCCTTGCATGAACTTTGACTTTACAAAAAAAATGATTATCCTTATTCATACCAAACATACAAAAACCTTGTTTAAATGTGTGAGAGAATAAGAATTAAAGCATGATAGTCTTAGTGTACAAAAGGTATGAATAACCTAATATGCAAAGGATGTTTTTTAATGCAAGAAGATATCTCAACACACACAAGATAAGTATTTTCCATACTTGTATTATAATAACATCCCACAAACATGTCTTACGAAAGCAATGAACATGCCCCATTCTATGATTCTCTAGACACAACAAGTTATTAAAAGATTGAGGTGGCTTGGTTAAGAATTGGAGGGGGACAAAAATACAAATCAAAAGCAAAGACCAATTGAAAAATAAATCAACAATTATCATATATCTTGTCAAAGAGGGTGTGCTTTTTTATTTTGGTTTGTACCTATTGTAAGAAATATGTACCTGTTAAGGCATAGATTGGGATGATGAATCAAATGATTAGGCAATAGGTATGTAGGTAGTAGACTAATTTAGAAATGACCCTTAGCTTGTGATTTGTCTTAAAATCTTTGTTTCAACTAATATGTAATTTACTTTTGCTTGAGTGTCACAAATATTGTGGTGATGAATGAGTTATTATGAGTGAATATTTTACTATGGATGGGTGAATTTGTGTAGGTGTGGATTTATGCTTAGATTTTTGAAATATTTAATTTTTTGGATTTTCATGATTTTCTTTTGGATTTTTGAAATATGTGGTTCTTTTGGATTTTTGGAATATTTGATGTTTTGTGATTTTTGGAATATTTGATTTTTTGGTTTTTCTATTTAAGACAATAACAAGGATACAATCCGATGACTAGGTCTAAGGAAAATGTCCCCAATTAGGTATAGGATAATTTATTATGGTATTAGGTAGGATGGATAACAATAGACACTGGTAGTTACCAATCCATACAAGTTGGGTAAACAAAATATGTAGATGGATATGGATAGGATGTTGAATTTATTAATGAAATAGATAAGAACTTGATATATGGTAGATGGTAGTTACTATGCATGGTAACTATAAATAGGTTATCACCATGACACTTTTCTAAAGTACAATTAAAGTAGTTTTTACTTGAGAATAATTTTTTATTTACTTTTTATAATTTTTGTAAACATAGAACTTGTAAATAATTTTTCACCATGGTACTTTCCCAAGGTGCCAACAAAGTGTTTTTACCATTGGACGGATTATTTCTCTTTAATTTTTTATTTTTAACTGGGATACCTTGAAGGTTAGGGATAAAATTTATTGAGATTGTGGTTGTTGATGGGCTCTTGTAGAGGCTCACCTTCAGGTGTTGCAATCTAATAGGATCCTAATCCATAGCTAATTGTGATAAAAAATGGTACCAACCAGTTAAGCTCAAACTTTCCTTTGTTGACCTAGTCTTGCTAATTTTTCTAATTTTCTTTTAGGAATAGGTCATCCATTTTAAATGTTTGGGTCTCGATATTCTTGTTGTAACTATGAGGAAGAAAAATTTGATAATATTACAAATGATTTAATGTATTGATATATATTTCATCTAGTCATGTAGTTTAGATATGTGGTAATATTCATTATTGATGAGATGCTACAACCTGATAACCTCAATGAAGGGAGTTTGACTTCAATCGAAAAAATAGTTTCAATTCCAAAAACTTGTGAATATGGGGCAGCACCTACATGTGTTTGAATGCTAATACACTAGGCCTATAAGGTGGGATTGAGTTGAAGGTGCTAGTCGTAACCAACTCCATTGACTATATTCTTTAGGATTTTAAGTATGGTTTTGTAAGATGCCTCAACTTGACTATTGCCTTGAGGGTAATATGGAGTGGAAAAATGATGTATATGGAATTTTAGTTAAAAGAATATGAATGTACTAGTTTTTGAAAGGTGTACATGTTATCATGAAGACTGTGCCTTAGCTAAGTGTAAAAATTAGCTACTTTGTGAAACTTGGGATCATCTTCAAGCTATGGGTTTCCTATGGTGAAGATGAACCTCCAGAGAGAATTTGTTCCCTTGATGGACCTCCTATAAACTATAGATTTGGTAGGAAAAGGGATAGAAGAACTAATACTAGAAAGATTAGTTAACCTTGGGAGGTGATTCACCAAAACCTAAGACTTATACCTGTTGTTTCAACTCACAGCTTCTCTAAAAAAATATCTTTACCCTATGCACAACTCAGTTTTACAAGCTTACAAAACAATGTTTCATAAAAAGGTTATGTTTCAGGTTCTTGAAGGAAAACTAAAGTTTCACAACTACAACTACTGAAAGAAATAACACAATCCATTTCTGTATAACGTTTTCTTATTCTTTCATTAAAAATGATTGTAAATGAGACCTAACTCAAGGATTCAATACTAAAATCACAAAAAATACCTCAAATAATTCACAATATTACTCAATACATAAATTTAGAGAAGGAAAACATGTTGATTTTATTGAAATAATAAAAGCTTCTATTGATACAAATCTAGAAAACTACTTGACAATACATAAAAAATTTGTTCTATAATTCTTAAAATGAGTTACAATCTCATTCTTTTGTATAAGGCAAAAGAGGAAAGGAAGAACTAACTCTAAAAGAGTTGGATTCTTTTCCTTATAGAAAAGCCACATCAAATTGATTGAAGTTGGACCTTGTGAAAGATGTTGAGTGTGCATGGATGTGGAACTAGATATGAACTGGAAGCAAAATCATGCAAATTTTGGTGTAGAAGAGTTGATTGACCTCTTTGACTTCTTGACTCCTATATTCTGCTTGAAGTGTACCCCAACTCAACTTGAATTGATCTTTTAAAAAAGACATGAAACTAATTAAAAATAAATTCCCAAAGCACTTTGCATGGAGTCTTCAACTTCTTGGGCGTACAAGGAAAGAAAGCCATTATTTTAGGACCTCAAAATACCCAAAATTGCATGAATTTAGCCTCAAAATCCCAATAACTTTAGTCACAACCATGTAGACTTATAAAATAGGCCTAAAATACTTGTAAGTGCATCAAAATTGAGCATAAAAAGGCATTTAATGTGTGAAAGCTCCTTTGCATGATAATAGGTTTGTGAGTTGTCTCAAGATAACTAGGTCTTTATCAAGGTTTTTCCCTTGTCTATATTGTCTAATGGATCTTAGTAAATATTTTTCTGTTTAGGTCAAAGTGATTGTGAGAGTTTGAAGCCACTCAACCTATCATAAGCATCTAGCATGACTGAATTCATACATCACACCCATCAACTAGGACTACATTGTGACTATCATTTCTCATTTGTTCTGAAGACACTATCCATCTGATGTATTTAATCTACCCTATCAAGCATTTAACACTACCCTTATATTGGATGTCATAATAGTCCTACTCTTCACCTACAAGGTGACCTTGTAAATGGCGAGTATTACTCTTTTTGGTTAACTACCCTTTTCATTAATTGATGCCTTGATTTGATTCTCTAAAGCTTTCCCTAGGTTTTCATGAACCCATTTATTTCCCCTTTGAATAAACCTTTTATGGGGGTTACTATTTTTATGGTTGTCATGCATGTCTTCTTAATTGACCATAGCTCCTCATCTTGATACCATATTTTAATAGTAGGCATGTGTTTGTCTCTTGACTTCATTATGCATGTTATTTAAACCATCATTGCCTTTTTTAACTAATTAATTCAATTCACTCTAGGTTTGATGCTTTTATTGTGGACCGCCCCTTCATAGTATGCTTTAACTATCCTTAAAACCTTCTCAAGTACTCCATTTCATTATTTGAACTATGCCCTTGTACCTTGTAGCAGAACACAACTACTTGCAAGATTGTTTTGTATTTAGTTCTCAACATCACAGTAATTCTATTCAAATTCTCTCCAAACACCAACTTTTCCACATCCTTTTTGATATATGATTGTCTATTTGTATTTCCTTTTGGATTTCCATAATGACTGTAACCCTTATTGTCTTTCTCAGTTTCTTTAAAACCCTCTTGAAACTTCCCTTAATGTACTATAGGTGGGTTTCTTCTTTGCCCCTTTTTTATCATCAACCTATCCTTCATGAACCTATGACTACCCTTTATGGATGATAAGTATTGTTCTCTAAGGCTTGTGATTGTCATGATCCCTTCTCCCTATCTCTAGGTTTATGTATTTAACATTTCAGGATTGGAACATGATTGTCCCTTAAATTCATTTTCTTGATGTTTTGATGACCACTTCACATGATAAGTTGGGTGATTGTCCTCTCACATCTTTTGTGCATATACATCTTTCAATTTCCCATTATATGCCACTTAACTATTGGAAAAACAAGAATAGATAACTGAGAGGGGGGGTGAATCAGTTGTCACATAATTTAAAACTTATTCAACCTTATTAACCTTTAATATCAGATATGATAATTCACAGTGAAAGCATGAAGCAACAACACATTAGAAACATGAGAACACCAAGATTTTATATGTGAAAACCCTGTTAGGGGAAAAACCATGATGGAGGTTAATCCACAAGATTATACCCTATAAAAAGTATAATGAGAATGAATAAGGAATGCACATGCATTCAGGCACACTACCTAGAGCTCACTACTCAAATGGGAAGGCTCACTGCCTTACAAAAGCATTCATATTAAAACCATCTGAAGAATATGAACTGATAAATTAGCTTCTACAAAAGCCTGATCATAGTTCTGGTTAAGCACATAAATCCTTCTTCACACTTCGCTCAATCTTCTTCACTTTGCTCTACAATCAAATGATCTGATCTTTATTCGCACATTTCGCATTCACACTTCTCATATATTCATTGAGCACACCTCGCACACACTTCAAAATGAAGAAACAATCTCTCTTATATATCTTCTACATGGAATTACATCAGCAACTCTATCAACCAAAGATAAAAGAAAAAATTACAAATTGTCGAACCAATTCATGAACAAATCTCAATGTACACCAACCGTAGTAGGTCACATCATAATGAGGTCCTAAATAAACTTCCTTGAACACACAAAAAATTAATGAATTAATCCACAAGGATCCACAACACGCTACAACCATCATGTCGGCCAAGAACATGAAAACCTGAACACACAATGGAAAAATCTCTGATCACGATCACACCAATCAACACGAACATGCAACAAGGATAGAGCACAATCTAGAAACATCAACGATCATCACAAGAGCATACACAACAACTAGATTTATCAGAATCACATTCTCTTCTTCTAGAAACATCAACTATAGTAACAAAATAACTATAGGAACACATAAACACACAACTTGCACAAATATTGGTGCACAATTCTAAAACTTCCAGAGTATAAACTAGATAGGATAAAAAAACACTTTAAATCACAACCTATGAATACAAATATACTAAATTTTCCACCACACTGAACTTCATAGATTCATAGACAACCTGCAACATATTTATTATAATTTTCTCAATATCCTCAACATATACAACCTTCAAATCATAAAATTCTAATAGTGTTGACATCAATGACAACCAAATATTAGCAACATAACCACAAAATCCAATAATCTCCCCCTTTGGCGTTGATGGCAACACATGATGTGAAAAAATACCATCAACATAACTAACATACTCTTATTCTCTTCCTTGCATCTCCCTTTTCGTTATTGCTCTTCTCCCCCAAGGTTTTATGTTCTTCTCCCCAAAGTTTTGCACATTGTTCTTCTCCCCCTTTGGCATAAATGGAAAAGGTAAACAAGCTCTAAACCACATATCTGAATCATCTGACTACTCCCCCTAAGTAGCAACCACCACAACATCAATCCGGAACAAGATATGACTATGAGTGCATGGATTGATTGAAAGACTTGCATCTTAGTTCAGATTAGGAGGGGAAATCACCCCCAACTTGCTTCTGAGATACTCAAAATTATCCTTAGGCAATGGCTTAGTAAATATGTCTACAATCTATTCCTTAGTAGGCACATAGTCCATTCTGACTTCTTTATCACTCACTTTGTCTCTCAAAAAGTGATATTTGATAGGTATATGTTGTGTCTTTGAATGCAACATTGGATTCTTAGAAATGTTTATTGCACTTGAGTTGTCACAAAATATAGCAATAGGCTCATCATACTCAATTCTGATATCTCTCAGCATCTGCTTCATCCATATTACTTGAGTATAATTGTTTGCAACAACAATATATTCTGCCTTAGTAGTAGATAGGGAAATGGAATTTTTCTTTTTACTTAACCAAGACACCAACTTCTTCCCTAAGAAGAATTCACTACCACTGGTACTTTTTCTATCATCCACATCTCCTACCCAATCTACATCAATAAAGGCACTCAAAGTAAGATCATCATATTTAGGATACCAAAGACCAAAGTCAACTATCCCTTTCAGGTATCTGAAAATTCTCTTCACAACAGTCACATGAGATTCCTTTGGATCAGCTTGATATCTAGTAACCATGCATACAACATTCATGATGTTTGGTTTGGTTTGGTCCGAGTCAAATAGAGTAATCCACCAATCATTGACCTATATCTTGTTTGATTTGCTTTAGGAGAATCATCATTCTATGTTAATTTTCATTTGGTTACCATGGGTGTACCAACTGGCTTTGAGTCTTCCATGCCAAAAAATTTCAGTAACTCTCTTACATATTTGGACCGAGATATAAAAATTCCATCATCTAGCTGAGTAATTTGCAATCCTAAAAAGAATTTCAGCTCTCCAATCATAGACATTTCAAATTCACTTTTCATTTCATCAATAAACTTCATACATAAGTCGTCACCACCTTCAAAAATAATGTCATCAACAAAGACTTCAATAATCAACTCTTTATCCTGATCCATCTTGAAATATAGATTACTATCAACAGTACCTTTATTAAATCCAAGCTTCAACAAGTATTTATCCAATCTAGCATACTAGGCTCTAGGGGCTTGTTTGAGTCCATACAATGCTTTCTTCAAATGACAAACCATATTTTCTTTATCAGTCAGTTGAAATCCATCTAGTTGCTCAACATATACTTCTTCTTCTAACTCACCATTAAGAAATGCTCACTTTTCATCCATTTGATAGACTTTGTAGTTCTTAAAAGTAGCATAAGCAAGAAATAATATTACAGCTTCAATTCTAGCAATAGGGGCAAAGGTTTCTTCAAAATCAATACCTTCCATCTGTGAGTACCCTTTACATACCAGTCTTGCTTTATTTCTGACCACTTCACCTTGTTCATTCAACTAATTTCGAAAGACCCATTTGGTTCTAATCACATTTTTATCCTGAGGTCAAGGAACAAGAGTCCATGTACCATTTTTCTCTATCTGCATTAGTTCTTCCTTCATTACTTCCATCCAATATTCATATTTACATGCTCCATTGACATTGTTGGGATCAGTCTTGGAAATTAGACAATACTCTTCTGCAATTCTTCTTTTTTTCTACACACCTTTGTTCTTATCTCCTATAATCTGACTTTCAGAATGATTTAGCTTTACATACCTCAGAACTTTAGGATTCTCTCAAACTTCTGGTTCTTCTGTTCTTTCTTCTGCACTTCCACTAGCTTCTCCTTCTTGATTCTCCTGATTCATCGAAACAATTTGAACTTGATTCTGTGTCTGCACATTCTTTCCATTATCAGTACTATCATGTTGGTCATCTGAATCATATTCACAATATCTAGATGATCTAGCAGTTTCTTCATCAACTTTGACAATGTTATCAAAATTCACATGACACAGCCTCCTATGCCATAACCAGCTTACATCAACTTGAGCAATTAAGCAACTTTCACTAGCAGCACTCAGGTGAAAAATATTACCTCTTGTCTTTGTACCTGAAGCAATTATATTTCCAGAACTTCCCAATATCCCACATTTTCCATCTTTAAACTGAAGATTGTATCCCTTGTCTACCATCTTTCCAACACTCAATAGGTTATGCTTCAATCCTTCAATATAAAGGACATCATCAGTATTATATTTACCACCAAGAGAAATAGTGCCTCTACCACAAACCACACCAGCATTGTTATCTCCAAATCTTATAACACTATTATCACATTTCTCCAAGCTTAGAAACTTGCTTTTGTCACCAGTCATATGATATGAGCATCAGTTGTCAATCACCCATTCATCCTTTTCTTCAATTTTGGATGCAAGATCTTTCTCAATATTCTTATCACTAGCAGATTCAATGGACACCGTACCAGTTTCCTTGATATAAATGAATACCCATCCATCTTGATTTCCATTTTCTTTATCAAATTCATCATCAGTAACACCTTCTTCAACATAATAACATTTCTTTTGAAATTTAGGCTTATCAGGTTTGAACCTAGGAACTCTTTCAGGACACCTTGATGCAAAATGACCTATCTTATTGCAAGAGAAACATTTAATAGGAAACTTTCCTTTGTACTTACCTTGACCTCTGGCTTCTCTTTTCACAAGCAATGCTTCCGGCTCTTCTAACTCTCTTTCTTCATCTTCAATCTGTTTCATATCATCTTCATACTTGAATGCCTTTCTTGAACTTTCTCCCGAATCATATCTCTATTGGTTTCTTCCAGATACAGTAGCTTTGAATGCAGATTTTGTCTTAGCATTAGATTCACCAAATTCACTCAATTCAAAGGCAGCAAGTTTACCAATCATCATATCTCTTGTTACATTTGTTATTGTCGCGAGTTCTTCAATAGCACGAGCTTTCATTTTGTAAGAAGTAGACAATGATCTGAGCACTTTAGCAACAATCTCTTCTTCATCCAAAATTCCATTGGCACATCTAATACCCATCACTAGTTCATTCACTTTTTGCATGAAAGAAATGATGTTTTCATCTTCACTCATTTTCAAGTTTTCCCACTTACCTTTCAGAATCTGTAGCTTAGCAACTTTCACTTGTGCATCTCCTTCATACAATGTTTCTAGCTTCTTCTAGATCTTATATGTTTTCTTCATACCTATCACATTTTCCATGTTTGAATCTGTCAAAGAAATCAATAATGCTTCTATAGCCCTGGTATTTGTTTCAGCTTTTTTGATCTTATCAAGAGTAGAGGGACTATTTTGAGGAATAATATATCTATTCTTTGTAATCTTCTAGAAGGGATCACCAATGTACTTCAAATGACACTCCATTCTGACCTTCCACAGAGAGTAGTTTGTTCCATCAAATCTGGGACTATCCTTCTTGTATGATGCCATCTCAGATCATCTCAACTTGTTAAGCTTCTTCAGAGGAACTTGCTCTAATACCAATTGTTGGAAAAACAAGAATAGACAAATGAGAGTGGGGGTGAATCAGCTGTCACAAAATTTAAAACTTATTCAACCTTATTAACCTTTAATATCAGATCTGATAATTCACAGTGAAAGCACGAATCAACAACACATCAGAAACACAAGAACATCAATATTTTATACGTGGAAACCCTATTAGGGGAAAAACCATAGTGGAGGTTAATCCACAAGATTATACCCTATCAAAAGTATAATGAGAATGAATAAGGAATGCACATGCATTCAGGCACACTTCCTAGAGCTCACTACTCAAATGGGAAGGCTCACTGCCTTACAAAAGCATTCAGATTAAAACCATTTGAAGAATATGAACTGATAAATTAGCTTCTACAAAAGTCCGATCATAGTTTTGGTTAAGCACAAAAACCCTTCTTCACACTCTGCTTTGCAATCGAATGATCTGATCTTTATTCACACATTTCACATTCACACTTCTCTTATATTCATTGAGCACACCTCACACACACTTCAAAATGAAGAAAAAATCACTCTTATATATCCACTACATGGAATTACATCAACAACTCTGTCGGCCAAAGATAAAAGAATAAATTACAAACTATTGGCCTAATTCATGAACAAATCTCAATGCGCACCAACTGTAGTTGGTCACAGCATAATGAGGTCCTAAATAAACTTCCTGGAACATGCCAAACATTAAATAATTAATCCACAAGGATCCACAACAAGCTACAACCATCATGTCGGCCAAGAACATGAAAACCCGAACACACAACGGAAAAATTTCCGATCACGATCACACCAATCAATGCAGACGTGCAACAAGGATATAGCACAATCTAGAAACATCAACATTCATTGCAAGAGCATAGACAACAACTAGATTTATTAGAATCATGTTCTCTTCTTCTAGAAACATTAGCTACAGTAACAGAATAACTATAGGAACACAAAAACACACAACTTACACAAATCTTGATGTGCACCTCTAAAATTTCTGGAGTATAAACTAGATAGGCTCAACAAAAAACCCTTTAAAGTGCAACCTATGAATACAAACATAGTGAATTTTCCACCACACTGAACTTCATAGCTTCACAGACAACCTGCAATATATTTATTATAGTTTTATCAATATTCTTGACATATATAGCCTTCAAATCATAAAATTCTAATAGTGTAGACATCAATGACAACCACATATCAACAACATAACCATAATATACAACATTAACACCTTTTGCCTAATCTACCCCTCATTTTGATCTAATTATCTCATTTTCATGATTTTAGTGGAGGACTATTGCATTACTTGTTTCAATTTTAAAGACTATCCCCTTTATCTAAAATTTCCTTTGACAATCTTATCTTTGAAACTACCCCACTGTCAAATTTATAAAAGTCATAAGCTCTATCCCTTCATTGATATCCTACTATCCTTTGCATATTTCCTTTCTTGCCTCATTCTAACGAACTTTGATACTCTTAAGGCTATCCTATATTACTTCTCATTTCCCTCCTTTTAAGATATTTGGAATGATTATCATGGCATTTAAAGACCTTCCCTTTTTATTGCATTTCCATACTCATTTTGGTGCTTACTATACTTTGATTTTGATAATAGGACTGTCTTTTATAGTCTAAAAACTACCTTTTTCTTTTTGTTCATAGTTCCCTTCCATATTAACATTTTCTTCCTCTTCAATTTCATCCTCCTAAGTAGGATCCTCTTCACCTATGAAGCCCCTTAAAACCTTGTCATTTGATTCTTGATCTCTTGATTCAAGTCCACTCCCCTTCATTTCCATTTCTTTTGTATATAAGAAATCCTGCTACTCTTAAGATGCTACTTATTTGACTGACCAATCAAGTTGTGTGCCTCTAGAAGCCTAACCATTTGATGCCTTGATATGGGTTTTATAAGAAAGATGCCAACACCCGCAACAATAAACTAGTTTCTACCACTATCCAATGCATTTCTAGTTAATCCCACAATTGGAACTTTTAAGCCCATAGCCCTTAGCTCCTTAGTTGCCTCTCCATCTTTAGTTATAGATTCACAAAGCTTAAAAGGCATCATCAATGAGAATGTACTCCCATTTTTTCAAAATATTGTCATTGTGATGGATTATTGTCACTCTTTGAGGACTGCCATGTTTTTCAAGGATTGTCATGCTTTTGTAGGTCTACAGCTTTACATCTTCATAATGTATTGGACTACCCTCTATATCTAGTTGCCACTATCCTTTGGACTTGTTTTTCTCCTTTCTCTACCCAACAATCCAAAGACTACCTTCATGATTTATGCATGTGCTCCTTGAATGATCCTTTGTGAATATCTTTGAGGTGTCTTCTATGAAATGTATTGTGACAGTATTTATGATTTTTTTTTCATATGTTTAGATATCAAAGATTCCACTATGCATTAACAATGAGGATTTTCCTTTTTGAAACTAACATTTTTCATATAACTTTATTCCTTTGATTGTCTTATTGATAAGATATTATGCCTTTTATCCTTCCTTGATGACTTTACTATATCTTTACCTTCTAGGTAACCAGTTGTCCATTAGAAATTTTGCATGCACATTCGATAGTATCATTGTCCCTACTTTTATAAAGAAACTTTTCCCTTGTGTTGGTTGCCCTTCCTTTTTTTGTGCTTTATCCTTCATTGTGTCACTTTGACCATCTTCTCTGCTGAAGATTTTGTTTGTTCTGGTGCATGTTTCTTGTGAATTAGATCTCATAATCCATAGATATATCCATATTCTAAATGAGAGGGATAATCAATATATTGTCCAAGCAGTTGTCGAATCAACTGTATAATGAAGATGAGACTTTGAATTTAAACATGGAGCAATGATATCTTTAATATAATATGAGAATCTTTTCCAAAGATTCCCTCCTCTTTTATGGAGGTTTGTAGTATTGTTTGGACCCCTTCCCTCTTTTTTCATGGTGCAAAAAGGACCTTTACAAGGGTTGTAAAGATCTTGACTGTGTTCAAACCCACACACTATGCAACACAAAAGAAGAACATGAGCTTAAAGGGAAGTATATATACCTCTTTAATGGAACCTATATGACACCTAATGAAGAATCCTATCATTTGGAGACTCAAAAACTTCTCCTGAAAACCTAGTTGTTTGATCAATCTTCAAATATTCATGTAAGCTTCATCAATCTTTAGTTCTAGCAAAAGATGGAAACACAACTCCTCCTTCATGTGATGTATTTTGTAGACTACCTTTTTCCTCTATTCTTAGTGCTCAACTGAGAGTTTTCTTTTTTTATTTTCATGCAAACTCGTGTTTTTCTCCAAGTTTGGTGTGGGAAAACTTCAATTTTTATTTTTTGGCATGGATACTCCATTCTGGAGGAATAAGGTTAAGTTTTACCTTTTTAATCAAAATCTTTTAATAAGACTTCAATAAAAGATTAATGTCCTTCCTTTTGATAAAAAGACTTAAATGTTTGATTAATTAAATCAACCATTTTGGAGAGCACTTTAATTTTTTAAAATATTACATGACATTTAATATTAATAATATATTAATAAAAATAAAAATATATATTAGCATTAATAATATTATTAATATATAAATTGGCTTTACGTATTCTAACTTCTTTGCATCCCTCCATTATTGAAATGAAGAATGTTTGCTAGTGATGTCCCTAACATGACTAATTATGGTCTCTATGTTTGGTGTGACTGATTGTAAATGTTGATGGTTATGGTATCTCTTAGCAATGTTTCTCAATTAAGTAATATATTTCAATTAGGTCTTGAATTGGAGGGTTTGTTGGAGGAAGGTTTGGTGGAGGAGAGTTTTGTGGAGGGTGGTTTGCCAAATCTTGATCCATTTAAACACTATTATACATTATTTTTTTAAAAAAAAACATCATTTCAAACTAATTCCTAAAATCTCTATAAAATAATCTAATATATTTTTTAAAAAATGTATAAAACAAAATCAAACATTTAAATGTTTGATTATTTCAAACTTGAGATGGAGTACGGAAGAAGGAGCACGCGGTCTGGTGTTTTGAATTCTACAACGGTTGTGGAAGGTGACAATGAATATGATGAGGATGATGTGTGGTGGGCATTTGCTACTGGAGGATGTGAAGTTGTGGGCATTGCTTAGTTGGTTTCTACTATTGGGGGATGCATGTGATTCATTGTTTTTGGTGGCACGACCCCTCTTTCTATTCCTACATCTCCTTTTCTTCCTTCAGACTGTGTTTGTGTTGCCTTTGGGTTCCTACTTGGCTCATTTGGTCCTCTTTGGGAGGGTTCTTGTCCTTCTCCTCTTGCAGTCTGGGGTGCCTTAGATCTTTTGGTTTCTCCTGATCTGCGGTTGCTTCCTATTGTGGTTTGTTGGGGGATCTTGTTGCTTCTATTGCAACTAGAGAGTTCGTTTATTTTCTCTAGGGTTATAGTGGTAGCTTTGTATTTGGATTGGCCTTTTTATGGCCCTAACCAATGTGTTAGGGTGGCTTTCATTCTTCTCATGATGGCCCATTTGTTGGATCCTTTCATCTTGGGCCCCTCTTGCTTCGTTGTTCTTTCTTGGCTGTGGGTTGTTCTGGATGTTGTGTGTTGTTTCTCACTTTTGGTGTGGATACCTATTGGCTAAGGGCTCTAGTCCCTATTCTTTGGTTGCCTCTTGGGGTTGGTTTTCCCCTTGATATTGAGCTCCCTTTGTTCTTGGGCCTCAAGGGTTTTCTATTAGTGGAGATGGTGGCTTGTATTTTTTTGATAGCTTGTGTTGGGTCTTCTTGCAGGGTTGGTGTTGTTGGGGCTTCGATGGAGGCTTCTTGGCTAGAATCTAGGTCCTCTGTTGGTGCTTTGATTTTACACTTTTGGTTGTCTAGATTGCTTCTAATTTTTTTCTTGATAACCCAATTTTATCTGTTGTTCCTTTGGCTTGGGAAGTAGCCTTCCTATTTTGTTAAAGGGGCTTCTCTTTGCTTGGTGTCATGCCCCTGCTGGGTTTTTCTATTGTTTTTGTTTCTTCAGGGGATGGATTTCTCTGGGCTAGTGTGGTCTCTTCATAGGGTCTGGTTATGGTTGATTCCTTGGGAGTTAGTTTATTTGTTGGCTCTGGAGTGTATGTTGTGGGTTGACTTGTTCTTTAATTCTAGTTTCTTGTTTCCATCTCTTCCAAAGCCTAAGGTTATTGCAATTACTTGTCCTACTGGAGTGGTTTCTTTTGGTTGGACTCTATAGATGGTCGCTTCTCTAGAGGTGAAGTTTTTTCTTGTTGAGGTAGAGCCCGCTCCTATTGAGGTGGAGTTGTTTGTTGTTGGTCCAGTGGAAATTTATTTTCTCTATTGATTGTTCTTGTTGAGGTGGAGTTGGTATGAGTAGGATTTGGGGTGCTTTGGTAGTTTTATTTCTCATGTATTCCTCCCCTGTAGAGGGGGTGCCTACCCTATGGAGGTGGATTGTGGGATGCTTTTTTAGTTTGGATGGAGCTGAAAGATTGTTGTTGCTTTTCAGTCTTATGTATTCTTGGGTTTAAGGTCCCTACCAAAACCTAGCTCTCTCTTGGGTTCAAGGTCCTTGAAAAACCTAGTTGAGGGTTTAAGGTCCCATGTAAAACTTTATTGTATTTGGTTAAGGGATTTTGGCCCCTTCTTCTCCTTTGTGCAGACTGTGTTATCCTACTAATCTTTTAGTGTTGTTGTTGATTGGTTGATGATGGGTTATGGTTCATCTTTGATGCATCATGAAATTCTTAGATAGGGTTGCAGGTCCCTTAAAAAAAATTATGTAATGGGTTTTGAGTCCCATCAAAACCTTCTTTTCCCCATAAAAAAAACCAAGGTCTTATAAAAAATGGATTGCAATACCATTTTCTATGATAGTGGTGTGGGGAACATCATACCAAAAAATGATATAATTAATGATAAAAATTTCTATCTATTTATTGTTGATGTAGGTCAATGGAATGAATTTTATCCACATTGTAAAGTACTCAGTGGAGGTGATAATGAATTTTTAGTTGTTATATGAGGTGGGATGAATTTTATGTATGAGGTTGATTCTCCATTGTGAAAAGGACAAAGGAATGGTAATTAGTTACAAATATTGAGCCAGTACCTGAAATAGATCTTCATGTTTTTGATACTAAAGGCATTTCTTTGCAAATTGATTTGCCTCTTAATCCATAATAGACAAATAGTATCCAATTACCAGTAACTTCTTAGCAAGGGTAGGACCACTATAATGTGACTCACAAACACCTCCATGGACCTCATGTAGGACAATTTTATCTTCTTCCAAATTTAAACATCTAAGTATGTTACCATCAAGACTCTTTCAATATAGAGTATCACCAAGGATAATAAAGTAGGATGAACATTAGATGAAGGTTTTATTTTGATTACAAATTAGATTGTATAGAATAGTATTATTATTAAGGTAAGCATATATATATCGTGATATTATGGGGAATAAGGACCAACCATTTTACACACGAGTTTCAACTTTGGGACATTAAAATAAGGAACCATAATTTTTCCACTAGAAATTCACTTCACTAACTATTGTGAGGCATATCTAAAAGAGATAAAATAGTTTCCATTGCATCTACAATTTTATTATTCAATATTTTTATTTGTTCAAAAAAGATATATTGGAAAAATAATGCTTGAAACTTTCAACCATTCACTTATATGGTAGAAACATATTGTACTTTTCCTAGTACTCATCATTAACTTGTCTGATAACTAGTTATGAATATCCATAAAATTTAATCTCTTTGATGTGCCAAAGGATTACCATTTCAAGTCTTGTTACAATTTAGGATCTTAGGATACTAACCATTTTAAACAAAACCTAAAATAAATAAAATTATAAGAATCATACAAGCATAGAATTTACACATTACACAAGATATACATGGCAGGGGGGGGGCTTTTGGGTAAAAAAACCCCATAAATCATAATTTTATTTAAACACTTACAATAATGATCCCCCTTTGTGTAAAAAAACCCCATAAATCATAATTTTAAAAAAATAGTGATAATAATGATCTATCATAACATAGACCAAACTTGGGGAACACTTCTCCATACTTCTACATGGACAATAATACCTCATGTGCATAGTGATATAATTTATTATAAAATCTCCGAATTCTATATCTCTCAAATGATAGAGAACCTCCTTAAATATAGGAGTAAGGGTGACATAATCGCTAAAGGAGTATTAGTCACACCTATTCAAAAACCACCATTCATAAATAATTCATAATCTAATAGTAATTAGACTATAACTATTTCAAATGGGATATGCTTAATAAACACATAATATATCAGGTTTTATAATCTTATATTGAAACAATATATAAATTTCATAATGGTATTGATCCCTAATAACATTATGTTCTAACACCCCCCTTATTAATAGGCGGGATTACATGTCAACTTCCATAAAATAAAAAATGAAGTACCCTAGTAACGTAGGTCTTCTATGACATTGATAAATAGGGATAGAAATATATGCCAAAATGAAGACCATGTATTCATGACTACATGAAATTCAATTTTTATTATTTATAATCTCAATATTTTAAAAATGATGTTATTTATGAGGTGTTATAAATATTTTTACTAGATCCCAGGTCTCCTCAAATCAACCTCACCCCAAGTTCATTACATGGTGCCTGTAGGACTTAACACAATGTGACCATAGGACTTATACATAAAATTCTTTTACAAGTGAAGGATTTATAGAGAATAATTTTAATAAATTCTCATAGGACTTATACATAAAATTCCTAATGGACTTGCTAATTCCTAGAGGTCTTATTTTTTTCCTATTAGGACTTGCTTATGCATGTTGGGACTTATATATGCCCAAAGGACTTATTAATTCCTAGAGGTCTTATATTTTTCCTACTAGGGATTTCTTATGCTAGGACTTACATTTATACATAGAATTCCTAATGGACTTGCTAATTCCTAGAGGTCTTATGTTTTGCCTACTAGGACTTGCTTATGCTAGAAAGACTTACATATAGGATTTATCCACTAGGTGGTGTCATTGGCATTCACACTCCCCCTCACTGGTATCACCTTTCACCAATTATTGATTTGATTTTGGATAATTTTTCACTGCACATACAAATACTTTCTCTTGAATAGAACTAGAGATAAATTTTATGATAGAATACTTGCACTTGAGTGAGGTTCCCATGATCTTCAATGTGTTTTTCTCTTTTTGGAAATGAGATTCTTTGGTAAGAGTGAAATAACGCCACTTAGCATATAATAAAGTCATATTTTTACAAGTATTCATTTAAATATCTTCCATAAATTTTCAACACCACATTGATTCTTCAAGAGTTACTTTTGTATTTTGGGTTTTTATTAAAAACCATAGAAGATAGCTTTCTTAAAATTATTCCACCATCCATGTAAGAGAACCTACACCATTTATTTTGAATGCACAATTTATAGTAGACCTCCTATAAATGGAATAACCATCATAGTCAATAACATAATACTTAAATAAAGATGATTATGGGTGTAGAAGGAAAAATATATTTTTATATGCTTTTGTCATTTTCCAATGAGAATATATTATTCCTCATAATTATAGGATATAATAATTTTGATTGTAGATCATTAGCAAGGAGACAAAAATAGATTTTCATGAACATAAGTATGAATAATTAGTCATGTTTCTTCCAAGGAAAAAAATAGTCATGGTACTAAACATATAGTAATGATCATAAAGTAATGAAGCAACAAGTTAGTTATTATTTTTGGGGTTTACTCCCCAAATAATTTTACTAGGGTGATAGCCACCCATTATAATATTTAATACACAATGTTTTTTTTTCATAATAATATGGTCAAAAAGTGGATCAAATACAACATAGAGTAACAAATATCTTTGATCTCCAAAAAGAACTAGAGGTTTGTAAGGTTATTTGACAAGTGGCTAGGAATTTTTGTTTGAATTTTGTGTAAATATTAGTGAGAATTTTATCAATTTTAAATTTACTAATACATATTTACTAGCCTTTACATCCCTTAGATAAATATTTTATCCTCCATTTATGGATAACTAGATGAATTTTATAATTATCACTATAATAGCTTGATATAAAAGCATATGAATGATAGAAATATGTTTTAATCAATTATTCTACAAGAAAGAATATTATCAATACAATATAATGCTCAACCTTCATAGAATTCCTCTTGAAGGGAAACTTGGTTCATCTTAGAAAGAGCATCTGAGATTAGTAAGTATCTTCAGTAACATTCATTTCTTTAGAAAGCCTCAAAAAACACATATTACTATGCCATAAAGAGGAATCCGACATAGTTCATTTCTCACCATTAATCCTTAGAGGAAAGTTCATGCAATTTAAGATCTTTCAAGATCAACCAATTTCAACAAAATGCATTAAATAGATTCTACAAAAAAAATCTTTAAACATGTAAGATGGAACAAAAGACATGAACACAAATATTTCCATGGGGAAAACCCTTACGGGTAAAAATCCCCACACTTAAAACACATAGATCCATTATATTATTCAACAACCAAATACACAGTTACAATATAATTGCAGGCTCTAAGCCTTTACATAGAGATTTACATCTTGTTCCATCTGGAGAAAATCTAGTAGTACAACCCCTTTGAATCCAATCTCCTCTCATGGTTCCAATACACTACTACATTACATACATACTTCTCAAGAATTATCCAAAAAATGTCATTTCAACTTTCAAACCAAACGAATGGTCACAAAAAAACTTAACCATCACCTCGATGAAGTCCTATCGGAATGTCGAAGGGACATGAAACCATGTCTCTCTAAATTCTCATTGTCACCCTAATACACCTATCGCTTCATCCTATCAGGATGTCGAAGGGACCATGATCAACGTCCCACCAATATCCATCATTCCCTTTGATGAAGAGATCATGCCTTCCATTGAAATATTGAAGGGACAAGCCTCAAGGTCTCACTGATATCGTATTGTCTCCTTGATACAAATCCATCAAAATATCAAAGGGACTGCAAAATAGCTCCCTCTGACATTGTAATGTCTCCTCGATGAAGCTATCAGGATGTCAAGGAGACTATCCACTAAGTCTCACTAATATGTTATTTTCTCTTCAATGAAGCTATATTTCATGCGCATGTATCAGAGCTAGTGTTTTTGGTTCTGGGTATTCCTTCTGTGAAGATTTCTTAGTCTAGCAAGCTTGAGGAAATATGAATGAATCAACTGAAGATTTATCCTTTGGTGAGTGGAAGTTCTTTCATTTTTTGTTTTAGTTTCAAGAGACAATACACAACTTGAAGGCTGGTGAAGATGAAGAAAATGGAGTTGGTCATATTGAAATGATGTGATTTGAAGCTCGTAGTTGACAATGGAATAAGCTTGATGCATGGGATGGGATTTTTTTCTTTGTGGTTGTGTTGCAAAAAATATTGAGTATTGAGTATTTGTGTGAGAGGCTCCCTGATGATATGGAGAAGCTTGGGTTTTTCTTCAGCTATGGAGTAATGTGCTTATGTTGGGTTTTTTTTTCCTGGTATTAGAAGGCATTGTTTTTGTTACCCTAATTGCATGTAGGCTATGGAGTTGATCATTGGATGATCTAGAATCTCCCTCAATAGCTTGTCTACCTCAGATGCATGTGCATGTTGGTGGTTGTGTAGTTGACTTGAAACGATCTTGGAGTTCCTGAACCATTTTTCCCTTTAATGGATACTTTGTACTTGCATGTCTCAGACTCATGTTCCTTGGGTCTAAGGGTTTTATAGATTTTCATAAAAAATCTATGGTTATGGTCATCTATGATAATCCATTATTTTGGTTTAACCATTATTGTGTTTTGTTTATTTTATTATTTTAGACTTTTGAGTCTTCTAGATGTGAAATGGGTGTGGTTGCGCATGGGTGTTTTTCAAACATAGTGGTTTTGTAAGTTTTACATGCTCAAGATAAAACTTGTGATTTTGTGGATCTACGGTTAAGCTATTTTCTAGACCCTAACTTTTGGGGTGTTACTAGATAAGATAGTTGTAGTTTTGCATGCATGCTTTGTGTATGGTATGAGGAGGTGAGATTCTTTCTCTGCATGGGAGTGTTGGTACATGATTAGTCACGTAACATTTTTATGGTGATGCTTGGTGGATTCCTTAACTATGTTGCTCGTTGTGGACATGATTAGAAAATGGATTTGAGTTTGATCTAGTGTTTGAGTCATGTTGTCTACATGGTTATTCTCTTTGAGATCTTAGTTTTTTAGTTTCCAATGTGATAGTGGTACTATCTATATTAGTTCTTTTAAGTTTACTATCTCTTCGATGAAGCTATATTTCCCTCCTAATCGCTTCCCATTAACCTCTAATAGTTCACACTATATTTTTGTATCCCATCCTATCCCATCCCATTAATCTCTACTAGTCTATCCTATGTTCTATTATCCCCTTCTATTCCCATCCCATTACCCTCTCCTATTTCACCCTATGATCCATTGTCCCATCTTAGTCTTGTCCCATTATCTTCCCCTAATTCACCCTATGTTCTTTTATTCCCTCCCAATCCCAACCCATTAATATCTAATAGTTTACCCTATGTTCTACGATCCCCTCTTGGACCATCCCAATAATCTCTACTAGTCCATTCTATGTTCCATTATCCCCTTTGACTCCCATCCCATTGTAGCCCCTATTATTTCACCATATGCTCCATTATCCCCTCTTGGTCTTGTCTTTGTATCCCTTCTATCCTATACCACCTCCATCCAAATTTTATCCTATACACATGTATTGTTACAAGAAATATTTCCTTCCACTCATTATTGACCAACTCTCTTCTCCATTATTGCTACAACCTTAACAACCAACTTCATGTGCTATAGTCAAACCCTAGACACGTCCTAATTCATCCTATGTTCCATTATCCCCTCTTGGTCTTGTCCCATTCTCCCCTCCTAGTCTCGTCCCATTATCCCCTCCTCATTCACCCTATGCACTCATCTATATCTTCACAATTATTGACATCATCTCGCTTAAAATATAGGACACTTACATCTAGTATTCCATATTTCCAGACAAGAAGAATATGATTGTTCATCCTGGGTACTGTTCCAACAACCACTATTATTGATCTTGCAAGAGGATGCATGATTTGGGCTATTCTTGTGATAAATAATAATGAGTTCACTTGAAGTCTGCAAATATAGCTTCTCATTGTCATACTTATGCTATCATGGTGACTGCAACCTTTGTTTGCATCCTACTCATGAGTTACCATTTTTCCTTTGTCACTTATAGTCATGATCATTGTCCTTGTATCGATTTTTTTTAACATTGGGGCGTAAGGGTGCATGTTTATGTATATGGATTTGGATGCCCTATATGAAGCATGATATTTTAAAGCATGTCTCAAATGAAACTTCAACCATGATATCCACACCAATACCTCTATTACAATTATATTCAATAGAATTCATGTGTTTTATTATGCACTAAGAAAGTAGCACACAATGAGATTCATACATGTGTATCAATACTTTAAGGCAGTCCTAATCATCATCATCCCTATATCATCCTCATATCATCCCCATATCATCCCCATCCACCACCAGTAATTTTATCCTCACCTACTACTTCCATAATTATAAGGATTCCATGCTTACATGTCTCCTTGGAATTGGTTCTAAGATTCCATCCTTCGTACCTTCAATCCCAATCCATCTCCTCTTGGTTATCCTTCCCCTACCTTTGACAATAGAAACCAAGCCTTTAGCCAAAATTCCCCCTAGATCCTTTTCAAGGTCCTCATACTCATACTCAATTTACCAATACATGGAAGCTTACACCTCTATTCCACTTTTT
Organism: Sequoiadendron giganteum; assembly: GCA_007115665.2. Taxonomy (NCBI): domain Eukaryota; kingdom Viridiplantae; phylum Streptophyta; class Pinopsida; order Cupressales; family Cupressaceae; genus Sequoiadendron; species Sequoiadendron giganteum. Next base: position 417,203,044 of record CM021108.1, read on the forward strand.
CATATCCCACATCCTTAAAATCCACATCACCCCACTATTACCAAGCAAAGTCATCATATGTCTCTCATAATATCTTCCTCCAAGGGCTATTTGCAAAGGTGGTTGTTTTCCCATGCAAAAATAAAGTAGTAAAATCTTCCCATATCATGCATCCACCTTCATTACCCCCACATCAAGATAAACCCTAATACACTAAATATTATGAATCCCATAGCAATCCACTTATCCAAGTTGAAGAGTCTCTAAAACCTTCCTCCCTCATCACACCATCGATATCAAATGAACAATGTCCATCTCATAATCTAAAGCATGCTAACATATATTCCCCTCCATATAAACATCAAGGAAACCATTCTCCTCCATCATATGATCCCCTTCCATCTCATGATCCCATTTCCAATCAAGAAAAACATGTCCCTTCCATCTCAAGAGAAAGATATCCCTTCATCCTATTCTCACAATCCCCTCTCCCCCACTTCATCTAATGACATCCTTCCATGTCCAGATCAAAGTACCTCTTCCACTCTATTATATGATTTCTCTCAAAATGTGGTTTCAAAGTACACCTTACACCCCATCTAATGATCCTCTACCCCTCTTGATCAAAACACCCCTCCCTCTTCATGTCATGATCCCCATCCATCTCATAACCAAGACCACACTATACCATCCACCCCATCCCAGCATAATAGCATAGACAAGGCAATGAACTATTTGAAAAAATGCCTCAAAGAAATGTGGTCTTGTGGTTCCATGACCATGAGACCACCTTTCTTTGAGGAATTTTTTCAAATAGTTCACTACCTTTTCTATGCTACCACATTTTTCATACATGTCTACCAAAGCATTTAATAAAATAGTTTACTACCTTGCTGCTATGGATAAAATCTTGAAATAGGTGCTTTTGAACAAGCTATGGATAGGCAAAATAGTAAACATAATAGCAAGAAATATATAGTTCAATAAGTACTCAAAATTTTGTTGATTATCTCATACATTATAAGCCATGGCATACATCACTATTCTAGTTTTCATGATTGAATATTTTTTTTTTTAATTTTTAGATGATACAAGCAGAAACACCTCTTGATGTTGATAGGGAAATGGAGCATGGTGTATCTTCTGCAATAGATAGGTCAATGGTTCTCACGGAGGTATGAGGAAGATTAGTAAATTTTAAATTACATTCATTGTTATAGCTATGTATTATGGAAAAAAAAAGATTATTGATTTACAGTTTAATTCTTTTTGGATGGTTTCTATAGGACTTTGGTATGCTAGAGCCTGAGCATGTGGATCTTCTGATTGAGGAGAGAGATCATTTGGAGGCGGTAAGTGATTATTTTATAAAATATATCATTTTCTATAATGCAATTTATATATAGTAATGTATTTAATTTTTATTGTAACATTTGAAGCTTGATCAGGAATTAAATAGGAGGAGCAACCCTCGAGTCCAAAGTAAATGAGTGTCATACATATCTCCATCCCCTAACCAAAAAAGGCCACCCATCTATTTTCTTCATCTAGAGGGCAATGAATTTTGATTGGGTTCCTTTGTTCTATGCCTATATATCATTTTTAGACATATTTTGTATTGTATATACTTGAAATTGTATGCCTATATTGTATTATTATAAGCCTATATGGCTATTTTGTATATATTTTATACTTATATCAACATATATTGATGTATGCCTACATCGCTATTTGGTTAATACACATCATTTTTATTGATGGTATCCATATTTACATTATAAATCCATGCTTCAATAAATATTTTTAGATGCTTCACTTCAAATATTTAAAATCCAAGTGTTTTCCATGCACTCCTCTTTTCTATAATTGTAAAAATATAATAAAGTTTGAACATTATTCTCTTGTAAGATTATTGAACATTAAATCAATCATATGAATATAGTAATTCTTCATGCTTCATGCTTCACGTGCTTCACGGAGGAAATTCATGTGTATGCTTCATGCTACCTTGCTTCATGCTTCATGTGTATGCTTTGTGCTTTATATCATTGAGGAAGACATCTACCATTCCATAGTTTCTAAGTAATCACTCGTCGAAGTTTGCTACCCCTTTGGTCTCTTAAGAGACTTTGTTGGTATAATGTATCTCGTACTATTTCGACATGTTTGGGTGTGAAAAAATACCTTTCCTAGCATAAACCCACCCATCCAGATGTGTTGGAACAGTTAGTTTGATTGTATGACAAACATAATGAAAGTTACACCACTTTTCAACTTTAGACTACAAGCAACTGACCTATTTTCCATCAACTAAAAAACTCTTCACCTCGGTAAAATGACTTAGGGATATCAAAAAATGAGAGAGGTTATTGCAGAAGGACCCTATATGATCCCATAGCCTCGGATGGAATTTTTTAAGTGCCATAGTTTCCAAGTAATCACTCATTGAATTATGTTGCCCCTTTGCACTTTGGTCTCTTAAGAGACTTCACCAATACAATGTAGCTCAAATTGTTTTGACATGTATGGGAGTCAAACATGAACCTTTACTAGCATAAATGCACCCATCTATATGTGTTGGAATAGTTGGTTCATTTATATGGCAAACAAAATTAAAGTTACACCACTTTGCAACTTTACACTACATGTAACTAACTCGTTTTCCAACAACTGAAAACTCTTCACCATGAGAAAATGACTTAGAGCTATCAAAAATTGAGAGAAAATATTATAGAGGGGCCCTACATGATCCCATAGCCTTAGATGAAATTTTCATGACACGATTTTCGAGTAATCACTGATCAAAGTTTTATGCCCCTTTTCACTTTGGTCTCTTAAGATACTTCATTAGTACAATGTAGCTCAGATTGTTCCAACATGTTTGGGTATGAAACAAGACCTTTCCTAGCATGAACCCACCCATACAAATTTTTTGGAACATTCGATTTAGTCATATGACAAACAAAATGAAAGTTACACAACTTTGCAACTTTACACTACATGCATCTGACCCGTTTTCCTTCAATTGAAAACTCTTCACCACGGGAAAATGACTTTGATCTATCAAAAAACAAGAAAAGTTATTATAGAGGGGCCTACATGATCATGTAGCCTCAGTCAAAATGTTTCTAAGTTCCATGGTTTTTGAGTAATCGCTCATTGAAGTTTGTTGTCCCTTTGCAATTTCGTCTCTTAAGAGACTTCGTTGGTACAATGTATCTCAAACTGTTCAACATGTTTGGGTGTGAAAAATAACTTTCCTAGCATAAACCCACCCATCCAAACACGTTGGAATAGTCGATTCGGTTGTAGGATGAATAGAACAAAAGTTACATCACTTTGCAACTTTGTACTACATGCAACTAACAATTTTTCATCAACTGAAAACTCTTCACCATAGGAAAATGACTTAGAGCTATCAAAAAATGAGAGATTTATTGTAGAGGGTCCTTACATGGTCCTATAGCCTAAAAATAATTGTTTCTAAGTGCCACATTTTTTGAGTAATCACTCATCGAAGTTTGCTGCCCCTTTGCACTTTAGTCTCTTAAGAGACTGTTGGTGCAATGTAGCTCAGATTGTTTCAACATGTTTGGGTGTGAAAAAAGATCTTTCCTAGCATAAACCCACCTATCCAAATGTCTTGGAATAGTCAGTTTGGTCGTATGACAAACAAAATGAAAGTTACACCACTTTGTAACTTTACAATGCATGCAATTGACCCATTTTCCATCAACTAAAAAATCTTCACCACGGGAAAATGACTTAGATATATCAAAAAATAAGAGAATTTATTTTAGAGGGGCCCTATGTGATCCCATAACCTCATATGGAATGTTTCTAAGTGCCATGGTTTCTGAGTAATTGCTTGTTGAATTTCGTTGCCCCTTTGCACTTTGGTATCTTAAGAGAGTTCATTGGTACAATGTATCTCAGACTGTTTCAGCATGTTTGGGTGTGAAAAAATACCTTTCCTAGCATAGAACCACCAATCCAGATGTGTTGGAATAGTTGATTTAGTTGTACAATGAACAGAATGAAAGTTACACCACTTTGCAACTTTACACTACATGCAATTGACCTCTTTTCCATCAACTAAAAACTCTTCACTACAAAAAAATGACTTGGATCTATCAAAAATAGAGAGAGGTTATTATAGAGGGAACCTAAATGATGCAGAGAGGGGTGGAAACCTTCTCAAAATGGCAAACAAATGAACATCAATCCAAGTTTAAAGCAGATTCAAAAGATCTCATCAACATTCAACTTTGAGTATGACTGTCCAAGTAGCATATAGAACCGGTTTAAGGTATTTTTCAACCCAACTTCCAAAAACACTTCACAAACAAATCAGAGGATCAGATGCCCCTTTCAAGGTTATACAATATGTGTAAAAATTGATATTGACTCCTTTGGACCAAATCTGAGAACCAATAACGTACCCTTGTCTTAGGCTAGTGAATTAGCCCTCTTTTACAAATAAAATGTTCTTTAAACACCTGATCTTCCTAAAAAACCACAAACAGTCATTAATCATGATGAAAAATCACCAATTCCATGATTTTTTTTCCCATGCAAGGCCATTACCCTACTGCCCCCAAGAAACCCTCCTTAAACATGCAAAAACCAAGGGTTTTGATAGAAAACACAACTCCAAATCTTCCCAAATAAAAAAACTAGTCCAAACACCTCCTAATACCCCTGCACAAACATATTAAACACTCATAAGGCCTTTTAATTCCTTAGTTCTCAAAATCCCTACCTTAGTTCCTCTTTTTCATGTCAAAATCCACATTTCCCAACCTAGGGTATCACCTCCCAGCCCTATAAACACCTTGCTAAGACTCAAAAAATGCATAGAAACTTGAAATAACATGATACAAGCCTTTCCTCTAAATCACAGGTCACCAAAATATGAGGAAAGGCTCCATTCTTAAAATAAATGAAACCCCAAACCCTGCTGGTCTGCTACAGGCAGAACAAGAAAAGAGAACTTTATTTCAACAAAAAACCAATTAAGAGGCCTTCAAAACAATTGGAAGAGAACAATATCACCTATTTCCACACCATTATGTGATTCTTGAATCAAATAGTTCCCTTCTTGGGCTGTACACAGTAAAAAACCCAAGTAAAATACTAAAAAACACAGATTTTAGTGTTGAAACAAAGCAGATACTCCTAAAAAATGCATTCATTAACCCCTCATTCAGGCTTGGAAGATGTTCTTATACATTTAAAAAATTCTAACCAACTTCCCAAGCATACATAACTTCCCTTAACAACCTTTTAAACTCTATTGACTCCTAAATTGCATTTGTTTTTGTCAATGTTGCTCTTGACAACATTTTACAACTTTTGCAATTTTCTCCTAATTGACCCCTTAAGGTACCAAATACCTTCACATACATATTATATGGTATTTTATACCTTATTCATGAAGGAAACATGAAAATAAAATCTATTATATACCCTATCCACCCACAAGACCTCATTTGTCATCATGACATTAATTGACAACTCTTTACATTTCATCATATTTTGCAATTTCCTTGTTGCTTATTAATCAAAAGACTTCAAATTAGCCTATTAAACCTTCCAAGACTCAATTTTCTTCCTTTACAAGGTGTAGGTTCCCTTGCACCATACACTTGCATAGGAAAAACTCTTATCCCAAGAGTTGAAGCTTGCTCTTGGCCTCACTAGTGCTGCTCCATGCATCTCCAGAATTGTTGTCAACCTCCCTGGATCAAAATTTAATGTTGTCCTAGCTTATGCACCTGAAAAAAACCAAGAATTAGCAATACCTTTATCAGCCTTCTTCTTGGTTCCATCGACACACTTATATCTACCCACTATGCCTTGCATACTGTGCTTTGCCCACTCTATAATTAGACTTGTGTTTCTTGGTTCATTTTGTTCTTTCCTCACTGTCCTAAGACCTTCCATTCCACCATTATCATGTGCCCATGCATTAGAAACCTTATCCACCTCCACACTAGCAAATATCACTTGCTTTATAGCATTGTATTCACCTATAGGACATAAAATGGTCCCAATGATGATTCCATCTTGCTCCACAAACCTTCCATCAAACATCTTACCCTAATTTCCTTGCTGCCCTACAGACTTGTCTCCATTCCTCTTGCTTATATCAAAATCCAATCTATCTTCCTTCTTGTGAAAAACCAAACTCCTCACTGACCTTTTACCATTCACCGTAACCAAACCAGGTTTAGGAATGATCTCCTTCTCTTCCCTTTGCAAAACTAAACTTGTCACTGTCTTAGCACCATTTGTAGGTGCTTATCTTACTATCCAAACACCATAACCATCTTCCTTGTATGCAAACATATTACCTTTGTTGTCCTCAAGCCTTAAAGGCTCCTTTTTTCCAAAAATCACAACTTTGGATTTACCTTTATCCCTTGGAATACCTTGCAAAGGAGTTAGTTTGAAATTCTTATCATCCTTCCTAATTGTATAGGTGTTCTCCCTACCATCATACATGGACCTTCTATCAAATTTCCATAGTCTCCCCAAGAGAAAATGGAAACAATCCATTGGCAATATATCACACAAGACCCTATCTTTGTACTCCCCAATCTGGAAATCCCATAGGCTTGCTCATTCACCACTAAGGTGTGACTATCATTCACCCAAGAGACTTTGTAGGGTGATACATGAGGTACCTTCTCTAAATTTAATTTGTCTACCATCTCCCTATACACCATATTATCCTGAGAACCTGAATAAATAACAACTTGACAAACTTTACCTTTGCATTTGCATGAAGTTCTAAATAGACTCCTTCTTTGACTCAAGTTTTCCTCCTTAGGTGCCTGCAACAAAGTTCTTCTTACCATAAGTGCTTCTCCCTCTTCTGGATCAGTAGGTTTGTATGAAATTTCACTCTTCTTCTTGGACCAGTTGTGTTCTTCTTTACCTCTTCCTATCACCACTTGATGTTGAACCTTGGGTTTGAGGACACTTGAAAGATGGGTGTCCAAACTCTTGACAATTGTAGTGTCTCCCTGAAAAAGTGTTTTCATTTCTTCCTCCACCAAATTTTCCTCTTATGCCTCTCCATCCACCTTTGAAATCAGATTGCTCTTGTCCCTTCATGGTATCTCCTTGACTCTCATTTTTTTTCTTTGAATTAGGGAAGGATAATCTACCTCTAGAAGTGTTGCCTCTTCCTCTTGCTGCCTTCTCTTGCCTCTTTAGTTTTTTTTCTGCCCTCATTGCCATTTGAAAGCATTGTTCAACTGATTTTGTTGCCAACAAACTAATCTCATCCTAAATGTTATATCTTAGACCATTCAAATATCTTGCTACCATATCTTCCTCATCTTCTTCATGTTTGGTTCTTATGCTTAGCCTATAGAATTCTTCAGTATATGATTGCACATCTAATTCATTTTCTCTAAGATTTTGTAACTTCTTAAGCAATTGAACATTATAATCACAATGAAGGAATTTACCTTTGATTTTTGTCTTCATTTTCTCCCAAGAAGTGATCTTACTTTTTCCTTGCTTTTGCCTTTAAGCTTGCACAAAATTCCACCATAGAAAAGTAGGTCCTTTCAGTTTTGTTTTAGCCTTCTTCAACTTATGGCCTTCATCAATCTCTTCACTATCAAAATAGTTTACCATGGATCCAATCCAATCCAGGAGCTCTTCATTGTCAAGTTTGCCTCCATACATAGGCACATCCATTTTTCCATGTCCATCTTTCTTCACAACCTTCAAAAGCTTCATCATTCTCACATCTTCCAGATCCATCTCCTCTTCTTCACTAGAGGTCTCTTCCTCTTCATAATCACTTTCTTCCAAAATAGCCCTACCTTTAGCTTTCATCACAAAAATATCCTGCTTTAGGGATTTTATTTTTTTGTCATGATTATCAATCTTCGTTGCAACAACATTCCCCTTAGGAGGAATTTTGATTCCTCCAACTACCTTCTTCTTCTTACACACAAAATTTCAACCTTCTTTCACAAGAGACCTACGCCCTTGCTCTAATACCACTTTGATGCAAAGAGGGGTGGAAACCTTCTAAAAATGGCAAACAAATGAACATCAATCCAAGTTTAAAGTAGATTCAAAAGATCTCATCAACATTCAACTTTGAGTATGACTGTACAAGTAGCATATACAACCCAATTTAAGGGATTTTTCAACCCAACCTCCCAAAACACTTCACAAATAAAGCAAAGGATCAGATACCCCTTTCAAGGTTATGCAGCATGTGTAAAAATTGATATTGACTCCTTTGGACTAAATCTGAGAACCAATAGCGTACCCCTGTCTTAGGCTAGTGAATTAGCCCTCTTTTACAAAGAAAGTGTTCTCTAAACACCTGATCTTCCTACAAAGACCACAAAAATTCATTAATAATGATGCAAAACCACCAATTCCATGATTATTTTTCCCATGTAAGGCGATTACCCTACTGGCCCAATAAACCATCCTTAAACATGCAAAAACGAAGGGTTTTGATAGAAAACACAACTCCAAAGCTTCCCAAATCAAACCATTGGTCCAAAAACCTCCTAATACCCCTGAAAAAACATATTAAACACTCACAAGGCCTTTTACTTCCTTATTTCTCAAAATCCCTATCTTAGTTCCTCTTTTTCATGTCAAAATCCAAATTTCCCTGCCTAGAGCATCACCTCCCAGCCCTATAAACACCTTGCTAAGACACAAAAAAAACATATAAAATTGAAACAACATGATACAAGCCTTTCCTCTGAATCATAGGTCACCATAGTAGGAGGAAACACTTCGTTCTTAAAATAAATGAAACCCTAGACCATGTTGGTTTGCTACATGCAGAACAAGAAAATAGGACTTTACTTCAACAAAAATCAATTAAGAGGCCTTCAAAAAAATTGGAAGAGGAAAATATCACCTATTTCCACACCATTATATGATTCTTGAATCAAATAGTTCCCTTATTGGGCCATACATAGTCAAAAACCCAAGTAAAATACTAAAAAACATAGATTTTGGTGTTGAAACAAAGCAGATACTCCTCAAAAATGCATTCATTAACCCCTCATTTGAGCTTGGAAGATGTTCTTATACATTTAAAAATTCTAACCAACTTCCCAAGGGTACATAACTTCCGTTAACAACCTTTTAAACTCTATTGACTCCTAAATTGCATTTGTTTTTGTCAATGTTGCTCTTAACAACATTTTACAACTTTCGCAATTTTCTCCTAATTGACCCCTTAGGATACCAAAAACCTTCACATACATATTATATGGTCTTTTAGACCTTATTCATGAAGGAAACATGAAAATAAAATCTATTAGATACCCCATCCACCTACAAGACCTCATTTGTCATCATGACATTGATTGACAACTCTTTACATTTTATCATATTTTACAACTTCCTTGTTGCTTATTGATCAAAATACTTCAACTTAGCCTATTAAACCTTCCAAGACTCAATTTTCTTCCATTAAAAGGTGTATGTGCCCTGCACCACTACATGATCCCATAGAATCAAACATAATATTTCTAAGTGTTATGGTTTCCGAGTAATCACTCGTCAAAGTTTTCTACCTTTTTGTACTTTGGTCTCTTAAGAGACTTCACTAGTACAATGTAGCTCAAACTATTTCGACATGTTTGGATGTGAAACAAGACCTTTCCTAGCTTAAACCCACCCATCCTAACATGTTTTAATAGTTAGTTTGGTCATATGAAAAATAGAACAAAAGTTACACCCCTTTGTAACTTTACACTACTTGCATTTGACCCTTTTTCCATCAACTGAAAAGTCGACACCATGGGAAAACACCTTAGAGATACCAAAAATTGAGAGAGGTTATTGTAGAAGGGCCCCACATGATCTAGTATCCTTAGATGGAATGTTTCTGAGTGACATGGTGTCTAAGTAACTGATCATCAAAGATTGTAACCTTTTTGCACTTTGGACTCTTAAGGGATATCGTCGATGCAATGTAGCTCAAATTTTTTGGCATGTTTGGGTGCATTTGACACCTTTTCCATCAACTGAAAAGTTGACACCATGGGAAAACACCTCCGAGATATCAAAAAATGAGAGATTTTATTATAGAGGGGTTGAACGTGATCACGTAGCCTTAGACATAATGTTTCTAAGCAACATGGTTTTTGAGTAACAACTCATCAAAGATTACTGCTCTTTTGCACTTTAGACTTTTAAGGGATTTCACCGGTTCAATGTAGCTTAGACTACTTTGACGTGTTTGGGTGCAAAAGAGGACCATGCATATCCTAAACATACCCATTTGGACATGTTGAAACTATCAATTTGGTCGCATGAGTTGTAGAATGAAATTTGCACCCCTTTGCAACTTTCATGATGAGTCTTAGTGCACTTATGTATTAGGGTTAAATGGTGTGGATTATATTTTTATTATACATCAAACTTTTATGCCATGCCTAATACATTTTTTTATGCATCATAATTGAATAAAATTGACTCTTATATTTGATTGTTTTAATGAATTACGAAATATGTGTTAGGTTGAATGGAATACATGACAACATCGAAGAAATTTTGATTTTGTGTTAAGAACACATCATAACTAGTGTTCATTATGGTGTTCTTAGTTTGTTTATTCATGTATGTTGATTACAAATTTTTGAGTGAAGGTTCTCATATCTATAATTCCCTATGCAAAAATCAATAAGGAATTTTTCACTTACCAACAAGTGATGTGCCCTCTACAACTAAAATACATTGTTGGGGGTTGAATGTGTCAACCTCTTCAACTTCAATTTCTTCACCATCTCCTTTGCTAGTAAGTTGTTAATGTTTCCAATATCCATAATGACTTTGAAGTATTTACCTATATATTTTCATTTGGTTTTAAATAGATTTATCCTTTTCTCTCTATCTTATTGTACCTTATCTAGTTTAATAAAGGGTAGTAGTTAAGACAAGGGCAATACCTTATCATTTTCTTATTGTACCTTATCTTATTATACCTTATTGAATGAATAAAAGGTAGTAGTTAAGAAAAGGTCAGTGATCATAGTCTTATTCATGATTAAAGGACATCGGTGAGTAGAGGGACAATCCATATAAGGTTTTTGGTTCCTAGAGATCTGTAGATGATAGTTTCAAAGGATAATGTTCCATGAGGAAATAGTCTTGAAGGTGGATAGTATCAAAGTTTCATGAAGATTTAACAATCAAGGATAGTCCTCACAATGAAAGGACACTCAATTTCAAAAGGAAAATCTCTTACAACCCTAAATAAATGATGAAGACAATGATTTCATAGCTTACAAAGACCATGCTTGACACAAAAGGTAAAGTGATCACAAGTTTTAATAACAATGATGAATAAAAATCCTTTTGAAATCATGGCAGCCATATAAGATAGGGTTTTAAAGAGAGGGTAGTGATGATAAAATATTTTGATGATTAGTGTAGTCCTAAGAGTAAAGGGTAGTCAAAACCAGTAACCAAGGGGATGCCACTATCATGAAAGGGTAGAAAAGATAACTACTAAGTAAATAGTCAAAACCATGAAAGGGAAGATTGCAATGTTATAGTGGTTGTTAGAGATAAATACTCATCAATGTTTGAGGGTTTAAAGATAAAAATCAACAATAGTTCATGTAGAAGCACAACCATGTGTCCAAAGAATGGATGTCAATACTATGAAACAAGCATGGACATCAAAAGGGAAAATATAATTTTAGAGACTCATGTTAGGATGGTGATGATGAGTTAACAATGAAAAGGATAGTCATCAATCTCATTCAAAATTCTAAGACATTCCACATTCATAGGCTCAAGGACAATACTTTCAAATGAAGGTTTACGAATGAACTCCATATGACAATCTTTTTAATCTTGCATATTGAAAGCCATAACAAATATAATAAAGGTAGATTATATGCATATTTTAATAGATAAAGGATGATTAATAGTGGCTTTTGAATCTTCATTTCAAGTACTTGATGACTATGGAAACTAAATTAGTAGTTTAGACCTTTGAATTAAAGTAAAGGACAATTATCTTCACCTCCATACACATTTTATAGTCCATACTCATCAACAAATGAAAATGGGACAATCCCATCTAGATATCAATGGCATGATACTTTATAAAATGGTAGTCATATTTTGAAAAGAAGATGGCATTGGACTATGCAAAAGTATGCAAGTGGAAAGAATAAAGGGGCATTTTCATGCAACAAAGAAGTGGTAGCCTTGAAAGGGAATATATGCATTAGTGAAGAATAGTAATGGAATGATAGTGCTAATGAAGAATGATAGTTGAAGTTGAATATGAACAAGAATATATCAAGTTGCACAAGGACAATGGATATGATTTTATTTGAGGGTTTAAATGCAAAACAAGGTCTAATTTCCATTCAAGTTCAAGGTTACAAAAGTGAACATAGTCCAAGCTTAAGGAAAATCCTCAATAATTCATACTTATTATTATGATTATGAGAACAACTCACCATACCCAAATGCCAAATAAACTCTAATACATAGTCAAGAAGTATAAAGAAAACTATGGAGAGGACAACAACTTGATCAAAAGGGGGAAACCATAGATAAAGGGGCCAGTCATGAGTTATGGTTAATAGTGTTGAAAAATAATGGATGATGATCAAATACCTTATTTATCATCTTTAGCATGATTTTTGTATTGAATGCTTTCTTTCATCAACAACGTGATGCACAATCTCAACTCCAATTGATCAAGATGACAAAGATCATGCATTAAAGTGGGAATTATGCATGAAACTATGAAATATGAACATTATGCATGAAATTATGAAACATGAACATTATGCATTAAAAATATGAACATTATGCATGAAACTATGAACTATGAACATTATGCCAAACCCTAGTAAACATCCAAACATCCATAAACCCTTGTACATTCAAACCACATGAAATAAATTCCTATGCACAATGATGATAGAATAAACATCCATAACCCTGACATGCTTTAAATTTAGTGAGAAAATGTGGACTACCAACCTATTCTTTCTTTCCATGCTTTCCACTTGGCAAGAAAATGTGAACTACTAACCTATTCTTTCCCAATATAAATTCCTCAACTACATTGTGAGACATATCACAAATTCTTAACATTGGTAAAATAATTTTAACACTAATTTAAGCTACAAAAAATCATACATTTGTAGCGTTCACCAGAATTAAATTATCTACTACCTTTGAGGCATTTTTTCAAACAACTCACTGCCTTTTCTATGCTACCACATTTTACATACATTTCTACCAAAGCATTCTATGAAACATTTCTATGCTACCACATTTTTCATACATGTCTACCAAAGAATTTTATGAAACAAGGTAGTGAGCTGTTTGAAAAAATGCCTCATAGAAATCAGGTCATGAGACCACATTTCTTTGAGGCATTTTTTTCAAACAAATCACTGCCTTTTCTATGCTACCACATTTTACATACATTTCTACCAAAGAATCTTATCAAATATTTCACTTCCTTTTTGCTATGGCAAAAATCCTAAAATAGGTGCTTTCAAACAAACTATGGATGCTTGGAAAAAATCTATCAAAGCATAATAGTAAGCAATAGAATAGAAAAGGAAATGAGTTGTTTCAAAAAATTCCTCAAAGAAATGTGGTCTCATAGTCTTCATTTTAGTACATATACAACAATGCCACAAAGGAAGGAAAATGCAAAGTCATTATGGTTGTAGTAGGGCAAAGTTTGGAGTTTGAAAACTTTGACAATCATGATTATAAGGATATATTCTTTGGTTTTAGTTGTGCAAAAATAAGAAGGTGTAAATTATAGTGACTTCAAGCTATTTCAAAGGATAGTGATTGCATTGCATTGCACATCTTTAAAACTCAAAGCATTACTTCACATTGCATAAATAATGTAGTTAGATGTTTATAGATGACAAAATTTCAATTACAACTAATATTTTTTAAAGTCAACCTATGTGCAAATCTTATGCAATTACTTCACATTGCATAACTAATAACTAGGAGCAACTTCCAAATGCATTTTCTTTTCATTGCATTCCATGAGACCACATTACTTTGAGGCATTTCCTTGAGGCATTTTCTCAAATATTCTATATAAGCTTACATGAATTCATATATTATGTCATGTTTTTCATTTTTTACCTTCAAAATCCTAAAAATTAAACTTTTATATGCAACTTCCATCTAGTTCAATGTTGAATTTTATGTATAACAATGCAGATTAATAAAATCATCAAATGAATGGTCTATATTATCAAAACAAAACAAAAAAAATCAATATAAACATCTAGATAAAATGAAAAAGAGTGAATTCTACAAGTCATGGTGGAAATGGACTACTATAAGCAATGCAAATGGAATTCATAAGTAAGTTTGTGTTAAGTTGATAGGGGGGGTGAATCAATTGTGACATAATTTCAAACTTATTAAACTTAATAACCTTTAATCTCATATCTGATTAATAACAGTGAAAGCATGAATCAACAACACATCAGAAATACACACAACACCAAGATTTTTGTGTGGAAACCCTATTCGGGGAAAAACCACAATGGAGGTTAATCCACAAGTTATGTCCTATTAAAAGTATAAGAAGAATATATGAGGAATGTACATGCATTCAGGCACACTACCTAGAACTCACTACTCAAAGGAAGACTTGTTGTCTTACATAAAACATTCAAATTAAATCCATCTAAAGCATTTGAACTAAGAAAGTAGCGTTTGCTAATGCTTGAGTACAGTTCTAGTTAAGCACATGAACACTTCTTCACTTTCTTTCACTCTTCTTCACATTCTTCTCTACCTTTGAATGATCTGAACCTTTTTCGCACATAGCAATCACACACTTCACACACATCTCAAATGAAGAAACAATCACTTATATATATCTGCAATAGGAAATTACATTGCTTTATGTCAGCTTCAACAAAATAATAGAATGAAAGCAAACTATAGGCCCAAAACAATAAATATTATCAATGTGCATCAACCAAGGTCAGCCACAACATAGTAGAGACCCAAAATAATGTTCTCGAACACAAAACACCTTCAAAGATTCTTCCTCAAAGATCCACAACACGCTTCAAACACCTTGTCAGCCATGAACATGAAAAACATGAACACGCAAGAGAAAATATTGGATTGTGAGCGCAATGATCAATGTGGACATGCAACACAGATAGAACATGATCTAGAAACATCCACAAACACCACAGGAACATACACAACAACTCAAATTACTAGAATCACATTATCTTCTTCTATGAACACCATTTATAATAACAAAATAGCTGTTAGAACACAAAAACTTATAAATTGCTCAAGTCTTCATGCACACCTCTGAAACTTTCAGAGTAGAAACTAGATAGTCTTGAAAAAAAACCCTTTAATCTGCAACATCTCACTATCAACATACTGAACTTTCTACCATACTGATCTTTACTGCTTCACAAATAACCTGTAACATATTTTATTACAATTTTCTCAATATCCTCGACATATACAGTCTTAAAGGAATTAATGCTAATAGTGTTGACATCAATGACAACCACATATCATCAAATCAACCACAACATCCAACAATCTCCCCCTTTGGCATTGATGGCAACACATGATGTGAAAAACACACCATCAATGCAACTAACTCTTCTTCCAACAATCTCCCCTTTTCACATTGCTCTTCTCCCCCTTAGTTCTCCAAGAGTTTTTCAAATTAACCTTCTCCCCCTTTGACATCAATGGAAAAGGTACACAAACTCTGAACCACATATCTGAATCATCTGACTACTCCCCCTGAGTAGCAGCCACCACAACATCAATATGAATCAAGATATGACTATGAATTCATAGACTGATGCAAAGACTATGCATCTTAGTTCTAATTAGCAGGGGTAATCACCCCTAACTTCCCTCTGAGATACTCAAAAGTATCCTTGGGAAAAGGCTTAGCAAATATGTATGTAATCTATTCCTTAGCAGACACATACTCTAGTCTGACTTCCTTATCACTCACCTTATCTCTCAAAAAGTGGTACTTGATAGATATTTGCTTGGTCTTTGAATGCAGTACCAGATTCTTAGAAATTTTTATAGCACTTGATTTATCACATAATATGTCAATAGGTTCATCATACACAACTCTTATATCTTTCATCTATTTCATCCACAATACTTGAGTACAATTGTTAGCAACATCAATATATTTTGCCTCTATAGTAGACAAGGAAACGACATTCTGATTTTTGCTTAACCATGAAATCAGTTTCTTTCCCAAGAAAAATGCATCACCACTAGTACTTTTCATGGCATTCACATCTCCTGCCCAATTAGCATTAGTAAAGGAACTTAAAGAAAGATCATCATCTTTAGGATACCACAGGCCAAAATCAAATGTTCCCTTCAAGTATCTAAAAATTCTCTTCACAACAGTCACATGGGATTCCTTAGGATCAGCTTGAAATCTAGCAACAATGTATACAAAATTCATGATATCAGGTCTAGTTTGAGTCAAATAAAGAAATCCAACAATCATTTATTTGTATCTAGTTTGATTTTCCTTCGAAGAATCATCATCTTGTGTCAACTTACATCTGGTCACCATGGGTGTATCAACTAGTTTTGAATCTTCCATACTAAACTTCTTTAGCAGTTCTCTCACATACTTGGACTGAGATATAAAGATCCCTTTATCCACCTGAGTGATTTTTAATCCCAAAAATAATTTCAACTCTCCAAGCATTGACATCTCAAACTCATTCTGCATCTCATTAGCAAACTTCATGCACAAACCATCATCTCTTCCAAAAATGATATCATCAACAAAGACTTTCACAAACAAATCTTTATCATCATCAATCTTGAAATATAGATTACTATCAACAGTACCTTTATTAAATCCATGATTCAACAACTATTTATCCAATCTAGCATACCAAGCTCTAGGGGCTTTCTTGAGTCCATATAATGCTTTCTTCAACTGACAAACCATGTCTCCTTGATCAGTCAATTGAAATCCATCAGTTTGCTCAATATACACCTCTTCCTCTAATTCACCATTTAGAAATGCTGACTTGGCATCCATCTGATAAACTTTGTAGTTTTTGTAAGTAGCATAAGCAAGAAACAGTCTCACAGCTTCAATTCTAGCAGCAAGAGAAAAAGTTTCTTCAAAGTCATTTCCTTCCATCTGAGAGTATCCTTTGCATACCAGTCTTGCTTTGTTTATGATAAATTCACCTTGTTCATTCAGTTTATTTTTAAAGACCCATTTAGTTCCAATTACATTTTTGTCTTTAGGTCTAGGAACAAGAATCCATGTATTATTCTTCTCAATTTTTTGTAGTTCTTCTTTCATTGCATCAATCCAATGTTCATCTTTGCATGCTTCATTTACATTGCTTGGCTCAGCCTTTGAAATTAAATAGTATTCTTCTGCAATTATTCTCCTAGTCTAGACACCTTTGTTCTTACCTCCTATAATCTGATTTTCTGAATGATTTAATCTCACATACCTTGGAGTCTTAGAGTGTTCTTGAATTTTAGGCTCTTTTGATCTCTCTTTTGTATTTTCACTAGTCTCTCCTTCTTGATCTTCTTGATTCACTGGAATGATCTGAACTTGATTTGAAGTTTGAATCATGTTTGTACTGTCATTCTGATCATCAGAATCATATCCACAAGTTCTGGAGGGTCTAGAAATGTCTTCATCAACCTTAACATTTGCACTTTCAACCATTTTCTTCAATCTCTTTTTGTAGCACCAGTAGGCCTTACTCTTAGTAGAATAACCAAGAAAGATTCTTTAATCACTTCTAGCATCAAAATTTCTTATATCTTCATCTCTCCTGATATAGCATGTACTCCCAAAGATTTTGAAATATCTAATAGTAGGCTTATGACAAAACCATAGCTCAAAAGGAGTCTTACCAGTATTACCTTTGATTTGTACTTGGTTAAGGATATAAACAGCAGTACGCACAACTTGTCTCCAATGAATATGAGGGACATTTCCTTCCAACATCATAGTTCTAGCAACATCTTGAACTGTCCTTATTTTCCTTTCCACAACTCCATTTTGTTGAGGGTTCTGCGGTGCAGATAATTATCTCTTTATCCCATTCTCTTCACAAAAATAATTAAACTCACCGGAAGTGAATTCACCACCTCTATCTGATCTTAGACACTTAATCTTCAGACATGTCTCTGTCTCAACCATAGCCTTAAAAATCTTGAACTTTACTAGAGCTTTGGATTTCTCCCTTAAGAAAGTAACCCACATCATCCTAGAGTAATCATCAATAAGCAACATGAAGTACCTATAACCTTGTAGAATTATGATTCTAGCAGGACCACACAAGTTATTTTGCACAAGCTCCAACAATTCATTTGAACATTGTTGTTTGCTCTAAAATGAAATTCTAGTTTGTTTTCCCAACTGGCATTCCTTGGATATGGTATTAGTAGGCTTCACAAACTTAGAAAGATCTCTCACTGCCTGTGATGAACTTATCTTGTTAATATTATCAAATTTTACATGACACATTCTTCTATGCAACAACTAACTTTCATCAACTTGAGCAATCAGACAACTTTTACTAGCAACATTCAGATGAAAGATGTTACCTTTTGTTTTAGTACCTGAAGCAATCAAATTTCTAGAACTTCCCAGTATGCTATATTTTCCATCTTTGAATTGAATATTGTATCCCTTATCAACCATCTGTCCAACACTCAAAATATTATGCTTCAAACCTTCAACATAAAGAACATCATCAGTATTATGCTTCCCATCAAAATAAATACATCCTCTACCATAGATTATACCACCATTGTTATCACCAAATCTTACAACACCACCATCATACTTCTCCAGGCTTACAAATTTACTCTTATCACATGTCATGTGATGTGAGCATCCATTGTCAATTATCCATTCATCTTTTTCTTCAACTCAAGTAGCTAGAGCTTTCTCCACATTTGTGCAACCAGTAGATTCAATAGACACAGAATTATTTTCCTTGATAGCAATAAATATAGACTCGTCTTCACTTACATTCCCTTTGTCAGATTCATCATCTGTCACACCTTCATCAACAACATAGTAGCACTTATTTTGAAATTTAGTCTTGTAAGGTCTTAGCTTAGGAACTCTTTCTGGACACCTTGATGCAAAATGACCTATCTTGTTGCAAGAAAAACATTTAATAGGAAACTTTCCTTTATACTTACCTTCTCCTCTGGCTTCCCTTTGACAATAAGTGCTTCAAGCTCATTCAGTTCTCTTTCTTCTTCTTCAATATGTCTCATTTCTTCCTCATAATTGAATACTTTTCTAGAAGAACTTTCACATGGATCATACCTCTGCTTGTCTCTCCTAGAAGTAGTAGGTTTAAATGCAAATTTTTTCTTTGGAGGGGCATCACCGAATTCACTCAACTCAAAAGCAGTAAGTTTACCAACCAAAAATATCTCTAGTTATATTTTTCATAGTTCAGAGCTCCTCAATGGCTGCATCTTTGATTTTGTATGCATCAAACAAGGATCTAAGCACTTTAACAATGATCTTTGATTCATCCATCTGCCCACCAACACATCTGATACCACACACAAGTTCATTCACTCTTTGCATGAAAGTAGAAATATTCTCATCATTACCCATTCTCAATAGTTCATATTTTCCTTTCAGACTCTATAGCTTAGCCATCTTCACATTAGCATCACCTTCATATAAAGTTTCCAACTTTTTCTAGATCTCATAAGCAGTCCTCAAATCCATAACATTCGTCATCTCAGAATCAGTCAAAGCACTCAACAATGCTTCCTTATCCCTGATGTTATATTTAGCATCCCTAATCTCAACAGTAGTAGTAGGACCATTCTGAGGAATAAAATACCTATTGCATGTAATGTTCCAGTAGGATTCACCAATGCATCTCAGATGACACTCCATTCGAGTCTTCCATAGAGAATAATTTGTTCTATCAAATCTTGAGCTATCCTTCTTGTATGTTGCCATCCCTGATCACCTTAAATTGTAAAACTTCTTCCAAGGAACTTTCTCTGATACCAATTGTTGGCAACATAAGGGCAGACAACTGAGAGGGGGGGGGGGGGTAAATCAGTTGTCACAAAATTTCAAACTTATTAAACTTAATAACCTTTAATCTCATATCTGATTAATAACAGTGAAAGCATGAATCAACAACACATCATAAATACACACAACACCAATATTTTTGTGTGGAAACCTTGTTAGGGGAAAAACCACAGTGGAGGTTAATCCACAAGTTATGCCCTGTTAAAAGTATAAGAAGAATATATGAGGAATGCACATGCATTCAGGCACACTGCCTAGAGCTCACTACTCAAAGGAAGACTCACTGTCTTACATAAAACATTCATATTAAATCCATCTAAAGAATTTGAACTAAGAAAGTAGCATCTACTAATGCTTGAGTACAATTCTAGTTAAGCACATGAAAACTTCTTCACTTTCTTTCACTCTTCTTCACACTCTGCTCTACCTTCAAATGATCTGAACCTTTTTCACACATAGCACTCGCACACTTCACACACATCTCAAATGAAGAAACAATCACTTATATATATCTGGAATAGGAAATTACATTGCTTTATGTCGGCTTCAACAAAATAATAGAATGAATGCAAATAGTCAGCCCAAAACAATAAAGATTATCAATGTACATCAACCAAGGTCAGCCACAACATAGTAGAGACCCAAAATAATTTTCTTGAACACAAAACACCTTCAAAGATTCTTCCTCGAAGATCCACAACATGCTTCAAACACCTTGTCGGCCATGAACATTAAAAACATGAACACGTAAGAGAAAATATCGGATGGTGAGCACAATGATCAATGTGGATGTGCAACATAGATAGAACATGATCTAGAAATGTCGACGAACACCACAAGAACATACACAACAACTTAGATTACCAGAATCACATTATCTTCTTCCATGAACACCATTTGCAGTAACAAAATAGCTTTCAAAACACATAAACTTATAACTTACTCAAATATTCATGTGCACCTCTGAAAATTTTGGAGTAGAAACTAGATAGGCTTAAAAACAAACCCTTTAATCTACAACATCTCACTATCAACATACTGAACTTTCTACCATATTGATCTTTACTGCTTCATAGACAACTTGTAACATATTTTATTATAATTTTCTCAATATCCTCGACATATACAGTCTTAAAGACATTAATTCTAATAGTGTTGATATCAATGACAACCACATATCAGAAACTCAACCACAACATCCAACAAATTTTACATGAATTCATCTAAATTATCTCATGTTTTTCATTTTTTCTTCAAAATCCTTAAAATTAAACTTTTTTATGTAGCTTCCATCTAATTCAATGTTGAATTGTATGTAAAACTATTATGATTAATAAAATCATGAAAGGAATGGTTTATATTGTCAAAACTAAACAAAAAAATTAAATATAAACATTTAAACTATACCAAAATGAATATATTACCTGTGATAATGAAAAATGATGTAGAAAATTCAAATTGTCTTCTTCTACATTGTCTATCATGCAAATTGGTGTTAAAAAGGTGATGGATCAAGCATAATTTGGTACAACAACAAGTCAACTGCATAGAAGGCAATTTTTATTTGGATAAAGTGCAAAACTAGAAAAATGTAGAGAATTGCGGGCTCAAATCATGGGGTCAACTCTTTTTTTACCATTTTTAGAAAAGGAACATTTGATGCTCACCAAATTTAGAGAGCACCAAATTTTTGAGCACCAAATGTGATGCTCAATGTGATAAATTGTTAGGACTTCAATATCTAGAACAAGAAAAACTAAGAACATGCCATTTGTTAGAGATGAGAGGGAGAGAGAAAGACAAAGACCTGAGAGAGGTTGGAGTGAGAGAGAGAAAAAAATAAGAGGGAGAGAGAGGTGGGGAGTATGAGAGAGGGGGTTGGAGTGAGAGATAGTAATCTAGGTAGGGTGGGAGGGAGTGAGGTGAGAGAGAGACTTGAGAGGGAGAGAGAGAGTTATCTAGTTAGGGTGGGGGGAGAGACTTGAGAGAGGGAGAGGGGTTGGGGGGATATTTTGAGAGACCTAAGAGAAAGGGAGTGGGAGACACCTGCAAGAGAGAAGGGATGTGAGGGAGAGAGAAAGATAAAGACCTGAGAGAGGGAGTTGGAGTGAGAGAGAGAGAGAGAGAAAGACCTAAGAGGGAGGGAGAAAGGGAGTGTGAGAGAGGGGGTTGGAGTGAGAGATTTGTCTAGGTAGGGTGGGAGGGAGTGAGACCTGAGAGAGAGACTACTACAATAGAGAAATAGGGTTATCTAGTTAGGATAGGAGGGAGATAATTGAGAGAGAGGGAGTGTGAGAGAGGAGGTTGGAGTGAGAGAGAGTGGCCTAGGTATGGTGGGAGGGAGTGAGGCCTAAGAGATAGACTTGAGAGGGAGAGAGAGAGAGATATATCTAGTGAGGAGATATCTAAGAGATGGAGAGGGGTTGGGTGGGATATTATGAGGGAGAGAGAAAGATAAATACCTAAGAGAGGGAGTTAGAGTAAGTGAGAGAAATATTTGAGAGGGAGGGAGAGAGGGAGTGTGAGAGAGGGGGTTGGAGTGAGAGAGATTTGTCTAGGTAAGGTGGGAGGGAGTGAGACCTGAGAGAGAGACTACTACATTAGAGAAAGAGGGTTATCTAGTTAGGATGGGAGGGAGAGGGGGTGGGAGGGATATTTTTAGGGAGATACTTAAAAGAGAGGGAGTGTGAGAGAGGGGGTTGGACTGAGAGAGAGTAGTTTAGGTCAGGTGGGAGGGAGTGAGACCTAAGAGAGAGATACTTATGAGGGAGAGAGAGAGTTATCTAGTTAGGGTGGAGGGGAGGTACTTGAGAGAGGGAGAGGGGTTGGGAGGGATATTTTGAGGGTGATACTTGAGAGAGAGGGATTGGGAGAGACCTGAGAGAGAGATGAGAGGGAGAAAGAAATATAAAGACCTAAGAGAGGGAGGGAGAGAGGGAGGGAGAGAGAGAGAGAGGGACTTTGAGAGAGGGGTTGGAGTGAGATATTTTTCTAGGTAAGGTGGGAGGGAGTGAGAGAGAGATTACTACATTGGATAAAGAAGTTTATCTAGTTAGTATGGAAGGGAGAGACCTAAGAGAGGGAGAGGGGGTGGGAGGTATATTTTGAGGGAGAGACTTGAGAGAGAGGGAGTTTGAGAGAGGGGGTTGGAGAGAGAGTAGTCTAGGTAGGGAGGGAGAACTAAGAGTGACCTGAGAGAGAGATATCTAAGAGAGAAGGATGAGAGGGAGAGAGAAATATAAAGAGTTGAGATAGGGAGTTGGAATGAGAGAGAGAGAGAGGGAGTGTGAGAGAGGGGGTTGGAGTGGGAGAGATTTGTCTAGGTAGGGTGGGAGGGAGTGAGACCCGAGAGAGAGACTACTACATTGGAGAATGAGGGTTATCTAGTTAGGATGGGAGGGAGAGACCTGAGAAAGAGAGGGGGTGGGAGGAATATTTTAAAGGAGATACTTGAGAGAGATGGAGTGTGAGATAGGGGATTGGAGTGAGAGAGAGTAGTCTAGGTAGAGTGGGAGGGGTGATACCTAAGAGAGAGAGTTATCTAGTTAGTGTGGGGGGAAAGACTTGAGAGAAGGAAATGGGTTGGGAGGGATATTTTGAGGGAGAGGCCTAATAGAGAGAGATGAGAGGGAGAGATAAAGATAAAGACCTGAGAGAGGGAGATGGAGTGTGAGAGAGGGGTTTGGAGTTAGATATTTTTCTGAGAAAATTGGGAGGGAGTGATACGAGAGAGAGAGAGAGAGAGAGAGAGAGAGAGAGAGAGAGAGAGAGAGAGAGAGAGAGAGAGAGAGAGAGAGAGAGAGAGAGAGAGATCAGAGAAAGAGATTTATCTAATTAGGATGGGATGGAAGTACATAAGAGAGGGAGATGGGGTGGGAGGTATATTTTGAGGGAGAGACCTGACAGAGAGGGAGTGTGAGAGAGGGGATTGGAGTGAGAGAGAGTAGTCTAGGTAGGGTGGGAGGGAGGGAGTGAGACCTGAGAGAGAGACTAGTGTTAGAGAAAGAGATTTATCTAGTTAGGATGGGAGAGAGAGATATGAGAGAGGGAGAGGGGGTGGGATGGATATTTTGAGGGAGAGACCTAAGAGAGAGGGAGTGTGAGAGATGGGGTTGGAGTGAGACTTGAGAGAGAGATACTTGAGAGGGAGAGAGAGTAATCTAGTTAGGGTTGGGGGAGAGGGTTGGGGGAGAGACTTGAGAGAGGGAGAGGGGTTGGGAGGGATATTTTGTGGGAGAGACCTAAGAGAGA